>VXAU01005926.1:127027-223458 GCA_013399695.1 Formicarius rufipectus
GGCCGGGCGAGCCCCACGTGTGAGCAGCGGCACCAGCTGCTGCCGGGGCGGCCCGGGCCTGGCCCTGCCCGGGGCGGCGGTTCTGCCCGGCGGGCGCGGGGGCCGCGCCGCCCCTTGAGCCCCACGAGGGCGCGAGGGGGCCCGTTACCCTCCCCCCCCTCCGCGGTCGCCCCGGCGCGTCCGGCACCGCTGTGGCCCCTCGCCCGCCTTGTGTCCGCCCCGCCCCGGGGCCCGTGTGGGAACCCCTGCAGGGCGCTGTTTGTCCCCGCTGCCCAGGGGAGGCTCCACCCGAGCCGCCCGGCGTGACGGAGCGCGGCCCCGGCGCGCAGGGGGGGCCACAGGCCGGAGGCGGCGGCGAGTTGTGGGGGCCGGCCCTGGGCGGCTCGGGAGCGTGGGGTGCATTTCCCAGAAGAGGTCAGAGCGGCTGCCTGGCGTGATGGAAACCCTTCTGTCTGCGCTCCCGAAGCGCTCCTCGCAGGGGCTCCGTGCCCCCCGCCCCAGCTCCGCGGCAGGAGCGGGGCCCGGGTCCTCCGCTGTTGCCTCACACGAGTTGGGTTTTTTAACTTTTTGCAACGGCCCTGTGCGTGTTCAAGTGCTTCGTCAGCTAAGAAGTATTTCAGCCAAAAGAAACGTTTTCAATATGCTGAGTTTCTCTTGTTATCAGCAAAAAGTTTTCAGACGTGTTGTTTCAGCTGAAATTCTTTGTGGCGGCTAAGCCATGTTAATTCTTTTTCTCTCAGTCGTGCTTAAGGCTCCATTGTCAAGCCTGGTGGGGAATCTCTGCCGTTGAATTAAATGCTAGTGTCTAGGTTTAGCATGAATTCCCGCTGCATGGCTGCATCAGGTCTTTTATTGCTCTCATCACTCCAGCGGTCAGCAGAGTTCAGCACATTGTTTGGTGGAGAATAAAAAGCATTATTCCTGATCCTGCAGTGAAAAGTCCTCTAATATAAATCGAGAATGTGAAGGAGGGGAGAGATACGGTTTTAGAAAGCTAGAGAAACTCAGTATTGATTGCCACAACTACTTTCTAGAGAAGCAGCAAGAACTATTCCCACATTCCTGAATATAGAGCTGCAATGTAAGCCATTCTCCGAAAGCTGAATTACATTCTCTTCCCAACTACCTACATGTAACATAGGAATATTTCTAACAACTTTTGGAACTTCTATGGAATTGTAGCAAAGCAAATTGATTGGGCAGCTGTATTGTAATGCCTATGGAATAAAACATTATTGGAAAAGCACTTGAAAACTTAAGTTCTTAAAACTAGCATACTTTGTCAGAGATTTCCTTGAAACTGGGTTAAGAGGTGTTTTTAATCTTTATACATACATGCTATGGTCAATCAGAGTAAGAAACCTTAATTGTCATGATAGATAACCAAGCTTTTCAGGTCTACTAGTTTCCTACAGAAATACAAGCAAGTAGTACAATTTTTTGCTTATTTAACTGCACTGAACCTGGCATTGATTTCTGCATATTTCCAAGGTGTGTTGAAAGTGTTTTTATGGTTTAGGATCATTGCGAGTGAAAGGGTCTTCAGAGGGTCGAGTGCAATCTCCTTCTCAAAGCAGTGTCAGCTGTCAGGTCAGACCAGGTCATGTGGGGCTTTATCCCGCTGGCTCTTGAAAAGCTTTAAGAATGGAGACTGCACAAGCTCTTTGAGCTACCCACTCTTGCTTGACTGTCCTCATTAGAACAGAAAGATCTGAACCTCCTTTTTGCAATTTATGCCAGTTGTCTCTTGTTCTTGCACCATACATGGCCGTGAAGAGCCCTGCTCAGTCTTCATAGTGAGTTAATAAACATTTACCTAGAAACACAAATCTGTCTCTCTGCAGTGTAGCTAGATTGGCTTTTTTTTTAAGACATCTGTTTTTTGAAGTAAGTTTTCTTTGGATAAAAGTATTGCATAGCATTTAAAATATCTGCTTCCTAGAATCATGTAGTACTCATATTTGATTTTAAGTATCTACATGGTCCAGTCAGGGTTTTTTTAAGTGTACTCACTGTGGAAAGGCAATATTGAGTACTTAAGGGATTCATATAACTGCAACTAAACCGAATAGCAAGTTTTCATTTGTATCCAGTGAGAATGAGAAATAGAGGACAGAAGGAAAGAGACTCCTTACCCTGTCTAGGAGGCTTGTAGCAAAAGGTGTAAAAAGAGACGGATGGGGAGAAAGTCTGATCACCCCAAACTTAACTTATGTGTATGGATCTCGATAATTCTTCCCCCTCCAGTCTATTCTTTTGAGACCCCACCTGAGTACTGTGTCTAGCTCTGGGGCCATCAACAAACGAAGGACAGGGACTTGGAGTGAGTGCAGAGGAGGGCTGTGAAGATGACCAGAGGGCTGGAGCACCTCTCCTGTGAAGTCAGGCTGAGAGAGTTGGAATTGTTCAACTGGAGAAGAGAAGGTTCTGAGTAGGCCTTATAGCATCTCTTAGTACATAAAGGGGGCGTGCAGGAGGGCTGCAAAGGAACTTTATACAGGGGCATGGGGTGATAGGACAGGGGGTGATGGCTTCAAACTGCAAGAGGACAAGTTTCGATTAGATATAGGAAGAAATTTTGTGAGAGGAAACAGCACTGAAACAGGTGCTCAGAATGTAGATGCCTCATCCTTGGAAGTGTTCAAGGCCAGGTGTCGTGGTGTTTGGAGCAGCCTTTGCTGCTGTTTGGAGCAGTTTGATCTAGTGAAAGGTGTCCCTGCCCATGGCAAGGAAGTTGGAACTAGATGATCTTTAAGGTCCCTTCCAACCCAAATCATTCTGTGTATGTGCCAGCATGCTTATAACTTAACCTGACTAGTGCTGAAACCTGGTTTGTTCATTTTACCATCCATCCTGTAATGTTGTCTGTTGACTATAAAAGCTTGTCTTATTTGTGTATCTGTCTTCTGATAGGGAAACTTCTGTTTGTTTTGGTAATTTTATGCTCATTCTTAAAGTGTATTTCTGAGAGGGGGGGGAGCATAATTCCTGAGTGTAGATAACAGATATTTGCTTGCATGTACTCTGAAAGTTGGTTGTGCTGTGTGGGAAATTTGTACATCTGTATAAGGTAGCTGGGGAGCTAATTGTGAACTAGAAGAATACAATGAAGATATACTATGTTCCAGGTACATAGGGTATAGGCAAGGCTAGTAGACAGATGGGTAGAGCTGGCATAGAAGTCTTCCACCAGCCCTTGGGAAAGGTTCTGGGTTTGGCTGCGAGTTCCTCTTGTCCCTCTGCTTTAGCATCCTTTGTGTCCTGTTTACTGAATTGACAGAGTCATGCCAGTGAACAACTGCCTATGTTGCTGCCATTTTTAGTGAGTTTAAACAAATAACTCAAAATAGAATTTCATGATTATCAGAACTGACATGGGGGAATCCAGCTTTTACAGTGCTTCAGCTGTCTGTAGAAGCATAACTTCAGATTCATGCTGGGCAAGTATTTAGAGAACCTTTGTGTTTCTGTATTAGTTTTTATATTTGTAGACAATAGTGAAATATGAATATGTACATTCATAGAAGTGGTTAACCTGGAAAAGCTTTCTGTACTGACCCCAGACCTCATTTAATTTTTTTAGTCTCTGTTAAATGATTAGATTAAATGCAGGAATTCATTGGGGATTCAGAGTCTCATTGACTGTGACCGTATATTGGCAACTAGAGAGAATGTGAAATCAGGATTGACTCTGTGAACAAGGCCTACTAGGAAGCAGGTACAGAAAGGGGAGGAAGATGATGTCTAATACTGAATGTGTAATAGTGAAACTTTATTGAAAATAGCAGATACACTCTCAAGGTGTGTAAGTCTGTTAGAATATTGAAAGGAGCTGCTGCAGTGTCAGGAATGGGAAGTAGACAGACAGATTGAAATGAACCTGAACTCCAAGGCTCCTTGTGTTCAAGATGGGATAATGGGAATATTTGGAAAGGGTGGAGTAACTTGTCCTCAAGATTGTGTCCACAAAAAGTAACTTAAGAGTTACTAAGTATAGAACTATTTCTGAATGTTATAAGTGGTTGCTCTTCACCTTGTTATTCTCTTGCTCTTGCCTACATAGGTTTAGTATATTAGAAACAAGCATTTAGAGTTTCAAAATGCTCACATATACCTTGTTTTGGATAGCAAAAGGTTTTTTTGCTATGTTTTCCCTCTAGCTTTTAAGTAATGATCTAATTAAAAAAGCCAGGGTGAATGAAATGCATGCCAGAAGCATGTAAGACAATGTAAATGAACTTCTCATTATACTTTCCATTTCATTAAGAGGCTTTTTCTAGGAAGGGGACTACACTTTTGTCTGTGGCCATAAATCTGTTGGTCACAGCTCAGTCTCAGGCTTCCAAAGTTCTTATTTTTTTTATATGATAGAAGCTATGATGGATTCTCAATAGGATATGTTCTGTGTATGTTCTATTCCTAGGCATTTATGTTCAGCTTTTGTTGTATTTTGCAACTAACCGCTTAAGTGGCCAGTCATGCATATATAGATCATTCCAATGTGGCAGGTCTTACACTAAGTGACTAAGGTCTTACTCATAATTTTAAAATAGGCCATACATTATTATTATTTTGGTAGGTTTAAATTTTTTTGGCATTTTTTTTAATAAGTTGGTTGAATACTGATGTTATTTTAAAAGAAAATGTCAGTTCATATTAGTGCTTGACACATGTTTTATGATAAATGTTTATAATAAGGTGCATCCCTTTTTATGCAGGAGACTTATGAGAATATTCCGGGCCCATCAAAGATCACTTACCTCCTGCAAGCAATCAGGAACACTGCTACTCCTGAGGAGGTATGTCTCAATAACCTTTATTTTCAAAGGAACTTGGAGAAGGGGGAAAGAAATCAGTGTCAGTAATTTTGGGATAAAGGAGCACGTTTGGCATTAACTGAAGCATCTTAGTTTACTGCACATTTGTAGAAGGATCACTTATCTTGTTTGTTGCATGTCCAGTTCGGTAGCTGAGACTTTTTGATGTAGGATATATAGTTATAAAAATAGTTTTTCATAAGCGACTGCTTAGATCTCCATCATTTTTTGTTGTGTGTTTTGCTTGATGAATGTCTTGTTTCCTTAAAATGTGCAACTAATATGTGACTGTTACTGTGATGTTTCTTCAAGTTACTGTTGAGAAGTGCTTTCTGTATTGGAATGCTGTGCTGAAGCGTGTTAAACTTACATGTCATCTGAAACTTCTGATGCTTCTTAAATTGGAATGGGGGGAGATAAGGTAACAAGGGTATTGCCTGTTTTAGTCAGATGGCTTTTGCATTTTGTCCTGTGTGGGGAGAGTATTAAGTCATCTAGCTGTTGTACAGAATTAGTGGAGAACAGTCTAAGCACTGTGTACATTTTGTCTCCAGTTATACAGTCAAGGTACCTTTTACTTATTCCTTAATTTTTTTAAGACTCTCAACTTTAGCAATCAGTTAAAGTACTTGCTGGTAAAACTATTATTCACTTGGATATGCAGAGTGAAGAACTACTAAATATTCAAGATACTACAAATTTCAGAGCCACATAAAAGTAAAATCATTTGTTTTTGATTTCAGATCTGAAGTTTTACTGAACATTGTAAGGATGTAGCATGTAGAATTTCTGAACAGTATTGCAAGAGCATAAGTGTACTGTTTCTCTGTGGATAATGATCTCTTCTGGTAGGTTATATTCAGTTTAGAACAAAGTGGTGTTCTTCTGGCAGAATCCTTCAGTATTACACTAGCAACTGGTTGCATAAGAGGTATCTAGTTTTCCCTCCTGCCCCTCTGAGATATTTCATATGATAGAAAACTGTAAGGCAGCATCTCCTGGATTTTGATTTGTCGTGGTGAAGATAACTTCTGCTGCTTTTTCTTCAGAATAATATCATATATAATAAGCAGATAATGCTATGCCATAGAAGTCACAGCTGCATTGCACATACTGCTGTTTTGAACATACTTGGCAAGTCCGAGTAAACTACTACAGAGTCATGCTTGTATAAATAAATACTTGTTCCATGTATTTGCTGATATTATTCCTTTTATATCAGCTAAGGAAATAGCCCAGTGTAAAACTTGTTAAGAATCTTCCCAAGGACTTGGCTTCCAACTTACAAAGTGCAAAGAAACGTCTTGCCTATAGAAGTTACTCTTATTAAAGACATCAGGGCTAACATTGTACAGTAGCTTGACATTTAGCTCCACCAATACATAAATCAAAGAAAGGTTTAAATGTTACCTCTTAAGTAAACATTAGGTGCTGAACTCAAAAAATCCTGATTAATAAAACCTGCAAACAACCTCTCTGCCCTATAAATCCAAGTATTTAGTAGCCTAATTAGAACCTCAGTGAAGTAATTCCCTATGCTTGATGTAAATGCTGCATATAAAAATGCTGGGAAATATTCTGTGCATGTTTAGTATGATACTGGTATCAACAGGTAGGCATTTTGTTTCTTCATATGTTTTATATAGATCCAAATGTTGGGCAGAATATTGCATGCAGTGCTTTGGGTCTGGTATCTGTCCTCTGAGCACATTGAATTTATCAGCACCACTGAACACAGGATGCTGGAAGGAACTTTAGAACTTTAAAAATCCCTTCTCCAGACTCTGTGAAAGCTGGGTTCAGATCTCTTTTCGTCTTGAAGCCTCTGTATTGCTTTACCTCCTCCCAGAAAAACTAGGCTGAAGAAAATACTCCATCCTGTTTGCATGACTTGGGCGGTTGTGTTGTAGAGAATATAAGATTCATAGAACTATTTGGAGAATCCTGTTGGGAGAATCCTGACTCTGCAAACTGGTAGCTTTGGCATTTGAATGGAGAAACAGGGATGCAAATCGTGATCCCAGGACCCCTTGCATTTGATGTGGAAAATACCATTAAGCTAGATTAGAAATAACCTTTTAACTAACTGTGTAAGAGGTTTTCTCCTAACCAGAGGCTGAACTATGGAAACATGTTTTTCCTGTGTTCTGATGGCAGAGAAACACTGTTCACAGAAGTGGAGGGAAGCATCTGACTTAGCAGATAGAACACTTTTGTTTCAGATGATAAACATGTTTGTACACCTGAGGCTGAGGAAGGGGTTGAGCCCCAGTCTTCAGCTTCCTCTACGTGAAGTCACTGTTACGAAGTTAGGACTCCACTTCCGACACAACTGCATTTTAAAGGGTTGAACAGCAAGGTAGTATATATTCACAGTTTATTTGATGCATTTTATTCTCAGAATGTGTCTCAGGTGTTAGAGGCTGTTCCTTTGTATTTTTGTTTTACCACATAAATCTTGCAGAGAAGCAGAAGTTCTGCGTTTTCTCTTGCATTTGTTCTCTTCTTACTTTAGTCTGTATTGGCAGGTTTTGATTGTGTCCAAATTTACAGATAACTAATACAATAACAAATTCTCTGTTAAACTGTTTCTGCTGTACTCACAGCCCTCCTAGAGGGCTTTGACCTCTCCCTTCCCCCTCCTCATATTGTCACATGAAGGGATGCATTTCTTAGTCTGAAAACTGCTGCTGTGGACAGATTCCTGTTCAGAGCTTACGAGAAAAGAAGGCAGTCCAAGGATTCACAACAGTTCTGCCTCTGAGTTGTCTGTGGACCTGAGACACTCTGCGCATTGAATTCCATGTGGGGTTAGATCCCTGAAAGAAATTTAGAAGTCCATCTTTGAACTATATCTTAAGTATTGTTTGCTTCAATCCATGTATGTTTTCTTCCTTGATGACTTACAAGAAGCAGTAAAACAAAAGTAAAAATTACTGTGAAGGTGCTACTCAAGATGGTCAGTATTTTTCTTACAAAATATGTAGGATTACCTGGACACTTGAGTATTAGTGGAGAGCATGGTGTCCCAGATTGCTGGTCATAATTCTGCTGCCCTGCTCAGCAAGTTGTTTTTTTGTCTTGTGCCTGTGTTCCATCATTCATAAAAACCTAAAACATGTTGAAGCCTTGTAAATTCCACTAATAGGAAGTGGTATATTGAAGTTTGTGTATTATGGCTACTTTTTATATTAATCGTTTTGGCATTCTGTTTCTTTGTGAGCATGTCGGTAGTTTAGACATGCAGAAGAATCGCATGCTAGGGGGAAAAAAAATCTGCTCTTTTTAAGCTTCATTGGTAACTGTATGTTCTTCTTTGGGAATGTGTACTTTGTATCATTCCTGTTCTCATTAAAAGCTGTAATTACTAAGGTGCAGGATTTTAAAATGCTTGTTTGGGTACATATCTTGTAATACTTAAACCATAAAAGTTGGTTTGAAAAATACATACATCATTGTTTAAAGCAGAAGAAACAGCCCCAGAACTGCCATTAATCCAGCCATCTTTGTCACAATTAAATTGACAATTATAGTTTTCATATATAAGTGAATATCTGCTGAGGAAAATATGTATTATAAGTCAATTGCTCGTTTGTCACTCCTTCAAGCATTTGAATTTGCTTTAGGGATTTGGGGATTTTTTTTCCAGTAAGATGGTAACTTAAGCAGGAGGTAATTCATGGAATACTGATCTTGTGTCTTTCTGTATGCCTAGTTACTAGTGTTTTTACTTTGCAATCAGTCTGTGTTTATCAGTTTTCTAATATCTTCAGAGATGGAAATTCTTATCTTTGATTTCATGACACATGTAATCTCAAGCTCTATTCCTTGTCCAGCCATGTATTATTCAGGCCAGAAATTATTACACTGTACTTTCAGTCATTATCAGATGCCATGGAATATGCGCTGAAACATCATGTCTTGAGTAAAGGAAGACCTTACACCAGGGTTTGTGCCTTATTTAGTCCCAGTAAACTTGCACCGCAGTCTGCGTTTTTCCTTTGTAAATTTACCATCCTTATGAGGAAAAACTTAATCTTTGCCAGTATTGGTGCTCCCAGATAAATAAGGAAAGATACTATTATATTGTGGTACCATTAAAGTGTTTTAACACGTTGTTAGTGAGATTCCCAGTGGCAGTGTGGAAAGAATCTTCTTCCTAACTCATGTTCCCCATGTGACAGCCCACTGCTGCTAAAGTCTTGGCTAATGATGGGAGCTACAGCACAGGTGGGCACTGTGTCTCTGTTCATCTGCTGACTTGCTTCGATCTTCTAGGGAAGATGTAGTCTGATGTATGTGGTGAATTTAGTCCACACTGGAGCTGTAAAGGAGGAGATAAAGAATGACTTAGAGTTGGGTTCAATTCTAGTCCTTTCCTCCTGCTAGCTATAGAGGCATTTTGTGTGCGCGACTTTTTAGCTGCATAGAAGAGAGCTGGATGGATTGCAAAAAGACACAGTGAGTCTGGAGACTGCAGATTGTAAGAATAGTATCTTGGGTGATGTTCTAGCAATAAATGATTTTTAACAGGGTGTGTTAGGAGTTGAGACTTTGCAGAGGCTCGCATTTCTCGTCTATAGGTTATGCTGTAGCAATATAGTAGAGAGGTATAGAAATTGGGGTTGATTACTTCTGCTGCTCATTGAACATTTTTGAATTCCAAACACTGTCATAATTGAAATTGTTTTTCATTCAATTATGCCTTAAGATTATCTTATGAAAAAAACTGAGTGCATGTTGCATTGAATTACTTTTTGTGAGGATTTAACACATACAAGGTTTTGTTACGTGTGTTAAACTTCAGAAATGTAGGAGGTGTTTTTTAATTACTGTTTGTCATTATAGAAACACTGGTTGATGAGCATTCTCTTAAGTTAGAGAGCTTCATGTGTCTTTTTTTACCTTTACCACAAGTGTTGCTGTATTAATTTTGAATTACTGAGCCACGTTTCTTGCTTCATGTAGTTCTTGTACAATTGTAAATAAATACAGATATGTAAATGGCACTGTTGTAGAATTGCTGTACGCATGCAGAAAATGTAGAAGATTGTAATACAAAGTACTGAGGTTCCTATGCTTGTGTCCAAGTTTAAAGAAAAATGTTTCATCATAGGCCTGCAAAATGCTAAAAACTGGGTTTTGTTTTGGGTTTAGGGTGTTTTTGTGTGTATGTTTGGTTTTTTTTTTCGCAGAATCACAGAATATGCTGAGTTGAAAAGGACCCACAAGGATCAAGTCTAACCCTTAGCCCTGTACAGGGCCATCCACAAGAGTCACACTATGTGCTTGAGAATTGTTCAGAGTACAGTCTTAATTGTCAAATTCTAACTGTAGGTTCTTGAATCTTGGAGTTCAGTTGTTTGAGAAAGCGAAGGAAGATTTATAGGTCAATTATCTGACAAAATTTTTCCAGTAAGTCACTTGTTAATCCAAAAAACCCTGTCTAGATTATCATGATCTCAGTAGGCTGTTTAAAGGAGAAAGAATACATGCTGTAAAGATCTTAGCTTGCCACAAAATGTCTGAGGTTCAGCTATAGAAAAAAGCTGAGTACCTCAGTTCTGTGTGATTATCTTTTTGCAAAGCTGTATAATTGTCAGAAACATTGCTGTAACCTGATGTTTCTTTACTATATTTTTTCTTACTATCGTATTTGTCATCTATTGCTTGAGATGTATTCCATTCACCAAATAAATCTACACAGGAAGACATCATTTGGAAGCATCATGTCAGTCATCTTTCCTTCTAAGAGCATGATTATCATATCAAAACACTTAACATACGCACTTCTCATTCAATAGGCTCGGCAGATGGCCGCTGTCCTTCTGCGCCGCCTGTTGTCATCTGCATTTGAAGAAGTCTATCCAGCTCTGTCACCTGCGGATCAGACATCAGTCAGAAGTGAATTGCTGCTCTTTATCCAGTTAGAAGTGCAGTCCACTATGAGAAAAAAAATATGTGACATAGTTGCTGAATTGGCCAGGAATTTAATAGGTACTTTATTTATTTAAACTGATACTGTGGTAAACTGTTTATGTATTGATAGTAGTTGTATATGTATCTCTTGTTCTCTAGTCTTATGTAGATGTTTGCATGTGATTTGCTAACTGGTTTCATGGTTTATAATAAAACCTAATATTTCTTCACGTTATCCTTAATCAGAAAAAAAACACAATTCTTCAACTTTGCTTTTTAAATTGCTTGAGTTTAGGTGAGATTGTATTAAGGTTTTTAAATCAATTTTGTATAAATTGTCATGAATGTTATGCTGAACATCTGCATTAGTTTCTGGTTTTTGAGTGCTGTGGTATAACATTAGTTATCATCTGTTCTGGAGTGCTTTTAGATTAAACATTTCAGCCATATTTCACCCTGTGATTTGGGCACAACTTCAGATCAGGGTGTTTTTAAATGAATTTCAGTAGCTATGGCTGTTTTTTCTGTACAGTTGTGATCTCGCCACTCTTAAGTTTGCTTATACTAAAACCTTTTTGTGTTTAATGTAGATGAAGATGGCAACAACCAGTGGCCAGAAGTTCTGAAATTCTTATTTGACTCTGTCAGCTCTCAGAATGTGGAACTACGTGAGGCTGCTCTGCATATTTTCTGGTAAGCTTTCAGACATTGCTACATTTTTGCAGGTTAGCCAGATTGTGTCTGAAAATGTAAGAAAAACTATCACAACCTAATTAGCAAACAGTAATATTTATTTCATTTATACTGTCGTATTGTGGTTTACTTAACTCTTACATGTACAATTACAATCTTTAGCTTAAATAATGGATACATTTAAAATAGTAGTTAAGGTTAAACGTGTGAATTTTTATTAATGTTTTTGTCTTACCCTCAGGAATTTTCCCGGTATTTTTGGGAATCAACAGCAACACTATTTGGAGGTCATTAAGAGGATGCTGGTTCAGTGTATGCAAGATCAAGAACATCCATCAGTAAGACCTTTTTGTTCTTTTGGGTTTTTAATACGTTCTGAGTGTAGAAACTGGGCAGTAGTCTCAAATGTAAATGTTAAACCATAGATTTCAACCTGAGAGTTACATTGCCTGAAACAGATGTACATAGGGAGTTTTTATTATGCCTACTGCAAAACAAAAGGCTCAAACCTTTCCGTGGACCTGAAGCTGACTGGATGCCTCATATTTGCATTGATTAGGCCCGGGCTCTTCCCTAGCTGTTGTGCTTGGAGAAACCTGGTTGAAGTGGCCCTGAACAGAGCTGGGATGTTAGCCACCCACAGTGAGGAGTCAGAAATTCCTTAAGTTTTATTTCTGGCCCTTTAATGGTGTAAGTCCATAGTGTCTCCACATGCAGCATCTGTACACAGTATGTCTCAAAGCGCTGAATATACAGCAGCTCCTTGAACTGTTTTTGTATGTTCTGCTGTAAGGGCATGTTAGCAAGACTTGCTTTTCTGTAAGGCTTCAGATTTATTGATTTGTGCAGAGAATTGTACTCTGAAAATATGTCTTTTGTGGAAAATGCTGGGCAAGGATAAGAAACCCTGCTGTGGTATATGGGTTCAGTTTGCTGCTCCCCCTGTGGATTACTTTTTCTGACCTTTGAAAGTCAACTGAGTAACATTTTCTAAAGTACCACAAGTCATGCTTTTAAAGAAGCATGTCTTAAACACTTAGATCACACTTCTTGAAAAAATGAGACTGTGACACTTGCATGCAGATTTGAAATTGGGATGGAAATTGAAAACAATAGGGCTTTTTTTTCTGTTCGTTAAACAAAAGCCGCCAAAACAAAACTAGGCAATACTTACCAACTCATGATAAACTTTTTGTATCTGGGAGGACAAAAATGCTAAAGGTCTTCATTATTGCTTTATCTTAATTTGAAGTAAGGTGCAAAATCCTATATTAAAACCTAATTGCTGTATCTAATAGGAAAATGTAAAAGGGAAATAATCAAAAATGTAGTCTCATAAACAAGTCTCATAAAAAAGTGAAAACAAAGGCATGTTTTATTACCAGTTTTTCACTTTTCTTTCTCCAATCCTGTCTTCTAGACCAAGACTCTGTCTGCTAGAGCTGCTGCTGCATTTGTTCTTGCTAATGAGCACAATGCTCCCCTTCTTAAACATTTTTCAGACTTACTACCTGGAATCTTGCAGGTAAGAAACCAAACAAGTAACACTTAATGTGGCATTTATTGAAGTCATCTGAACTTGAAAATGGGCTATATTGTGTGTAAAATAAATGTTTTGATATTGAGGTCACTATGTGGTGGTTAGTCCCTGTCTGTGACTTTGTCAGTAACAATTGTGCTGTTCAGACGTTGTGACTGGCTGTGAGAACCTTGGCTAAATAGTACTGTGTGACTGAGGTAGGATTTGGGGTGGGCATGCCATTTGTCTTGCTGTTTAGCAATTAAATAAATGCTGTTTTTAGACTTCAGACTAAGAGTCCACTTTTTGTAGTAAAACTTAGAGTGCACTATCTTAGACTGTAAAAAACATGCTGTTGGCATGCATTTTCAAGCTTTATTTTGCAAATACAGAGAACAGAGCTATGCTATGAAATCTGTCTTTTTAAA
Organism: Formicarius rufipectus; assembly: GCA_013399695.1. NCBI lineage: Eukaryota > Metazoa > Chordata > Aves > Passeriformes > Formicariidae > Formicarius > Formicarius rufipectus. Next base: position 140,404 of record VXAU01005926.1, read on the forward strand.
GCACTTGCTGCAAGGACTAAATTTTCTTTCTATGGTAACATAAGGTGGATATGAAGATTGAGTTTATAAATAGGAGATGGGATGTGTTAGAATAGTGTTGAGTGACCTTTGGAGACAGTTGGATGGTTTTTTTTGTTGCTGGTGAAGTTAATTTTGTTGAAACACTGGCATGGTAAAAAAGGCTAAAAGTAAAATTCTGACTTAGCAAATCAGTCCTTTCAGTACAAGAGCTATAATGGTTGTGCTGGAAGTTGAACTTTCAGAGCTAGGTTGAAACTTTTATCCAAGAGCTTTCTTTGGCAGTGGAGGTGAAAACAGATAGTACTTAACTGACTTCTGTGGTTGCTGTTGTTTGATACTGCAGGGAAGTGCCCCTCTGCCTTTATGGGCTCACTGTACACTTCCAGCTTATTTCTTCAGAAACTTTGACTTCTTTTAAAAAGATGTCAGAGTTGCCATGGGTATAAAATACAGTTTTACAGAAACTTTCAGTAAATATTACATTATCCTTTGCCAGAATCAGAGGATGAGTGGTATCTATTAGCCCAAAAGACCTTAACAATGAAAGATGTCTTTTCTTTCAGAACATTTCTGATACTAGAAGCTGCTGCTACTGTGTTAAAAGCGTGGGCTGGTTAAGTGGAATTATTAAAAATGTTGGACTTAAGTATTGCATAACACCTAAGTATTCACTGCACAAAAATGTTTCTACGTTAAGAAGACAGCAGATATTTTGTTAGTGAAAATTCCTTTCAAAACCTTGAAAGTGTGTTTAAAGACTATTTTTCCTTTGGAGCTTTGGGTTTTCATGTTGTACTTCTACTAGATTTTAACACAATTGAATCTGTGTTCTCTTTTGGCACTGAAATAGCAACCTGATCAGTTAAAAGTAAGTTTTAAATTACTTTTCAGAATGTGGCTATGACTTAGGAAAGACAGTTGTAAAAAAACTTGATTTCTTTTTCTCTTTGCTGTGTCCTGTGACTTAAGGCTTAAAGGTCTGCTTTTTAATTTAGTGGCTCTCCAGAGGTGTCTGGAAAAAAAATTACTTAATCTTGAGATTCCCAGTGTTTGTGAGTATAGTGTGTCTACAATGTTAGATTTGAACATTGCAAGCCGTAAGTTACTTGTAGAAAACTTTCGGTTTGGAGCCTACATAGTATTTCATTGTTACAGCTTTCTGCACACGGCCACCCTAGCCAGGCCTGATTCTAGGATCCTGCTGAAAATGCAAAGGCTGAGTAAAGGCTTCCAATTAATTATTTTTTTATTAGTTCTCAGGTTACAGCTCAATCTGGGTGCCTTCATGTAGGGACCCTGACCCCAAAAGATGCCTCTCAATTGTACCTGTACCACACATCATCCAATCCCCAACCACTTTCTTCTGGCTGGTGGTCTCTTGATTTCTTACTGGTTTTCACTGTTGCTGGGCTGGCCTTCTTAAGTCACTTCATTCTCTTAGTATTGTCTCCTTGGCCATTATCATTTTCGTTCAGCTTGTATCTACTGGAATCAGCTAGTTCTTTGTTAGCAGCATTAGTTCCATCAAAAAGTTTACTCTCATCAGTCTTGTTGCTTCAACTTAGCTACTAGTGCTAAATGAGACTATTCAGAGAGACAAGGATACAATTAATCAAATTCTTTCTATTATACTGGTCCCATTCATATTGTTGTTTGGTTTTATTTAATCTTATCTCCATCTTTTTATAGGCTCTAAATGATTCCTGCTACCAAAACGATGATTCTGTTTTGAAATCCCTTGTAGAAATTGCAGATTCTGTTCCTAAGTATTTGCGACCACATTTAGAAGCTACGTTGCAACTAACTCTGAAGGTAAAGCTAGGAATGTTTTTAAAAATCCTTTTTTCCATCCTAAAACTTCTCTTCTAATCGTTTGCTCTAATCTTCTGGGTTGTAGTTGTGTGCAGATACCAGTCTCAGTAACATGCAGCGTCAGTTGGCACTTGAAGTAATTGTGGCCTTGTCAGAAACTGCTGCTGCTATGCTGAGGAAGCATACAAATATTATTGCACAAGCCAGTAAGTATTTTACTCATTTTCTTTATTGAAACAGTTGTTCTTGGCAGTATAAAATTGACTGTACAGGTGGTCTGTGGCAGAACTATGTCTGAGAGTTTGCTGGTGCTGATAACTTCAGAAAATTCAGTTCAGTGTCACGTAGTGAAGAAAACCCCATCCTATGATGAGTCTTCATGAATTAATCTTCTAGTTGCTTATGCAGCACCAAAAATTTGAATAAAAATACAGTCGTCCCTTATTAGTTGTTTCCAAAGAAAATACTACTTTCATGTTCTTATGTTGGCTTTGGAAATTTTTACTGTAAAAAAGAATAGGAAAAAAAAAAACGTTGATGCATTTAGTGCTGAAGTTCTACGTTTGAAGTTTGGTATGTAGGCCAGCTCTGTGGAGCTTGCAACTGAAGACAAGGAATTCAGCTTGCATGTTGAGCATCAGTGTTGAGTAAAACTGTGAATTAAAATCAGATGCTTATAGAAATAATCTATTTAGTCTGTTCAATGTGTAGATTGTAAATTCTTGGAGGAAGCACTTTTTAAATCATGCATTATTACTCAAAATGTTAAAAATAAATGTTTTCTGGACAACCCCAGTAGCAATGCTATATGCAGGGATGTGTCTCTGCCTTTTAAACCCTTTGTGACTAGATCTGAGCACTGACACAGCAGTGTAGCGTCCTTTTCCCTCCTAGTCAAACTTCTGTTTGTCTAGATTCTTGCTTTTTTTTTCTGAAACTTGCATAAAAGGCAACTTTTTTGTGTGTGTGTGTGTACTCAGGCTGGGGCAAGCTGTGCATAGAGATGTCACAGAGATAATTGTAAAACTTCCCGAAACCATAAACTGGATCTGCTTGGCTTCAGTTTTTAAACTATTGTTGAGAAGTTTTGTTTACTACTAGAATAGTTTTTTTAAGAACAGGTTAATTTTGAATATATTTTGAAATTTGAAAATTTTCAGAACACTGTATTTTCACTCTATCCTGTAGCTTGTTGGAAATATAATGCTTGACACTTGCTGACCTCAAATTATTATAGTACCTCATAACTCTTCAGAATGTATTGCTTTTATATTGAGTTGCTAGTTGCTGTTTAGGAATGAAATACTTGTATTAAGATAAAGCACTGTAAGGGAACTTACTGACAACCACAGTCATTAAACATCAAGAAAAAACAAGATATTGCAGGTTCTAGATATAATGATGGCCAAAGTGCTTTGGATGACAGTTTGTTCTCAGCCTTGCTTGTTAGCAGCAATGGACACTGACATTAGTTTTTGGAACTGCATAGCATTTGTGGTAGATGATGTTTGTCTTCCATATTTCATAGGTGCTCTGATGATACATAATTCTCACGTGTGTCCTTACGCATGTCTGTGTCTGAAAAGCTTCTGGGCTGTAATACATGGGGGGTTTTTTTGAGATCTAGTAAGTGTATATAAAATTTGGACATGGGCGCATCATGCTGGAGAGTTCAGATTGTCCAGATTGTGATCTTGGTATGTCTATAAAAGCCCTCTGAAGGTTTTTGCAGACATGGTATGGTCTCTGTCTGAAGATACATAACCACATCAAGCAAATCAATTCATAGTTTGATCTTTTCTTGATACTTTCCCCACAGTGCTGTCAAGAGCAGTATTTTCTTCTATCATTAATTGACTATAAGTTTCTCATCTGTCCAGATGTGTGTTGGAGAGTTTAGGGTGATGCCTCTGTAGTAGATTACAGTAGACTTTATTGAGGAATTTGCTTCTCATAGTCTTCATGATTTACAAAAAATCTTGCATTACAATATGAGTCTTGGTGGGAAATACGGTCAAGTATTTTTTTACTCTGAATGTTCTGGAAATACTTTTCTACCAATCTATTCTGAATTATTGGCTCATGCGGTTCGACAGACTTGGCCATCTGCTGCTGGAAGAAGAGTTATTTCTCTTAAAAAAATTTTTGAAAGGAGAAGACTTAAAATTCATGCTTGTTTTTTGAGAATATTTTAAGAAGGCAGCCTGAGTTTTAAAATTCTTTTTTTTTTTTTCCAGTTCCTCAAATGTTAGCAATGATGGTTGACTTGGAAGATGATGAGGATTGGGCAAATGTGGATGAGCTTGCAGATGATGATTTTGACAGGTAATTATGAAACTAGTTGTTTTAATGTATTATCAAGACAGTGGCTAAAGGCAAGTTTTAAGTGCAGAATGCAAATGACTTTTGTGCATTACCTTTTTTTTTTTTACTCAAATGTCTGTGGTTTTGTTCCCTCAGTCATGAGCAGTTCATATGTGAATTACTTAGGTACTATTCAACAAGGAAGTAAACTTTTTCATATATTTTCAAAGTAAAGTTTTCATATATTGCTGTAATTTGACAAATTGCATGTCCTTTTAACTCCTGTTTTGTACTATATCAGCTTTTCAAACTTCAGTTTCTTCTATCATTTATGTTACTTAGTTCGGAAGTCAGTGCCTCCTAATCCTTTAAACTCAGGGCTAATCCTGAAGTTAGCTGGAAACAAAGCTGAAGCATACTGACCTGTTTAATCATCTGCAATCAATCTCTTAATATTTTTCTGTATCTATGCCCTTGAAATGTTGTTGTTATAGAAAAAACCTGCCAGTCTTTGGAATGAGGTCATCATGCACCATGGAGTTCCCTCCTGGATTTCATCTAGCTCAGAAACAGTCAATTTTGTTTTTTTTTTTTAAATCCCTTTGTATGGCCAGCTGTAGCTTGTTGTATTTTGTGTTAGGCGAAAAAGATGTAAAGATGTCCAGTCATTCTGATTTGCTTATTCCTACATGCTTTGTAGTTTGCTCCAACTTTTTCCTAGAATAACAATGATTTGTCTACAGCGTTGTGTTATATTTGCTCTTGTCCAGCTACAGTTAGTGAAGTAGAAGCAAGCAGAAAGAGGTTTAGGAGATAACTATCTCTACACTGCTGTAAAGACACAGACATCCATTTACCAGTCTAGACTGTTCTTTGGCGTATCTGGCATCTCCTTCCAGACTCAGATATAATTAGTGTTTTGAGACAATTTATCGCAGAACACTTAGAGATTTTCATAGGAAAATAGGCAGTAGAAGATAGGTTGGTTTACCCTAAACTGTATAGCAACTACTAGTAGATATCAGGCCTATAAAGAGACCTGCTGAAATGATGGCAGTAGGAACAGGAATTTATGGAAAAACCGGTTTAATCTTTGCCTTACTTGGAAGACTTTTTCAGTTCTCTTTGATTATTAAATTGAAATTAAACTGTCTTTTCTTTCCCTCCCTCACATAGTAGACCATACCCTTTTAACTTGTTTCCTCGGTATTGAGATTTTGCCATACAGGTAGAATTGTCAGACACCACCACTGCATTCAGGTTTGTTAAGTATTTGCATCTTTTCAGTCAGCTGAATTTCAAAGAGAAATAGAGTATTAAAGTTTAAATCCTTATCAAGCCTTTCAGGGTGTGGAAATTTATTCAGATGGCTTGCTTTAGGCAGCTTAGTAAGTACACTGAATCATCCACTTGAGGCATGCCATTTTCTCTTTATTGTCTGCAGAGTAACTTTATTCTTCTAAACACAGCTCAACTGCCTGTGGATTTTGGAATGAAAATTTTCCTTTTCTCAGTTAGAAGTCACATTTAGAGTGAGCAAAGATCAGAAAACAAGTTAGGCTCAGCAACCTTAGCCCAAAGGAAAAATGTAGCTCCTTTGGTACTCAGAGTAATGAGAGAGCTTGATGCTTAGACACAAAGTACTGGACATCAGCTGGTCGTTGGTGATTGTGTGTGCAGTGTTAGTTTTTTCTTTTAGCAGGGTCGCTCATAGTGCCACTTTGTGTTTCCCACCGTTGAAGTTAACCTTTGTGGAGAGCTAAGTGGCTGATGTGCATGCTAATGTCTTTGTAGTTTCAGAAGAAGACTGGAATTTTTGTGCAGTCACAGAAACAGGCTAATGATCATCAGACTGCACCCTAGTTAGGGTGTGTTCAGATCTGATTAAGGGGTACGTGAGTCAACCTATGCAAAAGAAGCAGGGAAGATTTTAGTATTTCCAGTTTTCTGTTGCTCTGACTTCATAGACCAGAGAAATTCTAAAGGAGAAAAAGGTTAATCCGACTTCCTCTTTTCTTGGCAAAGGCCTTGTGAACATTGCAGGGAGATGTTTGGTCTTTTTTTTGTAGATAAAGTATGTTTATTTCCTCAAACCGAATATGTGAATTAATGCTGGGGAAAAAAGAACTCAAAGAATGTAATTTCAGATGAAAGCTGCTATTAATTCAAGTGAGTTTGCTTCAGTATAAACCTGTATGCCCGTGCACCATTGTACTGCTGGTGATATATCTGTTTTCTTTGAACATGATTAATCTGAAGAAAAAAATACCGTCAGTGTCTTTTTGCAAATACCTTTGTTCTCAGCACGTGAATTTCTAGACTATTTATGGTTTGTAATGAGACTTGGAGATTTAAGCACAGTAATTAGTAGACCTCTGTTTCTAACCCAGCTGACAGATAACTCTGAAGAAGGAGTAGATTCTTGCCTTTCTGAACCATTACTCAGCTTTTTCATCATCCTGGTTGTCTGGGATGGACCCTAATAACCTTGAGCTACAGTGCTAGCCATAGCCAAGACTGTGACAATAGTTATCTAGTTCCCTTGCTTTTCTGTAGGGAATAATTCTATTGGGTGGAACAAATCACTTTACACAGATAATGTTTAGCTATTCTCAGTTTTATATCTGAGAGGCACAAATTCTTCACCTGTACTGGGTATCTTCTGCCTGAGTCATGAGCAGGAGAACATACTAGTAGAGTAAGGGTACTGCAGCCATGCAAGAAAGGTCTCTCATGTGCCAAAGTTTGAATTCTTCCGGTTCACCTGATGTCTAGCAAGTCTGAACTAGTTTGTGTTCTCGTGACAAAAAGGTGGTGGCCAGTATTATTTCTTCATTCACTGCAAATATAGTTTCATCTTTCTAGGTGTTTGTAACTGCTGTGAAATTCAGTCTGTATCTTCACTGCTATTGCTCAAGTTTCTCTGGTAGTAAACTTAATGGGCTGCAGATGGTAAATGTTTCAGTGAACAGTAAATATTTTGTGACTGGTATGTGTGTTCTTAGGTTTGAGTATGGTATATTCACTTAAGGATGCTCATGTATTCAGATAGCAAAAATTTGAAGACTAGAACTGCAGGGAAGGGCACTTCTGTGTCCTGTTCAGCTGCTTGTTTTATTGTAGATATTAAACCACTGATATTCCTGTAACTCATATTTAGCAATGCAGTGGCTGGTGAGAGTGCACTGGACAGGATGGCATGTGGCCTTGGAGGAAAACTTGTTTTGCCCATGATTAAAGAACATATTATGCAAATGCTTCAGAATCGTAAGTAACATTTTTATTTTTTAACAGTTCTGTCTTTTCCTGGAACTTTGATACTTTTTAAATCTTGATGTTCAACTACTTGTTCTTTTTATATATTTCCACTTTTGATGTCACCAGCAAAAGCTGTAAGTGATGTGACCTTAGGAAGTTTATGGCTTCTCTTAGACTGATTTATGAAGCTTGTGTACAGTGCACTTTTTTCTGCAACATGGACAGCTGAACAGAGATGTCAAAAACAATAAACTATTTTAAAATGCACAGTCTGTGAATTACATATAAATAAGGGAAGACTGGAGGTTTTCTTACTTTAATGTATTCTCTCTAAATCCCTATACAGTCACAGTACCTTAAATTGTCCAAAGTGCCCACTTGTTATTCTTAGCTTTTTTTTTTTTTTGCTTCTTCAGAATTGCCTCTTTTAAATGAAATTTTAGTATGTTACAGTCCATAGAGGGAAACTTGTTGCCTTTTTTTTTTCCCCCTGTAACTTGATGGAACAAAATACAGAGGTCTTTGTAGGCTGGCTGTCTTTAGGTATGGTGATTTTTAATGTCCGTTGTTTTATGAGGTGTTTCTATATATTCTTATCAGTTGCTGTGTGTGCTTCTTTTCCTCTTAAAATGCCTCTAATGCTTGCTCAGGTAATTACTCAAAAAAATTATTGTGCATGGCTTTCACATGCTTTCACTTGACCTGTACTTTGAACCTCTGGAGTAAAAGATAATGCAGAAGTTCTAGGTATGATTTCTACCTCTGTGGTTTAAAACCAGCCCAGAAAATACAGCTACCATATTAGATACGGAGCAGAGGTCTACTCAAGGTAGTACCTAACACATATGAACACTTATAAAGTCTGTTTGGAATTAAAATTTTCTTTAGAAAGGAAAACAACAACAACAAAAACCCCTCTTCTAATGTTGATAGCTTCAAGGCTAGCAGCTGCCTGGTTTTGTATTGGGCACAGAGAGGTGTGGAGTTTAACTGCTCTAAGACCTGACCCTTGGGAGGGGAGAAGTCATGCCTCATGCTTGCTTTCTGCTGGGTCAAGGCTCTCCATAACCATTAGCACTCTTTGGAGAAGAGAAATGCAAAAGATGCCGTTTGGTTCACAAGCTTTCACTGGTAGGGAGTTGAGGGGAAGGATACAGACCTTCAGATTAAAATAACGTCAGTACTCTCAGTAATCAAACTTTTCCTATTCCCACCATTTTTCTCACAAATATTTACTGAGATAATAATTTAAAACTTCTGGCTTTGGATTGGGTGACAAGATGGTCCAAAGTTGATTGTGTTTCATTTTGTAGATTCATTAACTTCAAGTTTGGAATACCTACTAACAGTAATATAGTGAGAGAAATGAGGTGTAGACTTAACTGGCAACATCCAGTGAACTGAAATAGCACCAAATGAACTTGTTCTTTCCTGGTTTACATTCTGTCAAGATGATACTTCATCTCATTCTGGTCATACAGAAGCTTGAGTGTCAGGATTCCACTGCACTGAACTGTGCTATTGTTCATTCCAGGAATATAATAAATTGCCAGCAATAATGCAATATTGCATCATTTTTAGAAATAAGTTCTGTCACATGCTTTCCCACAGGTTGTTTGATAAACCTGTTTGTTCTTCTGGTTTTCTCTTTTGTAATCCCCATGGTTTCTAGTACAGAGAAAGATTTTTTTTTTTTTTTTCTAAAAAATTAAGTTGGAGTTTCTCATTTCCCTTGCCTAAAGAAAAAGGAGAAAGACATGAAAGGTTTATTTCAGCAATACCCACTACCCTGAGAACAAACTAAGAAGACTTAGAGGCAGGGAAAGTCATACATCCATAAATTAACTGTACTGTTATTACACACTCTTGAGGAGACTGCTAAAAAGTTCAGTACCAGTGATTTATTTGTTTTAAATTTGATTGAGTCACTAGACCTTTTTCTCATCCTGGTCTAAAAAGGAAGGTATAGGCTGTTCTGATGCTATTAAAACGGAAAAGAGATGAGGGGAAAGGAAAATAGAAATACTATCTTAATGTTTCCCTGGTTAGCTCATTTAATTAAAATGCAGGTTCCAGGTGTTAGTACTATGTACATACTCATAATCAGCAGTTAAGAAAATTTTTTCTAGGTCTGGATTTGGCCTGAATTGGACACTCGATTTTTGTGCATCTCTGAAAGTATGTATGTGGAAAAATTAAAAGTATTTAACAAATCATGTAGATGTAGATTCTATCTCCCATTCTTCACTCTACCTCCTTGTGTGTCCTCACCCCCCTCAAAATAAAGCTGATTTGTCTTCGTGGTGTTTCTTACTTCCCAAAGTGAGTAACACTTCATTTTTACTCTTTTCTAGCTGACTGGAAGTACAGGTATGCTGGCTTGATGGCACTCTCAGCCATTGGAGAAGGTTGCCACCAACAGATGGAGGGAATTTTAAATGAGATAGTTAATTTCGTTTTGCTATTCCTTCAGGATCCTGTGAGTATAGTTCTGTTACTTTGAAATGTTTTCATTTCTGCTCTCCTGACTCCTTCTTAACTATTTGAGGGAAATACTTTTTCAGCATCCAAGAGTAAGATACGCTGCTTGTAACGCTATTGGACAAATGGCAACTGACTTCGCACCTGTCTTTCAAAAGAAATTTCATGAGAAGGCAAGTAGTAGAATAGTGAGGAAAAAAAGGTCACAAGATTATGTCCCCTTCATAAACTTGTTTTCTGAAAGGAAATTTTTCTTTTTCAGGTGATAGGAGCTCTTCTGCAAACCATGGAAGATCAAGACAGTCGGCGTGTTCAAGCCCATGCAGCTGCAGCACTCATAAACTTCACTGAGGACTGTCCTAAGTCACTGCTGGTTCCATATTTGGATAATCTAGTGAAGCATCTTCATTCCATCATGGTGATAAAATTACAAGAGGTATAATACCCTGAACAAGTCGTTTCACAGAAGGTAGCCTTGTCACATACGCAGAATAAATGTAACTGAACTAAGACCTGTGAAATGAACCAGAATGTATATCTCTTGTTGGTCTAAACTGACAAGAATTAGGATACACGTAAGAGCAGATTTTTACATTTGGCATACTTGAAAGTAAAATTTGTGCTTTAAAAATGTAACACTTTATTCTTCCTCTTTTCAAGTTGATACAGAAAGGCACTAAACTAGTTCTGGAGCAAGTCGTGACTTCAATTGCATCAGTTGCAGATACAGTAGAGGAGAAGTTTGTTCCCTACTATGATTTATTTATGCCCTCCTTAAAACACATTGTTGAGAATGCTGTTCAGAAGGAATTAAGACTTTTACGAGGAAAGACTATTGAATGCATCAGCCTAATTGGTCTTGCTGTTGGTAAAGAAAAGGTAAGCTTAGATTTTAAATAATGGTCTAAATATATTTTAAAATGCCTTTCTTTTTGAAGTGTTAACATTGAATTAATATAATCACTTATTAAACATACAGCTATATATTGCTGACTTCTGTGCTTGTCTTTTTGTTTTCATTTTTGAGGTGAGTGTCTTGCTGTTCAGATTCACAGAACCTTATTACATGTTAAATAATTCTTGTCACACTGAGCAAATTTGAAAGCAAGCATTTTTATTTTCTTTGGGATTTTTTGCCTTAAGAGAAATACTGGAGCATCTTATTTAGGCAGTATCAAGGGCAAAATGTATAGTTCAAAGGAAACTTGGTACAGTTTCTGTATGCGCATGCCTGAAAAAGTTTAAGTGAGCTCCTAATGGAACTTTAAGTACTTGGTTGTCATGAGGTTTGATGGATTTGGCACGAGGGGTCTTCTGATAAGTTTGTTAAAAGATATCTCTCAAAAGATTGGAGAAGCAACTGTGAAGCACTATGGAAGAGTGAGTGATCTGATAACAAGGTCACATTATGGTTTTTCATTTTATTGAGTGAAGAAAACAAAGTCACACTTCATAGTAGAATAATGTGATGTAGGCAGTATAACTGCAAATTATCAGCCCTTTGCTTTGGCCTACAAGGACTACCATTAAATTTGCCATGCACACAACTAAATTTCAGACAAATTTTAAACATAACAATTATTTTTGGAAAACTAGTGGTAGCATGGAGAGTGAAAAGAGGGTAACATAATTGGGGCATCTCACATGACTGAAAAAGTTACTACCTTATGAGTAAGTTTATGCTGTCAACTTTTATCTCAGTTCCATAAGAGTCAAAATAGTAGGGGATATATCTGGTTAAGTTAGAATTGTCAGATTACTTAAAATTTTTCATTGTTGAGTATTAGTAATTTATGTAGTGTTTTATTTAAGTAGTCCTCTGCTTTCAAGTATAAGAACAGAGGCACAGTTCTTATACTTGAATACAAATTGCTTAAGATGAGCAATTTGGTGATGCTTTCAGAAAAAGAACTTATTTTCACTTTTATCCACATTTTGGTCTGTTCCCAGCTTTAGCTTGTGTCTTGATAGTGTATTGGACTTTGAGTGAACCTTTAAATCTCTTGAGAAGTACTATCTTAATTTGTCTTTAAAAACATACAGTTGTTTCCTGTGTCTAGTTTATGCAGGATGCATCAGATGTAATGCAGCTGTTACTGAAAACACAGACAGACTTCAGTGACCTAGAAGATGATGATCCACAGGTATGTTAAAAAGATGCCTTGTAGCTCATTGCTTAGTATTACAAACGTTCCTTGTATATGTGATGTTTCTGCCCCCCGTTTAGCTACTCATGCTAATTGTCAAACCTATCTTACAAAAATTGACATTGATATGACCCCAGAATCTTTCATAGAAGCATGGTTAGGAAGTGAGACTCACAGGACCTTTGTTTGCTGAAGAAATTTGAGCATGTGGCTAACCATTCCTTGCCTGTTAGTCATATTTGTTTGGCATTGTGTGATTCATTCCCTTGCTGTCACCTTTTTATAAATAGTTCAATGAAACTTGTTAAACAGCTGTTCAAATGAGCAGAGGGCTAGTTTGACTTGTGCGTCTGAAAACAAATACTCCTCTTAAAACACAATACTACACTCACTTTATGCTCTTTGCCATTTTCAGGAATATGGCTCATAGTATTGTTTAAGTTTGGGAAATAATTTCTTAAAGAAACTTACTTTTCAAGATAGTCACAATCACATTGCAAGATTATTTTATACTGTAACATTTTTACATGTATAACAGCTTTGATCAGAGGTGCTGTCAAGGTGTTAGAAAAAAAGACTTGAGACAGGTCTTTTGAAGATACATTTTGATATGGATTGCATATTGTATGAGATCTCTTTGAAATAAGTTTTACACACTGCTGTCAAATTCTTTTTAGAAGTCATGTTGTATAATGTTCTTCCTTCATGCTTTCCATGGGACATGATAATTCTGACTTTCTTACCTTTTCTAGATTTCTTACATGATCTCAGCATGGGCCAGAATGTGTAAAATTCTTGGAAAGGAATTTCAGCAGTACCTTCCTGTTGTCATGGGACCTTTAATGAAGACTGCATCTATTAAACCCGAAGTAGCTCTTTTAGACAGTAGGTTCAAGATGGTGTTTTACTTGAAAAAAATACTGAAATAAATAATTTTGTAGCACTTATGGATTGTTTTTCCTTCTATATAATAGCACAAGATATGGAGAATATGAGTGATGATGATGGTTGGGAATTTGTAAGCATAGGTGATCAGCAAAGTTTTGGAATTAAAACTGCAGGCCTTGAAGAAAAAGCAACCGCATGCCAGATGCTGGTGAGTAATAGAACAGTTTTCATGATCTATGTGTTGCTGGTCAGTCGAGTCTGAAGCCAAAATCTGTGACAAAAATTTTGTAGTATCACATGAAATAGTTCTGGGTTTTTTTAGATTACACTGCTAAGCTTGGGTTTCAGACACTGTTGAGTGTGGCTTACTTGATTAAAGGTTGTTTATTTAGTTTGGATCATAAAATTTTTTAAAATTAACAGATAGTTTTCCTTTGTTAGCAAAACTTTTAAGGCGTATGGTCTGTTAAAAAGTGGTTTCTTTTTGCAAATATTCCTGTTTCCGACTTTGGTTTAAGAAATACGTGCATGCGCTAAGAGTGAGAACTCATGCTACTGTCAGGGTTTCTTAAAATATCACAGTGGAGCGGGAAGGTAAATAGATTATTGAATGTTTTAAAATAAACTAAAAGAATGTTGCACTTCTAACAATCTCACCATTACATAATTGAAAAATACTAGTATTTTCCTTTAAAGGCAGCATTTCTGTGATCTTGTTTTCAGGTTTGCTATGCAAAAGAGCTAAAAGAAGGATTTGTGGAGTACACAGAGCAAGTTGTAAAGCTGATGGTTCCCTTGTTGAAGTTCTATTTTCATGATGATATCCTATTAACAAATTCTACTGTGAAAACAGAAACTTAGTTTGGAAGAATAAAAGTCAAGCTTACTTTTTCCTAAATGAATTAAAAATGTTAAAATATTCTATGGCTTTATAGCAGAAAGTGTTTCAGAGAATGTTGGTTTACATACTGTTTTAGGCAACGTATCCTACTTCTAGTTTCTTTGTAAATAAGCTGTCAGTAGGGAAAGTGATGTTTGTGTCAACAACATGAAGGAGAACTTGAACAGATTTTTTGTCATGGCCTGAAACAGGCTTAAAGCCACTTTTAATAGCCAACAGTTTAATTTTCCAGTGATTTAATCTGTATCTACTTAGAAATCAAATGCACTAGACTGTAATAAAACCCCCAGTTTTAGGTAGAAAACTATCAACTTAATTATGGTGGTGGGTGCTTAAATTCTAAGCACTTTATGTTGGATTGGATTGCTTTATTTCCTTAATAACGAAACCTGTTCGAGTGGCAGCAGCAGAGTCGATGCCTCTCCTTCTTGAATGTGCTCGAGTTCGTGGGCCGGAGTACCTCACGCAGATGTGGCACTTCATGTGTGATGCACTCATCAAAGCCATTGGGACAGAGCCAGAGTCAGATGTTCTCTCCGAAATAATGCATTCTTTTGCAAAGGTAACATTATTCCTTACAAATTTTGTGGTGTTGCTGTCTGTAGCTTTTTGCGATAAGAAAGGACATGTGTTTGATGTGCTTTTACATCGCTGGAATAAATCAAGGCTTTCTTTACATGAAATTTGGTTTGACTTTAAATGTTACAGCTGATGGAAAAGCTTGTTGGATTTTTTTTTCTGAAATACCGACTTATCAACCTAAAACATTTGTCGGATTTGTTCGTTTTAACTGCAGAAACTGAAGTTAAAGGCATGAAATGTACCAGTGGTGTTATGCCTTGTATAATTTGAGCATTGATTCCAGTATGACTGTTCTGTTAGTATTATTTCTGCTAGTGATCCCTTAAGGCAGAGCATGTATTCATGAAATCCAAGCACCCAGAAAGTATTAAGATTGTCGGTTTTATTTCACAAGTGCATTGAGGTAATGGGAGATGGATGCCTTAACAATGAACACTTTGAAGAACTTGGAGGAATACTGAAAGGAAAACTAGAAGAGCACTTTAAAAATCAAGAATTAAGACAGGGTAAGTTAACACAAAGTCCTGTTAACATGCTGTATGGCTGTTTTTTAAAGGAGAATTTCTATTTATTTCTAAATACAGTAAAAAAGCTTTGTTCAGATTTCTTTAATTTGTATATTTATGTAAGGTAATAGGGCTTTGAAACAGTAGAATAAATGAGTTACATTTGTAAGCTCTGGAAGAAATTGCAGTAATACTGTGATGGCAGATTTACTTGAAAGACAGTGCACATATCTGGTAGTGTCTTTTGTGTTTGTTTTTTTTTCTCTGAAGTTTATGCAGTGTTCTTAAAGCAATGTATTTTCTTATTTCTAAGCACTTTTCATGCCTTTGTGGACAAGCTGGTGTATTTATTTCATGTGCTTTTACACATTCTTATAATGAGCTGTCTCGTACTACTTGTTTTTCTGTGAAAATTCTTTGAACCTTGTTAAAGACAGAAAATTCCTGTTGCATCTTCAGCTACTGTTTCCTGTTTTCTAAACTTGTTTCTGCATAATTTTTTCCCTTTCACGGTCGTTTTATGCACTTGTAGAAAGGTAATGGTTTAATTTTTTTTTTTTTAATTTAGTGAAAAGACAAGATGAAGACTATGATGAACAAGTTGAAGAGTCGTTACAGGATGAAGTAAGTTGATTTGGGCAGTTTTTACACTCATCAAGCACCAGGATGGAAACACATTACACAAATATGCTGTGCTGCCTGGTTAAAGTATAGTGCATCCTCAGAACTACTCCTTCCTAGGAGAATGTTCTGTTACTATAGTCCTTCAGAACTTACAGTAAGAAATTAGAAAATACGAAAGGTTTCCTTTTCTAGTATACTGAAATAAGTTTGGGATATAGTTTTTTATTTTCATCATCCTCGAACAGTTCTTAGATAATTTTAACAGTGATACAAATTCAACAATAGACTATTTAATCTAAGACCTAGCCCTACTGACTTGCTTTTTTTTTTTTTTTTTTTTTGAGCCTTACGAGCTAGGTGTGGCTCTTAACCTTGAGCGTACCGCTGATTCCTAGACATCTGGTGTGTTATCAGGAGCCTGCCTCAAAAAGAATAACCCAAAAATAATATCAAAGAAGGACAGCAGGAAAAATACCTGGCATAATGTGTTTGCTTAGGAGAGAATATCAAAGTGACTTCAGTTTGGGAGTGATTGTAGAAGAGATAGTATAGTTTTATTAAACCATTATAGGTACAGAGAGAATAATAAAGAATAGTAAAATCATGGCTGCTTCTAACAAGAGACAAAGGATGCTCAGTAAATTTAGTAAGAAACTTTTTTTGTCATACAGTTCAGGTATGAAGCTGGATTATGCAGACTCTAAAAAATCATGCACCCATATGTAAATACTGCCTTAAATAACATGGCGGTTCTTGAGCCCCTTTCCTTTCGGAACTTTAGACCAGCATTCGAAAGGATAGATTTCTGTTGCCTCCATACTGCTTGGGATCAAAAAATAACAAAATTTGAGTTCTGAGCCAAGACCCTTTCCTGGTTTTTCTCCTTTACTTATTTGCAGTGGTTCATTCTTGTAGACAGTGAGTTAGGTGGTTTGTTAATTTTTTTTTTTCCTTATTTCCTTTCGCTCTGTACTGATAATGAAAGAAAATATGACCAAGCAGCAGTTTCATAAAAGCTGAATCCATACTCTGTGAGAATTGCAAGGCATTTTTTAAAATGTTTAAATGTTTGCTGATTTTTCTGTAAAGTCTGGAGGAAGACTTGTCTGAATTAACCGTGTGAAGGGAGGAGTGGCAGCAGAATGTCACTTGCCATATGGACAGAATTAATGTACAGTAATCGTTTGGATATATATACACCTTTGGTCTCAGAGTATGTTTATGTAGCTCTTACCTCACGACCTTTGACAGGGTACCACACAATATCCTTGTCACTAACTGGGGAGGTATGGATTTGATGGATGGACTATTCAGCAGATAAGGAATTGACTGGATGTCAGTTGACAAGTACAAAGAGTTCCATTCAGTGCCTCAGTGTCCAAATGAAAATTAGTAGCAAGTGATGTCCCTTGAGAACTGGAACATGTTACCTAGAGACGCTGTGTATGCCCATCCCTGTGAGTGTTCGAGGCCAGTTTGAATAGAGCTCTGAGCAACGTGGTCTAATGGAAGGTGTCCCTGTGTGTGGCAGTAGGGTTGGAACTAGACAAACTTCAAGGTCCATTTCAACCCGAACCATTCTCTGATTCTATCATTTTGTGATTAGACAAAGGGTTGAAAATTAGTGAACTTTAAAAAATCTGTTTTACGGAAGAAGTCATAAACCAGCTTTATTCCATTAGTTTAGACACCTTGGCATTTCATGTGAATTGCACTGTTTTAAAGATCATTAGTTTTAATGTGAATTGTATCCTTTTCCTTTTAGGATGACAGTGACATTTATATTTTGACTAAAGTGTCAGACATTTTGCAGTCAATATTCAGCAGTTACAAGGAGAAGGTACTGCCATGGTTTGAAAGGTTACTTCCACTAATTGTCAACCTAATTGTAAGTACCTTGCTTTCCTTGGACTTGAATTTTATTTTTATGATGTGTTCATGGGTCATTCATGCTGGAATCTTAGAGAAGTTGGTAGATAGAGTGTAGCAATTGCTGGTTTATAAAATAGAGGTGCTTGAAGAATCATGCAGGCTCAAGAGGGAAGTTGTTACCTTGTGCTTTTTATGCAGCTGCACTGCTGTGCTGCTTATAATTTGTGTTGCAAGACCCAGGGTCATTGACATATACAACTTTCTTGAGAAACTTCTTTTCCCTGTGAGTGTCCAATGCTCTCTAAAATGAGGAGAGACTAAAAAGAGTTGCAGACTCTTGGGGGAAAATTGAGACTGATGTATGTAATGGAGTGTGAAACAGAAGTGTAAAGAATTTGGCCAAAAATCATTATTCTGTCAATTAGCTCAGATAGTGATCTGGATTTTGTTTTATTTATAATATTGCTGCAAGTGTAGCTGCAGAAAATTACAGTAGGATTCAGTTTAATCCATGAAGATTTTAATAAAAGTACTAGACTACTGTTCCTGTGCTTGTTCTGTTGCTATAATCATTGGCTATATAAAAATTGTAAGGTGTCTAAAACGTTACCTGTTTTTGATGCAGTGTCCACACCGGCCGTGGCCAGACCGGCAATGGGGGCTTTGCATTTTTGATGATATTGTAGAGCACTGCAGCCCCGCCTCGTTCAAGTATGCTGAATACTTCCTGAGGCCAATGCTGGAGTCAGTGTGTGACAGCAGACCAGAGGTCAGGCAAGCGGCTGCCTACGGTGTTGGAGTTATGGCACAGTTTGGTGGGGATGGCTACCGTCCTTTTTGCCCGGGTACGTACCTGCTTCTGATAAAAAAACTATTTGAATGTGTCATTTGGAAGGGAGGAAATTTGCACTTAAAAATTGCTTGACTTTTGGTCAATGCGGTCATTTCCTCTTGGCAGTGAAACAGATTGCCAGTATAACCTGTGTGGTAGACTAATGATGGCTTAATAAAGTACCTGAATTCCTTGGGCAGCTGCTGTTGTTCTGCTTCAGTAGCACTTCTCTCGCAGCACTTACTGCTTAGCAAACTTGATCTAACGTATTCTTTTTTATAATGTGATCTGACATGCAAATGTTGATTTCATAAAGAACACCTTTCTGATACACACATGTCTTGTAGATGCTTTTTATTAATACTAACAGGGTTACATATTAATGAAAACCTTTCGGATGTCTGGAAAAATTATACAGCCTAGAATCCAACTAATGTGGCTTTCTCCATTCATGTTATGTACTTTATATATAAAGGAGCTTGATTTCTGTGAAGTACGAAATTAAATGAGTGTGATAATGCTTATCAGAAACACTTGCACTGCTTTCTGAATGTCTTGAGTTTCTCTTACACTTCAGATTAATTTTGAATTAAAAGAAATTTTTGTCGTCTTGCACTCTTGTTGCCAGTCGCCAAAGTTCATTTTGCATGTGAAGTAGCAGAGGTTTTTTCTTTTCTTTTAAGAAAATATTAAGTCAGGTAAATATGTATTTCAAGCATATATGTCGCGTGAATCTTAAAAGCTGAATTAAATAATGTAAGAAGACAATCATCTGATAGAAATAAATCAGGGCTTTAACATAAATCTTGCCTACGTTAATCAGGGTTATAATTTTAATTGTTAATATAAATGATTGTTACATGGTAACAATCAAGATGAGTTGTATAAAAGAAAAAAAGCAGGGTTGGAAACCTTGTGGTGGAGCATTAAGAGCATTAATATTTAGAATTGTCTATAGACAGTTCTCATTTTGAAACTTTTGGGGCTTTTTAGCATCCATTGAAGTCTGAATTTTATTTTTATTCATTAGACTTTGTCTTGCCCCACTTAAACTTTGTAATAGCTTTGGTCCTTTTCTTAGTATTTGAACAAATAGTTCCTGATTAAACCCTGGCACTTGGCTTCTCTTTTCATTAAATTTTAGATAAAATAGCCTATTTCCTTTAAAACATACATTTTATTAGCAGGCACCTCAAAAGTACTCTAAATCCTGTTGTACATCCATGAAAGAATTTTGTGATTTATTTTAATAGATGAAGATGTGCTGTGATTTGAAACAAAGCAAATCTGTAGCACGAAAGGTTTTCCATGGGTTTTACCATCTCCTCTGAAACATCATGTTTGTGAGCTTTTATTTACAACTTAGTTTCTTTACTTATTGATATATAGCACTGGTATATTATTCTATTGCAAGTTTGTAGCAGTATGTTCAGAAAAAGCAGATGTGTTAACGTGACCATTTTTGGCAGTCAGTTGAAAAAAATCCAAGAATATTGAGAGAACTTGTGAATGGCACATGGTGAAACAAAAAGCACTGAAATCAGAGTTAGTAAAGAGCAAAGAAATAAAAGGGAAGGAAAAACTATGTAACTTTCTAAGTGGGGTTACAAGGTTACAATTGATGCAACCATCAATGTTGTTTCTGTTACGTTGGTGGAAGAGTATACTCAGCTATTCTCTGGAAAAATTGTATTAATCAACTGCATGGGCTTTTTCCTAAATCTCATCAGTGGCCTCAAAACTTGGTGGAGCAGTCAGTCCTTGGAAACAGACTGTATTATTTATAGAAGATGGTCTTTCATAGTTAAAAGGGTTTTTTAAGGATTTTCTAACCCAGCACCTGTGTGAAATGGATCTGGTTTATAGGTAGGCAGAAAGCTTGTCTGCTAAGCTATAGGGAGAAAATTATGCTGATTCATTTTGATGCCCTACTAATTTTATGGCTGCAAGGACATAGGTACCTATAGAGTCATTCATTAGTATTAAGGAGTGAAGAAACACAGATGAGTTTTATCTTCAGCAGTCATGAAAACCTGAGGTGTAAAATGCAGACTCAGCTTGCCTGGACATTGTAGACTTCTTTAAAACAAATTCTGCTTTGCAGAGTAGTCCAGCATCATTATCCTGCATTGATACACAAGCTGGTGGATCTGATGACCAGTGTTTCTGCAGTTCTGTAGTGTTTATCAGCCCCATGAAAGTATCTTTGTCTAGCTTAGGGTTAGTGATTATTTTTCTGTAGCTGCCAAATTCTTCCAAAGTCTAATTGAATGGAGTTAATATAGCAAGTGTTGTTGTGTATTCTTTAACTGCAAAACTGCTACTTGTCAAAATGCAGTAGTGCAAGATCTTGCTCTTTCTTAGTAATTGGAGTTATTTTGAAGTGTGCTTTCTGCACAGTTCTATAACCTGTTTTCTGTGCTGATACAGAATTTCGCAGCTTTAGTGTTTTATTTTTAGCAGAAGAACACAAGGACAATTGTTCCTGCATGCATGTACACTGCTCTGAAGTCTGCATGGACACTAGTAACTAAACATGTGACATTAATGTTCATTTAAAGTGTGCATATGGTTACCCATATGACACTAATAAAGAAATATAATTGCTATTAATCAGCAAGAAAATTGACATTTTTCCTTCATTGAAGGGCATTTCCTTTCCTTGATTTTTGTGATACAAACCATGCTAGCTTGATGCACCAGATGAGATGACTCCTGTGACCTATTCCTAGGGCACCTTTTATGGGTAGGAGGTGTGTGTGTGTGTACATTCATATATATTTTTATATATATAGGTGCACACAAACAATAGATGTACAGCAGGCATGCTCTGCAATTCACATTATTATGAATGTCGCTGTAGCAGTGCTTTTCCTCATCCTGTGTTTATAGAGCCTGTTAGGTTAAAAGGATAATGCTTGTTGTCTATGTTTTTACTTGTATCTTGTGTCAGATATACACTGTCTTGTATCAGTGTCTTGTGTATTTTAGATTACATAACACCAATTGAGAGACATGGGAAGATTTTTTTTTTTCCTTCTGAACTTCTAAAGAAAATTCAAACTTCCGCAGTAACTCTTTTCTCGTGTTTCCTTGCAGAGCTTTATTTATGCGCTTGGTTTTCAAATGATAATTACTGAGCAGAGGAGAACCTAGAAGGAGCAGGATATTAAAATGACTGGATTTTGGTACTTGGGACATGAAAAATACTGGTGGTTGTCTCATGTGGAATTTGTGATGTTAATAAAGTATAACTATATCATGCATTAAACTTTATTCTTGTTTTTAACAATTAGAGGCGCTTCCGTTGCTGGTGAGAGTCATTCAGTCACCAGATGCCAAAACCAAAGACAATGTCAACGCAACAGAAAACTGCATTTCAGCTGTAGGAAAGATAATGAAGTTCAAGCCTGACTGTATAAATGTTGAAGAAGTCCTCCCACACTGGTTATCGTGGCTTCCAATTCATGAAGACAAAGAAGAAGCTGTTCATACATTCAACTATCTGTGTGACTTACTTGAGAGGTAAGGCAAAGTTTTCATACTAATGCAAAAAGTAAGCAAGCCTGTTTGCGGGTTCTTTCATTGCCTTCTTTTTTTCCAAACTGGTTAATCTGCATCTGGTTTAGAGAAGATAATTCAGAATATCAGAAGTGAGCCTCCCCGATGTTACCACTGTCTTTTTAAACAGTCATTGCTCTCATCCTAACAAGGGTCTGTGTGTCCGGCAAAAAGTCCTGGCTGCTTTATAAGTATGCAGTGGGAAAGGATCAGCAGAGAGAACTTCTACAGAAAATGTCAGGAAGTTTTGATACTCTGCTTACGTAGTGGCACTGTAACTAATCAGTGTTTTTATGTAAGAGCAGCATACCTGCTCTTGCAGCCTTGCTTTTGTAACCTTTTAAAGTAGCTTTGCACCTTTTGGTCTCCAAAAGCTAGAGTGTCAATGAAGTTAAGTATATATAAAATAAAGTGGAGAAATAATAATGATAAATACACAGTACAGTGTTATTTCCCTTCATAAGTTTGTAATAATTCAGTTACTATTGAAAGCATCTTGTCCCACGGCTTGTTCTTTAGATTTGTGCTCCCTGCTGTAGGTCAGTGGATTAAAAAAAAAGTAAAAATCATTCTAGTGTGGGTGTGAGTTGCACTTCATAATTGAGTGAAAGAATGTGGCATTATGGCTGGCTCTGTATTATATCTTAAGAGAAAAATATAAGGGAAGTAATTTCCTAAAGTCTCTTCGAATTTGTGAATATCTTGTATCTCTTGGTACTTTATTGAGGCAAAGTCTCAACGAACAGTGGCAACTGAGATCCTTGACTGATAATAGAATAGTTGTGTAGGCACACCATAATAATGCTAATGGGTACGCATGCACACAGATCTATAGAAATGGGGATTTGCAGTAGTAGCGTACTTCTGTACCCAGTTCTGTGCAGTTGGCTCAGCCTGGTCACTTACTTTTCTGGAGCTCTACCAGACCTGCATTCACAGCCTCTGTGTTCCAGCAGTGGTAGGTTGCAGAGCTGGAAGGTAGATAATGTTTTTCACACATTGCTGGTTGCTAATACTCCTCTCCTCGAACATTTGGCTTGGAAAGAGGGAGCAGAACTGCTTGCTTACTGTGTCAGTGACAGTGCTGGCACAGAGCTGAAGTTACTGGCACTCCTAACACTAGTCACACAACTTCCTCCCCCTTGCAGCACTGACAGAAAGAGGAGTGAGAGGAATAAGCCCTTTTAATCAGGGTATTTCTGTCATGCTATTTACAGTCCCATCTACATGGAACTCAACTGTTCTGTGAAGTTCAGAACTTCTTCCTGATAAAGTCCAGGCTGATGAAACAATCAACTGGTTAAATATTAACAGTAGAGGGAACACTGTCAGCAGGCAAAAAGGCTCTGTGTACTTCACTCAGCTGTGTGAAACTTATATGTAAATAAGCAGCTTTAGAATAAGATCATACAGAATCTCCACTTATATGTAAAATGCTTACATGAATTATTTTTTGTTAAGCAGTCATTTATTTGTTATCTCTCTGTATTTTAATTGTAATAGCAATAACCCAGTTGTCCTCGGTCCCAACAACTCCAACCTTCCCAGAATACTTGGTATAATTGCGGATGGTGAAATTCATGAAGCTATCAAACATGAAGATCCATGTATCAAGCGACTGGCTAATGTTGTTCGCCAAGTGCAGGTAAATAAATCCTTGCTTTAATAAAAAGGGAACATTTAGAATATATTTTCAGAAGTAACCAAACTGTTAAAATAGGTTTGAGAGCCTCATCTCCTTACAGAATAACACTTTCACCAGTACTCTTCTAAATCCTTGGACATTCCTTGAATGATTAATGATAAAACGTGGTAACATTTAGACTTGAATAAAGCATATTAATTAAAAAAAGAAATGTAGTTATATGCAGCAAGGCAGTTAACATGCAAGCGAGTGTTATTTTCTTGTGGCTTTTTTTTTTTTTTGAGTCAGAAGTTAAAATCTGGAGAGAAATGAACTATACTGCAGGGTTTGATCCAAGATACAGTTTTTGTAAGGATCCCCAACACCCTGTGGTCATTTATTGATACAGCAGAGGCTTGGATCCTGTGCTAGAGAATGAGTGCAAACTACAAGTAATTTACTACCGTCCTTTTTAATCCAGTGCAAATATAGGTGGCTGTTCAATGTTCTCCCTGCCTTTGGAGAACTGCCTTAAGGTTTACTTCCTTTATGCTATGAGTAACTTCATGGTGATGGGGATGTCCCAAGTATTTAAGCAGCATTTTTCTACAGTGTTGTAAATGATAGTGCAGTGGGGCAGATCTGATCCAGGGCCAAATATTGTCAGGTGGACATAGTACCTAATACTAGAAAGGACTGTGTCTGGCAAGCATGTTGCTCATAAAAACATAGGGAGCACTTCAATTATTGTCCTTTCTACTTGGCCTGCTTTGGCAAAACTCAGGTTCAAGAATTTTAGGAATACTTGATGTTGGAAAGGATTGACTTGGATGAGTTTATCATCCAAGTCAAGATCTATTATGTCTAGTGGAAAATGAGTTGTTAAAATTATGAAGGCATAAATAGAAGTAAATTGAGCAAAGTTTCAAACTGAGGATGGTGTGTCTGCTCTAGATTCTGGCTGACAGATACAAATCCTTGCTGTTAGTACTTAAAGTCTGGGAATGGAACTGTGTGTAAGGGTATGCTAATGCATTTGTTCACTTTACCTCAAATCATCAAGGTTAGATAATTATTGCTTTTATAACAATAAAATGTCCTATTGATGTGTTGATTAATTGGGTACAAAAAAGTCTTGTTTTGGCCTGGAATGACAGAAACATTAATATGAAGCAAGACTTCAACATTGGCTAAATGATTTACCTTCAAACTGTGGAGGAAAATATATTAAAAGTTATGTCTTCTAAAAAATACAATTTTAGCATACTGTTACCAATCCCCTCTCTCTCTTCACACATAATATTTTGTTTTTAATAAAGCACTGTAGATGTTTTATGCTATGATAGGAGTTTTAAAGGCTGTGTTGTTGCTAGCAAGTCTGCCTGCTGCTGCTGCTTCCTGAATTCCTGGTGAAAACCTTGGCTGTATCACTGCCAGCATCTGACATGGGCAACAGTATGGTCATAATTGGAATTGAACATAAACTCTTTTCCTCATTCTTACGTATTCTCAGGCCAGAAATATTTCAGTGTGAAGTATGAATTTGAATGTTTTTTAGAAATGCTGAAAGAGCACATTTAATTCTGCAATATTTTATCATGCATTGAGAATCTAAAATGCCTAATGCTATTTAAAACTAAAACCCACAAACTTAA
This sequence comes from Formicarius rufipectus, assembly GCA_013399695.1. Taxonomy (NCBI): domain Eukaryota; kingdom Metazoa; phylum Chordata; class Aves; order Passeriformes; family Formicariidae; genus Formicarius; species Formicarius rufipectus. The sequence goes on from VXAU01005926.1 coordinate 165,472, forward strand.
ACTCAGAGCCTTTGTTTTTGAATTTTGTGAATCTATTTTTTTTAATTGTGTGAGAAAAGGGCATTATATTGTAACTGAATGTAAAATATACCAAATATAAAGCGAACTGGTTTTTATTTTTTCTTTTCAAATTCAGGTATATTTGTTATTGCAAAACCCAATCTAAAGACCTACAGTCTGTCACTTGCAATTTTTTTTTCCTCTGATTGTCCTCAAGAAAGCAGGGTGCCAGCTGCTTCCAACCTCTATTGATAAGTGCATAAATACTTTTTTCCCAACCGTGCTTAATTTTCAGCATTTTCTGGTACCATTAGAACCACCTTACTGGTGGTGACTTTAAAAGCTAATGCCACAGCTAAAGGCTCTGGTAACACAGATGGTGGGTTTAGATTTGCCCAGATAGATGTATATAGATCTACGTACATCTCTCTGGGGAGAAATTTGCCATTCCTTTCACTAAAGAGCAGTGCTGTGTGTTGGCCAGCAGAATTTTGCACATTTACACGTAGCATCCTTAGCGCATTGTGCTGTAATCACAGTGCTCACTTCAAAGTTCTGAGTGTGTTACTGCTGCACCACTGCCCAAAACACTCTTGTGGGGAGTCATGGTTCAGTTTTGCCTGTACATTGATCTATTAAATATCAGTGCAACACAGAGCAAATGATTTAGGCAGTGGTTAACATAAAAGTGTCAATTGACCCACTTAGTTACAGTGAGTTCCCAGGAGTTTCAAATCAATTACTTTGCTGCTGTTTAGCCTTTTGGAGCATCTCGAGTTGAACCTGTGTAGCAGGTATACGTATAACTGAAGATGTCAGTCTCCTCTCTTTGGCGCATATATGTATATATTACAGGAATAAGCTGAGTGAATGTTGAACTTTGTAAACATAGGAAAGTTTAGGATGTGCCTTGGATTCTTGTCAGCCTAAAAAAAAGACCACTTCTCATTTGTTTTCTAGACATCCGGAGGACTGTGGACAGAATGCATATCACAGCTCAATGCAGATCAACAGGCAGCCATACAGGAGCTCCTAAACTCTGCTTGAAGGGCCTTAATTATCATCTGCAAGAAAACTAACTCCAAATAAACATTTACCCTATTGTTTAGGTTTCTTTTGTTTCTTTTTTTGAGTAAAACCAGAACTGTAGTGCGTGTAGGCCATTCTTCTGCAACCTACAGGCAGTGGCAGCAGGGAGAAGCATTCGTTCAGAACGGTGTTTAAATCCGTTTCTGTCCCACATCATGGAAGAAGTTTCCTGTAAACCCTACAATAGCACTGAAGAGTATTTTTCTAACGGTATAAGCCATCCATATGATGGTGAAAGGGAAACAAGTTGAATTTCCTCATTAGACATAAGACCTTCAGCAGTAGATGTACATTATAACAGATAAACGTTTCTCTACATCTAGTGTTAATTGTATTAATTGGAGTGTGAGTCTTTGTAGGGTAGAAACTGTCCTTCTGCCCAACAACTTAGTAGATCAAAAAATGAAAAACTGAAGACAAGCATCGAGCATGAAGACCTCATTGATTGCACTCTTGATTCCCAAAAACGACTTGTACAGTGACTCAATGAGGAAAGCTGTTCAGCTTCCAGCCCTTGAATGTGAAGTCTCTTTGGCATGTCTGACAGTATCTCATTCACTCCTCAATAAATGACATTGAAACACAAGAAGCTTGTGTAGAAGTTCAGTGATGTGTGTTTTTTTTTAATTTACTCTTGTGAGAAAAATGCAGATAAACTATACAAGTCTCGATTTTATATTTGAAACTTTGTATATTGTTGCCTATTACAGATTTTATGCTTTTTGTTTCTTGACTTTTTAACAAATTTTTCACCCAAATATGTAGAAGGGAAACTTAATGGCATTCCTTGTATGACAGTATGTTTACATATCTTGACTTTAAAATGGTTTTCGTGTTCAGATGCAATTGCATTTCTTAACTTAGAAAATGTAGTGTTGTTCCAGCTGAAAATGTGCAAGGTGATCTGGCAGGCAGTGATCCTGTTAGGACTAGCCTGTGTTTTGTTTAAAGCAATCATACAGTTGATGGCCTGACCTGAAAGATCAAAAAAGTCTTCTCAGGTCTCTCTGGTGCTGTGAGAGCAATACATCATTTACCAGCAAATATAAGCACAGAGTGTCTGATTTTCTAACAAAGGTATGTGATGTTTTTGCACTCTGTTACTTCAAAACTGTTAGTATATACATTGATCTTTAAAAACTTCAGTGTTTACTGAAGTGTTCTGCAAGTCGATCTCAATTGTCTCTTGAAACAGAGGGTGTAAGTTTTCTTCCTTTATAACAAGAAAAGTAGAACTTTACCTGTAATAAATACCTCTTACTAAAGAATAAACTTAGTTTTGCCTTTGAAAATGTTTCAGAAAAGGAAACAGTACAGAATGAGGTGTAGCAAAACCAGCCCAGGACTATTATGTTCAGGTATTTGTGATAAAGGCTGCTTTAACGCTATGAGTTGACAGCATAGTTTGTGTAGAGGCAGCTGAAACAGTGCCACAAAGTATCTACTGGTCCAGTTTTCATTTTGTTCAGTATTATTAATCTTGTGTTGACAGAAATTGAAGCATTTGTACATCTGGAAAAGTACATGTTAAGGATTAAATACCAGTACTATGAGAGGACTAGTAGGTCAGGTCAGTTATCTTAAGCACTGCTCCTGACTACAATTAGGCTGTATTATATCGATCTTTCTTGTTTGTGGGATTTGGTTTTTTAGGTATTCATTATTTCAATTTCCTCTCAGTCTAAAACATGTAAATTTTCCCCTGCAGCACAATTTTTGTACTTTTTCTCAAAGCTTCAGGCTTAGATTTGGTTTTCCCCTTCTTTGGACTAACACTGGAGAAAATTGTAGCACATTTGGTATTTCCCTGAAACAGCATCAGCTTTGGCTTGCTGTAATGTAAAAGAGCAGCATGTACATTACATTTCTCTGTAATGTAAGACAGCAGGATTTGAATTGCTGTCCTGATGGACCAACTAATCTTTCCTTCCTTTCAGTCCAAGTAAATGAGAGCAAATAGAACCAGTAGATGGGGTTGTTCTGTGTGCCAGAGTCAGCATAGTGCAACTTTGTGCAGTTGCTTCTACCTTGCTAACAATTGGTTTATCAAAGCAAAGGGCACTGTTGTCAGCCCGAGGGGTAGGTTGGTTACAGTGCATACCTGCAGATCTCTTGCCTCCCCCCACTGAACTTGTCAGGGTTAATCCAAAAGCTTCTGTAGTGTTTTTCTCAACTCTTTAACAACCTTTAAAAACTCTGCACTTCCTATCCACCTATTAAAAGTTGTCTGGATCTTGGCTTTTCTGGTTCTTTACCGCAGAATTTTAAGCAGTCAGCTGTTCCTGTGCTTCCACTGCATTGAAGTACTCTTGCCCAAAGTATAGTAGAACAATAGCTTTATCTGCAGCTATGACAAATTTTGTCATTCTTAGGAAGAAACTGAAGTAATCTTTACCATGGTACAGATGTGGGAAGGGTTGTAGTTTGAATTCAGCTATTTTTCTTGGGTATGGCTCCAATTTTGCTTTAACAAACTGCTCAGCTATTGCATGGTTTAAGAGGTGTTCCTAATGTAGCATAAAGAGTACTGCAGGCAATAGCAGTGTTCTGCTTTGGCTGAACAAAGAGATACTGAATCTGCCCTAGACATCCACACAAGTGTTTCAGAGTTGTACTCAGTAATAAAACACAACTAGAAAACTCACCACTCATTGGACACTGTCCAGTACTGGAGTTCCATTGGCTTATTTAATAAGCATGTGATAGTAACTACTGTTCATGAGCATTGCTTTGAAAAGTAGCTCATCTCCTGAAGCGTGGGTGAGTTCCCATCTAAACTCCCATCTGTTCTTACTGTTCTGAAGGTGAAACTACTTGCTTTTTATTTGCAGCTCTAGATTGTCCATGACAGGTATTAGTGGTGATAAATGTCTGGTCTCCTTTGCCTAGCTTTGTCTACAAGATACCCCCTGAGAATCCTGTGCAAAGTCTATGTAAGAAAGTGACTTTTAGACTTCATGTTTTCAACAGGGGAATTGTGTACTGCTGTGGCATTCTGTCATTGCTTTTTCTTTGCAGAGACTTCAAAGTAATGCTGAGTGCAAGGGTTGGTGTTCCCCAGCATAGAACAGTTGTTGTTATACCAAATGTTGTCTGTTGTTCTCTACACATCTAGAACTATCAGTCTCATGTATGGAGTACATACATGAGAGTAAAATGTGTCACACAGATGGAATTTTTGATGAAATAAAGAATTAAGGAAGGTGAATTTCCAATTGACTCTGTGTATGCATGTATGTATTGGCTTTATAGCTGCCTCTGGTTCTTGAACTGTAGCTTTATTTTTCCCTCAGTGGTATCTATAAGGGTGCACACGTACACTGAGTCTTCCAAATACAATGAGGGTGCTATTAAAAATAATAAAAAGGTAAAGTATTTGCCACTCCACATTTTTTCAACTTAAATGTTGTGCATCTTTGGAAAGCAGCCTTAGCCATTGCTGTTTAATCATTTGGTTTGCTCTTACTTTGTTAACTTACCTTTGATCCCCATATGAGTATTAGCTATCTTAAATTCTAAGAAATACATTACTCATTTTCTGTGAAGCACTAAATAAGATATAAGCATCTGTTTAGTTTTTTCCCTTTTTGATTATCGTGAGGATGCTAGTGTTGCATCAAGGACGAACATCTCTTGGCACAGCTTTACATCTGTTGAGACTTCAGAGGTATGGGCTCAATATTGGATAAAAGTCATGGGATTCATTCAGGAAAAGGTTTCTACAGTGTCTTCACTGACGCGAAGTAGTTGCGAGGAATGGAGACCCACTCAGGACATGAAAGCTGAGTGTTTCATATCTTTGAATACAAAAATGCTAACCTCAGTCACAATATGCTTATTTCAGTAGAAATCTGGGTTTGTCTCTTGGGTTTTAGCTTGCTTTCGTGTATCTGAGTATTTGCTTTTCAAAGGTAGTATCTTGTTTCTCACAGCCCATGAGGCCCAAACATTTGCTCTGTAGCTTTGTAAAGAGTTCACAAATTTTGCTCACAGAATTGATTCTGATCTTTGTAATTACCTGATAGAGAAGATGCCTCATCACCTCTCGGCTCTTATCAACCTGGAAGAGGCACCATCTGATGGTATCTCCTGATGAGCTCCTGCAAGGTTGGTGTTAGTGTGAAATTAATTTCTTTGGTTTGGAAACAGGAATTGCAGTTTCTGCTCTGGGGAGACTGTTTCCGCAATCCCTGCAAAAGATCTTTTCCTATGACTCTGCTTCAAACCAGTGATATATTTTTGTATGTTTTCAGGAAGGTAAGGTGGTACCTAGAAGGTGCAAGTCAGTTTTGACTTTCATGATTTTGCTTTATCACTCCAGATGCTGCTCATGACCTTACATCAGGTGCGTGGAATTTTTGTGGCTGCTAAACCATGAAATCAAAATGTCATTTGAGTTTAGTATTGTTACCAATCTTGGTTTAAGAATAACTTAAGCTGATGTAACACTATTTGCACACCAGGACATGTAGTGGAATTTAACTTCCTTAGCAATAGATACTGAAAATTTAACAGGAAGCAGTGAATGCCTTAGGGGGTTTTGTTGGTGGATTTTTGGTTTTGTTTTTTTCTTAGGAGGATATGGTGGTGTGTGTTCTTGCTAAGCAGAGAAGGCTCAAAGCTCCCCTGAGGCACCAGATGAGCCATACAGGTTGCTCTAATGGAATTTTGAAATTTTATTCTAGAGGAGGGGGAAGGATACGTGACAGGTGCTCCCCAGGGGACCATTACCCAGAAGCAGATAGTGAAGTGTTCCCGACTTAAGGGTGACTGATGGGAATTAGTAGTTTCGCTTCAGTCAGTTTTGCTTGTCTCTCTTTGCCAACACCATTCCCACTGCTTGCTACCTATTGCACTTGGCCAGTGCTTTTGATTGTGAGTAAAGAGAGAAAAAGAAAAGGGCTATTATTTCAACTTAGAATTTCTGTTCTAAATGTGTGGCTGCTTTTTTTCCTAAGTAGCAACAGAAAGTTTTATTCTTAAATATATCTGAAGTAAGGTTTTTCACATAATGTGTGCCATTAACAAAACGCTGTTGCTTAATAGTTGCACAGTCCTATCTTGCAGTGATAGGATTTGATGTAAATTAATTAAAAGGTTTAATGATCAATCTATATTCCATCTTAAAAACTAATGCTAATTAAAAAAAAAAAAAAACCCTTGGAATATAATTCTCATCTCAGATTCAGATTGGTGAAAAATAATGTAACACAGGATCTTGAATCAGGGAAGATAACCTTGTAAGAATTACTTGAAATAAATTGTGCAACATCACCGTTTTTAAAAACCTGAGAATAAAATACCAAGAGACATTCTTACTGTGGAGTTTTGTCTGTTGAGGAGTTGGTATTCTGGGAAAGCAAACAATAAAACAAAAAAACCCACTGAACTCCCAAAACTGCTAATTTTTGTCAATAATTAGTGTGAAGAAGTGTGTGGATGCGATGGTTGTATTTCAGCAGTTCTACGCACCAGCTAGTATCTTCTGGCCAGTAGGTGGAGATGATGCAATTGACTATCAGAAGGCCATGTTCACGTTCGGGGAAGTTTGCTGCTTTACAGTCCCCGTTTTTTTTGTGTGTGGCTGTTTCTTAACAGGACCGTTGTGTAGGCAGAGTGTTTAACATCTGTTTACTGGAAACCTGTGCACAGAGCAGCTAGTTTGTCTTGAGAACAGTCTACTACAACCCTAGAGGAAGAAAACTAAGAGAAAGGAGAGTGTTAAATCACTACAGGTTTAGCCAGGACTCCTACCTTTCTCTGTTCTCCCATTATTAAAAAATCTGAATAAAGTACATGTACATGAATAAATGCGTCCTTGTAGAATGAGACAGCTATAGCAACTTTCACCTTGCAGCTACAAAGGCCAACTCTGTCTTTGGAACTTGTCACCTCTCCTCCACTTCAGCATAATGAGGAAATGAGTTTCATTTGGGATTGCTAGTCAGTCTCTGGGAGCAAGTGAAAAGAGACATCACCTCTGTAGATGAGCTCCTGAGCTCTGTATTAACATCAAGTGCCGATTTCTGTCCTTAGAACAAGTAAAAACTGAAAGACATATCTGGAGGTGGCAGTGTGGTGAGAAACACATTTCAAGTGGAAAGATAAAAGGAATTAACTAGTAAAGAAGTTTTATTAAATTTTAAAAGAGAGTCTTCATCTGTCCTTGTTGCTATGAAAATACAGTCCCATAATATTTATTATCCTTGGGGGAAACAAGCTCCCCCCCCCTACAACCCAAACACACTACACAAAAATGGCTTAGCCTATACCTCCAAGTTGCCGTACTTGAACTCTTCTCATCATTCTTATACCTGATCACAAAACTGAACTCATTGCAACTTCTGTGTTCTAAACAAACATTTAGTAATGTTTTACAGCTCCTAACATAAATGCAGTAGATAACTTTTGCCCTGCCTTATTTCCCAGCCATTTTATCTATTCTGTCTCATTTGCTGAAACCTGAGTCCCTTGCTAGTCCTATGGAAAAGGTGGTCTGATTTCATTTGGTATGTTTTGGACATCTATTTTCCTTCTTTGACACAGCTGCCAATGTGCTTCCTTTTGAAATGGACAATGAAAGTTCAAATAATTTTAATGAAAGTTCAAATAATTTTTAAAAAGATTAATTTCTTGATAATGGGTCACCAGGATGACATGTTTAAACTATGAGAATTCGACACCTAAACTATTTTATCTTGACCTTAAACTGAATTACCATCTCCAACTTTGGAAAACAAAACAAAAACAGCAAAACAAAACAAACAAAAGAAGTTGTATCAGATCATCTAAAAAAAAATTAATTAATTTTCTCCAAAATCCTAAATTTCTCTGGTACTACTGTAATTATGGATAATTGCTTTAGTTGGAAAAAGGGCAATGATGAATTACTTTAGGATGTTTTTTATTGTAAGAATTCCTCTTCCTTCTTAAGGAGGGAGCTGATCTGCAGGTGCTGCAGTTGCCTGAGCTGTTCTGTATAACCATCTGTGCACCTCTGCCTGGATTTCATATGCAGTCCTGATGCCAGTGCCAGAAATGGGGAATATAGCAGAACTGGAAAGGATGAGAAAGAGGTGAGAAGTTTAAAAAGTGTGCAGTGCAGCCATCTGAGGTGGAAATGAAAATGTTAGAGTCTTCAGTTTGGAAAAAGCTGATGACTCCAGGGGAAGCAGGACAGATAGCAACACAGTTGTGAATTTAGGGGAATGAATGGGTGAATCAGAAACAATTCACTGTTTCTTATAACAAATTATCAAATACTATCCAAATAAAGTATTGAATAGGATATTTAAAACCAACAAGAAATATTTTTTCATAAACTGTAATTTCTGATGGATGTGTCTAGAAGTCAAAAAAAGAATTGGACCAATTATTTAAGGGTATGTAAATGGTTAATGAAGCAAGGTGCTCCTGAGGAAACTACTTGCTCAAGAAGTCCATAAATCATTGGCCATCAGAAGCTGTGAGAGTAGACTAGGAAAAGGATCTCTCTGCCTTTGTCCCATTTGTCCCTTCCTTTCCCTCAGGCTCTCTTACTCCATCTCCCATTACACATCTGGTTCTCTGCTCAGGCCCTCATGCAGCCATTTGTACACATCCTTCTTTACAGGACTCCTCACTTTTCCCTCACTGATTTCATTTATGCAGATCAAAATCTCACTATGTTTGTATGGGGCCTTGGGAGAGAGAAATAATTCTTCACCCAGGTCATACAGGATCAACTAAAACAGGAATCACTTTGTGTAAAACATATCTCAAAGGCAGACACTTGATAGGGGGCCTGAGAAGAACAGAAAAATGTTTTCTTACCTTGACACTTTTACATGTTGTGCGGACTCTAAATAAAACACAAAAGAGAAAACTATAATCAAATAAAAACGTAATAAAATGTCTATCCCGTATTCTCTGCACCATTTTGAAAGAGATAATGGATTTTTTTCATGTATTCAAATGCGGCAGATCTGAAATGCTGAATTTTTGTAGCTTACGCAAAGGATCAAAGTGCAGTAAAAAGTAAGGCATGTGGTGAGACTTTCTAGCTTTCCCTAGTAGAAGATTAAACCATTTTAATATTTGGGCAGTTTTATGAGAACTGCAGCTCCTTTGTTACTCATCTGCCTCTTTACAAGGAGAGATGACAGCAGGAAACAGGGATTAAGATTTCTTCCCCAGTGCCAGAGGGAGATATGTCACAATACAGATGTGTGATACACAGTGTTGTAATTAAAAGCAGAGAAACTGGCAGGAACAAACTAAACAGGCAGTGGTAAAGCATTTGGAAATATCAAAGAAAGTGATGTATTTCAGAATTTAGAAGCATGATTTAGTGGGCATTTTATATATATAAAGAATCAGCTAAATTTAGTATAGACTCTATTAAAATTCCTAGTGCTTTAAAACACTTCTGGTTAAGCCTGTCCTACTTCAGCAGAGTGAATTCAATCCAGTTACATATTAAGGTCATATTCATTTTAAAATCTAATAAATAAAAAGATTTTTTTTTCTTTTAGTTCACTTGCAAATAGCAAATGATCACTGGAAAAAAATGAGATATTTTTAAAGGACAGATGTACCCTAAAGATTACCTATAAACCAGAAATAATTGCTTTCTGTGTTTCATTGTCAGAGCAAACAGTGGATCTCACATTTAAAATATTTACAGAGGGGGAAACTGTCCAATAAACTGAAAAACTATGGAACACCATAATGCTCAAGGGAATGCAGACATACATGACGTGCAGACCACTAACTGAGAAAACAGAAAAACATACTAGCAACAACAGATATAAGAGAAAGTAGAGTGGGAAAATAATGATTGGAAGTAGTGGTAATGAATTCTGAATGATTGTATTAGGTGGAAAAAAACAGGCATGGAAAAACCCCTTCAGTTGTGTTCTGCATCTCAGAAAACACAGACACTGCAAACAAAAACTGTTCCCTCTGTCTCCAGCGTCAGAACCGTGGAAACACGACAGCATTTATCACTCACACTTAAAAGCTACAGGCAGAGCCCAAGTTGCTACAGAACAGGTTAAACAGTGTCTTTGACACTGACAGATCACCTTGTGTACTTGCACGGGGTAGAAGGTGGACAACAGTTACGTGTCTCTTTGTCCTCAAGTTGATGGGTGCTGCTGGGAGGAAAGGGTGTGACTTAACTTACCTGACCTTCAAAGGAAAATTGCTTTCCTGATTTGAAGGCAGACTGCAGTAGAAAGTAGACCATGTCACTGTAAGTGATTTTTCTCATCAGTAAAGTGGAAATGGTTCTGCATATTTTTGAATCTAAATTTTACTTTCTAGAGCAGTTGTTTAATTTTTATTCACTGGAATTTCATTTCTGAGAAAAATAACTGCAGTGGATAAAAGATAACAAGCAAGAAAATAAATGCTTCTCAAGCCTCTGATCTTTTAATTATTTGATTTTATTAATCATAAATTATGCAAATCTCGCTAAGCATTCTAAAGTAAAATGTTATTTCTGTGAATTATTTAATGTTTTTCATTTTCAGAACAGAAAGTTTCAGAGATTTCTTTTGAAGAAGGAATTGTGTTATTTATATGAAACACTGATAGAAAATGGGTGGTCTCATTTCTCTTCATTCTACCGTGTTTTTCACATGGGAAGCATATAAATTGCCATCCTTAAAAGACCTGGCTTCTGGTATGATGTTTAGGAATTGGCTAATTTCAGAGGCTGCATTCTGAAATAGCAAAATCATATGCTGAATTGCTGTTTGCTTTGACAGATTTTATAGTTTCTCTCCCCAGCCAGATTCAGATGCTCTAAACATTAAAACAGGCGAATGTGACAGTGATTAAGCCACCTGTTGGAACTAGCCATTGTAAAAAGTAAAATGTCTATCACCTGGCATGAAGTTGGAAAGGGCCCATGGGAGATCCTGAATGCAACAGAGCACTAGATAATGTTCTCCTGCCACCACATTAAGGTGTGGATTATATTGGAAGAATTTATTCAGATGCATTGGTATATTCCAGATGCATTAACTTGCTGGAGGTCTCAGCAAAAATATTGGCAGGGGGGCATTGAGGAGAGGAAAGCAAGAGATTATTGTTTTCATGGGAATCTTTAAGTCTGATGCTGATAAAAGCCATTTTAATGTTCTATATTCTTCTCATTTTCATATTTGCAAGGGGACTCTTCAGCTGTCTTTACTCATGGTACAAATACTAAAGGGCTGCAGAAATGGCTTTTTGTTTGTTTAGAACTGTATTTACTTCTTTATCACAGTGTTAAATGACCTCAAAATTATTTAATGATTTTAGATCACTGTCCTTCCTTCCTTTTTTTTCTTTATCTCTCTCTTTTTTTTTTTTTTGTTTAAACAGATAGTTTTCTCTGTCCAAAATTACAAAAACACTGGAAGAGAATGAACTGATGTGGTGGGAGTTCTACCTTAGACTCTGAATTCTAAGGAACCATTTCTATTTCAAACAGCACACTTAGTTTCCTCCTCCAAATTACTAGTATTGAAAAGTTAATGAGGTTATTGTTCATATGAAATATTTTCAGCTCTGCAAATATTTTCTCTTTCTCCCTGCTCACCATGACAGAGGAAGTATGTAGTTTCTGATGGAAATACTGGCATAGAATATATATTTTGTCCTGATATTCAGTGTTCTTTTTCCCTTCTTTTGGGAGAAAACATGAAAATGAATTGTAGGAGAGGAAGCTTGAATATGAACAGCAAAATAATTTTTTAAACTTTTTTTTTTTTTTAAACAAACTTCAGTATTTTTTCTTGGCCTCTATTTTCTTGAATTTTCTGTTCTTTGTAATTTTATAAATGCTTATTGATAAAGTTATTATAATAATTTTTTTTTCATTTACATTGCAGTAGTTGACCATTTTGTCCACTAATGAACACTCAGGAAAACTCAGTCTTATTAAAAAAATTAACATTTTTTCTCTACTTGGATTTACAGTTGGGAAAAAGCAAGCACGAAGCAAATATAAGCCAACAGAGTCTATGTAGTTTTGAGGAATATAAATTGTTCATGATTTTCAAAAAATGTTTTACCTCTGAAGATTCAGGGATGATTCCTCCATTAACTGTTGCACTGGTGATCATCTGAGCACAGATACGCAGCTAATTAAAAAAACCATTAATCCTAAACCAGGCAAACACCCTGGACAACATGAGATAAATATGATGACACACAACAGAGGTGGTGGTGTATGACTTCGTGCTGTGGTTGGAGGGAGGAGCTTGTTTCAACAGCTTGAAAAAGTTCTCTTTAGTTGAATTCTTAAGGACTTGGGAAACTTTTGCATACACCATTAAAAGGCTCTCTTTTAATTCATGACATTACACCCTTTGAGCAGGCAGTAAACAAAATCTGTTATTTAGCTGGCTTTAAGTGCTTAAGTGGCTTCAATGGTTGAGTATTTCTTTCACATGGAAATCGTGAAGTTTGATTACAGAAATTCACTCCTTTGCTAGTTGGCTAAATATTTGGGGTTTTGCTTGTTTTCCTTCCCCTCAAAAGTTAAGACATGATCTACTGCTAATATTATACACTATTATGAAAACTGTAAACGAACACTGCTTCTAGTATTCGGATGTGGAAGCAAGAAAGACACATTGGTTCAACATTAGCAATCTTACCAGAAGAGCTAGGAGAAGTCTTAAAAACTGATGACTGTAATAGTATTTTGAGATGACATGGACAAAAGTATATTGCAAACAAAAGCAATATACTGAAAGGGTGGGAATCCTGAATGTTATGAAATGCATGATAAAAATAATGGTGAAAGAATTGGATGGGTAGTTCTGCCATACTCTTGCACTGAAATTAGCAAAAACAGATGAGTTAACACAAGTTAACATGTGGGAGCCTAAAACTGATCAATCAAACACCACAGGTTTGCAAGATTGAGGTCCAAACCACATTTATACATGAACTCGCTAGATAGATCTAGCATGGAAGTATTTGCTGAAAGGGTCTTTGAAACAAAATTTCAGGCTCCAAGGGAAAACATCTGTGGAATGTTTTATGAAGAACTCCTTGACTTTTGAAACATATAGATTTTTTGGGCAGCATCTTAGCTTCTCACCTTAATGCACAGCAAAATGTTTGAACTTGACACATATTTTAAAGTGGTTAACAAAAAAGACATAGATTGTAAGGCCAGAAGGACCACTGAAGAATTCATTCTGACCTTAGCCCAAACCGGAACAAAGGACTTAGTCCACATACTTGGGGTTTGAGTCCAATAATTTAGGCTAACAAAGCACACAGATACACAAATAAGTAGCCCCATGGCAGGTGAAAATGTGAATTTGTGTGTACTGTGCCCAAATTCTCTATATACCTACATACCTTCTAGAACATCATAACAAAGAGGAGAAAATGTCAATGAAAAAATAACGGCAAATCATCCCAGCATATGAGAGTTGTGGAAAAGTGAAGGCTTTCCAGGGATCTGTATTTGCATTCCATTGTAGCCGTTGCTATTTCTTTCCTAACAGGAGAAGGCAGAAGGTGCAGATAGGCAGTCTCTCTAGACAGCAGAGACCTTATAGCATATTTCCCTTTTTCCTTTTCTTTTGCTTGGGTTCTCTTTTATCACATAAAGTAGAAACGAACGATCATGCCAGCTTAGTCTTGCTTCATCTGAAATTCAGTTCCAGCTCTTCTCATCTTTGTCGGAGGATGCAAACAAAGCTCACCTGTTTTTGTTTGTTTGTTTGTCTGTTTTTGGTTTTTTGTTTGTTTTGGGTTTTTTTTCTTTTCTCAGAAACATGAGCTACCTACAATTTAGAATTTTTCTCATTTCAGTGACTTTTCAAAAACAAATGTTGTTTCTCTCAAGTTCTCTTGTTTGTTTGATACACCAACAAATTCCACATCTCAGTCAACAGGGAAGAAATATAACCCTGCATACTACAGGAAGCTAGTAGGAGCCAAGAGTGCTTTCAACACCTATGGCATCAGAAGAGTTCAGGTTGCTGCCATTCGCAATTTACAAGACAGAAATCCGTTCTAGAGAAAACCTGCTGTCTTTTTAGATGTCAGTCCCTACTTGTCATTCATGCCTTCAGAAGATCCAAGAATCTGTGGGTTAACTAACACATGCAAGCTTGTTGATGGCTCCGGAGAAATGATCAAGGTATTAGCGTCACAGGGGCTTCACTGTCGTTTCACTGTTGCTTTTTTGGAGCTCGGTAATAAATGACCAGTAGTTGTAGGGCAACCTGTTGCTTTTGTTCAGAACTGAGAAAAGTTTCAAGGTCACACAAACTTGGAAGGCATTTAAGATGACCTCACTCATTTGGTGTAGATTACAACAACTCTTTTGTTAGGTGTGAATGAGGCATTAGTGATCTGAAGTGTAGACAAAAAGTACCAGGAAATTCTAAATGTTAAGTGCTGTATTTACCGTAACTGCACTGTTTTAGTAAGAGTTAAAGCTGCTGACAAAACAAGTATTTGGAAAAAGACAATGTTTTTATTATGTCAGTGTTTTTAACCACAGTTTATATGTCTAGGCAGTTGGACTAGTTGGCCCAGCTACTAGGTTCTTTACAACTGAAGTAGTCTATTCTCTTGCTTCTTATTGATCTAGAAACCGTGCATTTTGCAGAAGTCTAGGGGAAATATTTATAGCTAAAGGCACTTTCCATCTTTTCAGCCAGGAATGTATGTACTTCACTGAAGGTTTCAGGGTTGACTAAAGAAATTAAGTTCTCCTGATCTCACGAGGTTGGATGACATATGCATTGAGGTATTTGTAGTGAAGTGCTTGTGCATAGAGAGGCACTGCTGTTGACAGCAGAAGAATTTGTCTTTTGGGTAGTAAGCCAGGCCAGGGCTTAGACAAAAGAAAAAAAAAAAAAAAAGTTCACTTTCTATTACCTCCAGTGATTAAAAACTAGATACAGTAGTAGGGCTCCTCAAATAATCTTTAAATGCTAGGTGTTCAGAAGGGTTACTTTACATACCTAGTTTACCAGTCCCTCCCAGGTCACTGAGAACTTCAAGACTTGAAGGGTGATTTAAGAGCAGCTGTATGCAGACAGCTCCTCTGGCCCTAGGTGAGACAGCCTTTTTCCTGCAGCTCCAAATATCCTCTGATGGAATGCACAGGGTCTCTAGAAAAGGCACACACCCAACCCTGGCCTCTGCCTGGTGGGTTCCTTTTTACTCACTTGGAGTGGAGATTGCTGTGAAAGACAAGATTCTGAAGCTCAGATTGCTACTACTGGTTAAACTTTACCGTGCTGTGATCTGTGGTTGTCTAGCAAGGAAGAAAATAGAGTTTACGACGAGCTAGTAGCCATAAATGTGGATGCACTACATGCACACACCTAGTCCTTTGGTCTCTCGGGCACCTCAGGCAAGCACTTGGAGTATGATGAGTGTGGAGGGACGCCTCCCTGCTGGCTCCTGAAGCCTCGCTCCTAAAGCAGAAGAGCTGGGTATCCATTGATGCACACACCCCCCTTGAGGCAGCATTCTGATTCCTCCAGAAGGACCCGCCTAGTTTAACAGCTCCACAGCTGCCGGTGAGCGAACCTGTTACCTCCCCAAGGGTGGGCAGCAGGGGACAACCTTTCTGTAGGGTGCCCCGGTGGGCGGCTACGCCAGATAGTCCCCAAAACCCACATGAAGGGGCAGGGACCCCGTGGGGCTCCCGATCCCCTTGCCCCGGGGCTGCAGCCGGGTTTAACCCTCCCCTTTCACCGCGGCTACCTGGGCGCTGCTCGACCCTCCCGGTGCCTGGGAGGAGAAGGAGGAGAAGGGAGCGAGTATCTGGAGCCCACTCGGCCCTGCAGCGGCGCAGGGCGGTGGTCGCTGTGCCTCCGGCGCTATCCCTCTCGGGCTGCCCGGGTAACCACTGCCGGGGCGGGTGTCCCGCTCGCCCCATCCGAGCGGCCGGCACCGCCCGTAGACGCTGGAGGGGGCTCTCGGCCGCCTCCTGCCGCCGGCGGCTCCCCCTCCGGGAGGGGGCAGGGTTAGGGGAGGGAGGTGCAGCCGCGGCAGCGCGGCGGCGAGCGGCGTCCAGTTCCCGCTCCCGCGGTCCGCGGGCGGCAGCAGGACCAGCCCCTCCGTCGCCACCTCCCTCCCTTCTCCTCNNGCCGGGCGAACAAGGGGGCGGGGCGGGCGGGGGGCACCGCGGCCAGGGCGGCTGGGTGGGCGGCGGGACCGGGAGGCAGCCGGCGGCCCGGAGCGCCGCCCCTGGCACCGTCGCCCCCTCCCCGGGCGGTGACAGCCCGGCGGACACCCCGCTCGGCCCCGCGTAATCCCATTACCGCGGGTAATCCGCGGGCAGGCTCCGCGCCCAGCGCCGCCCGCCCTTGCCCGCGTCCCCGGGGCTACCGCAGCTGGGCGCAGCCCGGGCGGCGGCCGGAGCGGACGCGCAACTCCCTGCCTTTTGTTTCTTCCTAAGCTGGGACCCGGCCCCCGGCCACGGGAGCGGGGCGGGAGCCCTGGAGGGACGTGCGGGTGCCGGGCGGAGTTGGAGGGACGGTCCGGGGAAGGGTTTAGCCCAGGCCGGCTGTCGGCGGGGAGGTGCCTCTCCAGGGAGGCGTGCGAGGGCAGCGCACCTCCCTCCAGCCCCGGTCGGGCGGGGACGGGACGGGGCTCGGCTCCTGCTCGTCCCCAGCCGGTGCCGCCACCCCGAGTGGCTGCAGCGCCCGGTGCGCCCTTCCCTTCGCCTTCACACTCGGGGGTGCGCAGAGGTGGCACCAGCCTGGTTCCCTCGACTCCTCTACTACCGACTCGCCCGTGCCTAAAAGCTGGAGAATTCCCTGCTTTCAATCCGAGTGTTGCCTGCTCTTCGTTATGATCAGCCTTTGCCAGCCGGGAACCGCTGGAGAAAGTTTAGAGTAAACTGCAGTTTATTTTCAGAGCGGGAGCTCTGTGCCGGTAGGCCTTAGCTTTTGTGATACGGCTGCGTTCGTTCTTTTTAAAGCAGGCGTGAATTCTGTGGAGTTTATTTAAAATTGCCACATCTGCTTGATTGCTGGCATTGAATTACTGCGTAGTGCATCTTTTTCGGTCATAGCCTTCTTACCTGGATTGCTTTCAGAGAGATTTGTCCCTGGAGAGTGGAAAAGTGATTGCTCTAAAGGAACAGTATCGTTCAACTGTTCTATTATTTGTGCCCCTCAGATACTTTGACTCCTGCTCCACGTATTGCTTCCCATTCACAGCAAGCAGCTGAAATTGGAATCGAGCCAACAAAAATTATATTCAGGAGGAGGTCAGTTAAGAAAAGCCCCAAAAGTCCTTTTGAATCAAGATACATCCTTCCCCTACTTAGGGATGTTTATGCAAGAATTGCGGTATCTGGATAATTAGTGGATCTGAGCCTTTAGAAATGGTCCTGCGTACCAAGAAGGTATGAAATCCTCTTAGCTATTATGCCTCACGTGTCCGACCTGCCAGAGTCTCGAAACTCGGGGCTGGTTGACCGGACAGGAGCAGTGTGTGCTGCGCTGGCGTTGCACCCTGGGGTTTGTAGTTCTCCTGACGTGCACATGAAATGAGGACCGAACTGTTAGTGAAGCCAGGTGAGAACCGGTCTTCCCCCTTTGCCCGGCCTTCCCTAATATCGGAAGTGTCCGATGCTCAGCAAAGGGTAACAACACTCTGGCTCGGGGATCCCACTTAATGTTTTTGTTTTCTGATTTAGAACTTTGGTTCTCATAGGTATGGTTTTGCTCAAGGATTCTCTAGAGTCTGTTTTCATTCCTTTACAAATAGCAAAAATGAGAAGTTATATGTAAAACAGTGGATTACAATGGCTGTTTTTGAAAACTTGGACCTGGCTATATCAATCCAATCACAGTGTAAATTCTTTCATCCTCACAGAATTAAGTTCAAATCTAGAACTGTGGATCCCTGTGGAATGGATAGTTGGGTGTAGGGCCAACTTGTCATCATCATGGGAAGAGATTGGAAAGCTGTATTTCTAAGCTTATTTTTTGCACAGTCTTTTTTTTCTTCTGCACTCTTATTTTTCTGAACAACTAAGCAAACCAGGGAAGTGGGTGGAATATTAAGCAAACAGTAACACGGAACTTCAAAATGTCAAAAGTTGGTATGAGACTGAATGTGTAATATCCAAGCCTGACTTTTATTTAATGGCTGGACTTCAAATTAGATTTTTTCCCCTTTCCCCCACCCCCCCCTCAGGTTGACACAGTTCATTAGTCATTTTGTAACCAATATCTTAAAGTGTGCTACTTGTAAGCAAACTTTTTGAAGGAAAACTGTGAAAGATAATGACCTAAGGGGAAACACCACTTAAATGTGATGGCTTGAAAAAGAAAAGAGAAGGACTTGCTCTAGGAGATGTATTTCTGAATTAAAATTCAGATAGAGAATTCTAAATTTATACAGCTATTCAGTAATTTTTTCCCTGCTGATTTTTAGATTAATTTGATTTAGGAAAAAATCCAGACTTTCTCTTAAAAAAATCATATATGATGAAAAGTAGCAGCTCTTTAAAAAAAAAAAAAAAAAAGATAAAAAATTTTGACTCTGATGAATATGAGGCTGCCACTTCTGGCAGCTTTTTACATTATGTGTGCTTCATGATGGAGCTCTGCAAAAGAAGTGCTTTTCTGGTTTGAAATATCCTTGCACTAACTAAGTCTTTGACTTGCCCTTGGGCACGTGTTTTTTCAATGGACTGAACTGGTGCAGTGACTCCCAAACTGGGATCTCTTAGGTCGTGAAGCTGGGGAGGGTGGTCCACAGAACCATATTGTTTTCATAGTGCTTGCAGTGACAAGTCAGTTGTTGGGCAGTGACACTTCAGGGCTGACAGTGGGCTAAAGAATCCTATGCGCATCACCAGCTGAGTTCGTCCCCTCAGCTTTTGTGAGGTGGAAAACAATGTTGCCTGTTCTCTGGTTGTTAATGGTTGTCCCTCCCTCTTTCCCGCAACTGGAATTTGAAGTGCGGGTCAGTGCTCTGACCTTGTCCTCCCCTCTGCTTCATTTGGGGAAATGCAGGTGTGCATCTTGCTGACTGAAGTGGGGATCTGGATCCAGAACTTTTACAGAATTAACTCATCTTTTTAAGCTTAGATTCATATTTAGGAAGAATTTTTTTGCAACTGTAGGATTGGGTTGCAAAATCTGATTATATACATAAATGAAGTGGATTTTTCAGCAGTTAAACTTCTGTCTTATCTTGGTTAAATTCTAGTGCTGAATCAATGTATTAACATTGTACTTATCC
Source organism: Formicarius rufipectus (assembly GCA_013399695.1). Lineage (NCBI taxonomy): Eukaryota > Metazoa > Chordata > Aves > Passeriformes > Formicariidae > Formicarius > Formicarius rufipectus. The sequence goes on from VXAU01005926.1 coordinate 184,783, forward strand.
TACTGTGCTGTTGACTGGAGGAACTAAACTTGCTGGCTTTGCTTTCTGGTTTGCTTTCTCTCCCTCCCCCACCCAGCCACTGTTTTTTCATGGTGCTGTGGCACTATGTTAGTGCCCTTATTTTATATTGTCTTTTTTAGAAAAGCATGATAAAAATGCTGTTTATTGAAATTGAGTCCACCAACTTGTTCTGCTTTTTCTGTTTCTTCTTTTAGAAATTGGCATGTTTATCTTAAAAGGCCCTTTCCAGGCTCAATTTCATGACTTTGAAAGGCTGCAGGTTTGGTTTTTTTTTGGTGTGTACTTTTCAGAGTGTCTGAGTAGATGGTGAGGTTTCTAGTTTACAGATGGACTGCTGAATTAGGGAGAGTGAAGGGGCAGCTTGTTTTTCTGGTTGTAAAGCCACAGAAGACTAATTACAGAAGTATAAAAGGTCATCAGGATCAAGTCAGTTTTGAATTTGTGCAAAATGTCAGTAAATTTGGCCTGCAGAAATGCAGGCAAATCAGACAATTAGGTCAGTCTTTATCTGTTGTGGGTACTATCTTGTTTGTCATCAGTTGCAGCATGATGAGCTTTCTGGTCTTGTCTGTAGTGAAGTAGACTTGATTAAATGTTATAAGAAAGAAAAATATGATATGCCTTCTGGGAGATTTGAGAAGCAGGGTATGCAACTACATTTTTTTTTCCTCTTCTAGAAATATAGATGGGTAAAATAGTTTCTAATGTTGGCTGTCAAAAAAGACTTAAAGGAAAAAAGAATGGTGGCTCTGTTAGCTGGTTCTCAAATAAAATGAAGCTTTGTTGCTGAAGTTCAGGAAGGTACTAAAGTTCTGATTTCTGTTGCTCTCAGGGGAGAACCATTTTTGTAACGTGCCCTTCAGTGTTACACAGTGTAGTCTGTACAGTAAAATCTGGTTTTGTGTCACTATGTAAAATGGAGGAAAGAACCTTCTCAAGTTCCAATGAAATGTGGATGCTGAGGTTTACAGGAGAAGATTTCTGTTTATTACTAGGCATGAGGAATTCCATGGGGGTTGGGTGGTATTTTAGTATAAGATAGGGATGGTGTTTCCAGACAGTATGTTCATTCCCAGGTTATAAGCTGGGAGTAGTGGTGAAAGCCCACTGAAAGGTGGGAGACTCTGAGACATTGTTGCTGCTTCTCTTACTGGGGATGCCTTGCGTATGCAACGCTCTTCTTATTAAAATCAGTTTTTTGGCTACTGTGGCATCGCTGTTGGAGTGCTGATCTATGGTACAAGATTTATTGGATGAATAGCAATGTTACCCATGATTTCAATCCATGTTTCCTTCCAAAAATGTTGACTTGAGGGGGTCAAAGTAATGATTTGGGCCTTGCAGGGTGACCAAATTTGCCATAAAGAGAGTGTGTTATGTTCCCATTTGATATGTGATTCTGCTTGTAAGGCTGTCTAAATTGCTGTTTCAAGCTCTCTCTCTCTCTCTTTGGGTATATTAACACAGAAATAAAAGGCTATTTTAGGTAAACAAAGAGGACCTTCCTCTCCTCCTCTTCATATAGATCTCCCAGAAGTATGTATTTCTATAAAGGTATGTATGTGTATAATACACAAAGTTTTATAGAAATTCTGCAGCAGGAGATGTCACGTGGGCTATTTTATCTGAGGAAAGCTATGACTTTCAGAGCAGAGATACTAGTATCAAACCATCACTGCTTGAAACAATTACATTTGGGTTCAGGGGCTGTGCTCTGTATACATAGGGAATATGGGATTGCTGCCTCAGGGACAAGCTACTCTGGCACCTGGATTGTGTTGCACAAAATATTGCTAAGGAAGAATAGACATTTTTATAGGTCAAAAGATGACTTACTTGTAAACTGGAAACCCTGGCAGTAAAGGAGAGAGTTGGTATTGTTGGATGCTTCCTTTTCTGACCTAAGGCTGATGGTTCTGCTGGCCGCTATTGGCCTTTCTTCATCTTTCACACTTGATTATTTGCAGGACCAGTAGTTTGATCACGGATCACTAATAGTACTGACCACTGCATCTACTTAATCAAAGACCCTTATCTTCAGTCACCTGCATCACAGGTCAAGAGTACATTTGTCAATGTTATCAAATAGCAAGTGTGGCACAAAGGGTCTAGCTGCCCAGTAACCTGTGTGGGTTTTATTGGTTCTTTCTGCCCTGCATCAGGCATTTTTCTGTTGTCTATGCTCTTTCCAATAATTTATTTCTGTGCCTGGATTAAGAACTTGAGCTGCAGATGTTGTGTCCACTCTTCCAGTCTTTGAGTGTTAGTTTTGAACATGTCCCAGCCTCCATATCCACTGAACAATACCAAAGGTGCTCCATGGAGACCTTTGCTAGCCCAGCAGTGGAGCACCAACAGGCTGCTCATTAGTCTTTTACGTCTCTCCTTACCAGTTTTACTGTGAAACTCCCTATCGCTTCTGTTGCACATGCTGGAATAACTAGACTTCCTGTTCAGCAGGTTTGTGTGACATTGATTTTGGCCTGAAAGTTCACAAGAGGGGAAGGATACTATTGAATTATATAGAATGAAAAGGATGTCCTCCATAGTTTTCCCATTACAAGGTAGGTTTAAAACATAGTCTAGCTCAAAAAGAGGCAGGAATGCTGACCAGAATTTCATGATACTTATAAAGGAGGTGTTTTCCCTTGCATTAATACATAAGTGTACATAAATTTCTAAGATGAATAGAGGATATAGTGATATCACTATTCATTTGGAACAGGGCTTCACATCATTCAAAGACTCTGGGAACACAGCAGGAATTAGACAGACTTGGAGCATTTCCCAGGCCACCCTGGCCTTCCTATGATTATGAGAAGGGAGGATGGGACGTCATTTAGGAGTTAAGGATTTTTTTCTGTCCATCTCTTTCATTTCTCTTGTTATTCTGGAGTTTGCTGCTGATCATGGCTTACAATCAAAGTCAATGTAACTTGATTTAGTTCTATTTTGTTAATTCTCTGCAGTCTTATGATTGCAATAACAGTGATTACAACTGAGAAGTCCCTGGCGAGCTCTTGCTGTGGTGTATAATAGCAATGGCTTTTTCAGAGTAGAAGTATGATTTGTTTAGTTTGTCCTGCCTGAGGTTATTTTCTCAAACAACCAGGCTAAAAAGGAAGGTAAAGCTCCTGTAAAAGTAAGACTCTGCAAAAGTTCTGTTTGTATTTTTTTTTCCCTCCCCTCAGGAGTTTCCTATTCTCCAGGGAGTACTTAGTATTCAGGCTCTTAAGAATATGAAAAATATTAAAGGGATAATGGGGGTCGGGGTGTTCCGTTGCTGTACCTTTCAGAAAATGAAGAGTATATATAATTTTATGCACCAAATAGTCTCCATGCCTTATAAAAGTTAAACCTAATTTGTGTGAAACTGTAAGGTTAGCCTCCTTGGCTGATTTCCATTCTTTTATTTGAAGACCTCAGCTCCTGTCCTATCCTTGTGGAAATTACTCCTGAAAAAAATCTCTGGCTTGCATTGTGTTTGTAAGACCTGAAATTATCATATTTGCCTTTAAGACATTAAATCTTCAATAGTGCTTTTTAAACAGAGGCATCAGTATGTTCATGTGGGAAGATCAACTGTATGGTTATGCCATTGTAACTTTTGTTGTTATTAGCCATTTTTTACAGCTTAGCTGAATTAATTGGTGTAATGTGGAAAATCAAATTGTTTAATGTTTTGGTTCAGAGTGCGATTTCTTTCCTTCTGCGTCCTTTGAAGTACTGAGTGTAGTTTTCAGTACTACGATTAAAGATAAGGTACTAGAAACCATGAAAAGAAACATAAAATATGAAAAAAGGGAAGGATACCTAGAATGTGAGGTCAATAAATATTGAAAATGAAGCTCGCATAAAATAACCTCCAAGTGCCTCAATAGCCAATAAATAAATAAAAGGCAAAGCAGATGGTATTTCAGTAGAGAGAAGGGCAAGTGACTCTGCCATTTGAATGTAAAAAAGGTTTTAAAAAGGCATTCTAATTAAGTGCTGCTCACAGCTCTGCTTTTACTAATAATATTTGAATTTTGAGATAAGTCACAAATGACACAGTTCCCAGTGTTTGCCTAAAACATGTGAGTTGGAAGTGAACCTCTAAGAGAAGAATTCCTAAATAGGCCTATGGGAGAGGAGAAGCTGTTGATGGTAACTTTATGGGGTGAGTTTTTCTATCTCAATATTTTTTTTTCTGTATTATTTACAAGTAAGGCTTGAGTGGTAGTGCTGCATCTTTGCTTCTGACTATGCTCTGTCCATACCCCTGTAAACTGTTGGGCAACTTCAGCCACGCTAAACAAATGCTGAACCTTAATTTAAAAAATAAGTGGTAGATGGAGGAGAGACTCAACTCACTGCAGCTGTTGCTGGAGCTCACTGTGTTGCCTCCCAGCTGTCCCATCGGCACGTGTATTGTGTGCTGGCTGGGTAGTCAGAGGTACTGCTCTATGCAAATGCAACCTCATGCCATCTAATTAGACGTGAATAAATAGGAGAGTGTCAGGAGAAGGGTGGGGAAGGCTGGCAGGACCAGAGGTGTGTGGTGGAGCAAGCCTTGCAGCATCTGGCTTTTTGTTGTGCAGAGGTTGAGAATAGAGTATCTCTTGGGTGGGAAACAACTTTTATTAGCTCTGTTGGTAACCAGACTTCAGTACCTTTACATAGTTGCTCTTAGTGGGGAGGAAATAAATGTAGTATTACTGAAGCCTCTCCAGAAAGTGAAATTTTTATCAAAAATCTTGCCTTGTACATTTGTACACCAAGTACAATTTCCCAAAGTTATCTGGAAAATGCTTCCTATAGCCATGAAATAATCTGCCTTTATCCAATGACGTACCAAGGTGATGATGCAAGAGCAGAGTATCTGTATGATTTTTAACTTCAGTTGTGCAGCTTTTTGAATGGAAATCAAGGACTAGTTCAAATTCTGTACCCAGCAATTATCCATTAGGTAATACTCTGAACATGAACATTTCTCCCTTAATTTTGTGTGCGGTGGCTGCACACTGAGGTGCCAGAGAAATCACCGGAGCATTTTCTGGTTGTAATAACACTTCAAGGATCATTTGAAGCAATGGACAAGCAAATGGCACTTGATGGAGGCTCTCTGCTTGAGCAAACCCAACACGGTGAAGCCATTGCTGTCTTTCTGAATGAAGAGAAAATACATGATGGAGGTGAGCTAGGGACTAATAGCAGCTTGCTGCAAGTATATGACTGAAAAATTAGATCAATGTTGTGATTGGAGTGTATGTATGTTTTTCTACATGGAATGAGACGAGGCAGTTCAGAAGCATTTTCTTTTTCTGGAACCAGGATGCAGACTCCTCATTTTCCCTGCTTTGAAAAACCTGACAGACCCAACAGTCTATATGTTCAAGAAAATTCAGACATGTATGTGAGAGCATTAAAACTGAAGGCAGTCTTTATCCAGTATTTGCTAGGGTTGCTCTGAATCCCTTAAAGCTGCTGGTGATATTTCTTTGGACAGTTCATAAAACTATCAAATTTTCTTTCAAAGTTGTTTACCTTGAAAGTGAGAATAATGTTTAAAAATGTGTGCTATGTTATTATTTAAAATATTTAAAACAGAATATATAATCAGAACAACTAATAGACAAAGAATAACTTATTTAAAGTTGAAGTAGTTAGCTGTAGGGATGACCAGCTGTTTGACTGTGTATCATAATAGATGGATGTAAGTAATAGAACTACATTTTTTCCCTTCCCGTGTCATGTAAAGAAAGTAATAGAGGGAGCTAGGTGTGTCCCTTCATTTTTGTATTAAAATTTTCTGCACGATCAGTGTGATATGAGGGTATTTGTAGCTGCAGCATTAGATGATGTCTGTCCTTCAAGAAAGCTCAAAAAATTTTAATTCTGATGTAAATGTAATTCAATAGAAAAAATCCTGAAGAAGAGTCTGTATTGTACTTTTTTGCCTGCTTTTGTCAAAACAAAATACCTCCTCCAAACTGAACAAAGTTCTTTCCACTTAAAAGCACCCCAGGCTGAAACTGAGGGCTCAGTGTATGCCGTGAAGGGAAAATGGTAGCTATGCATCCAAACACTGTCCACTGAAAAGTGCAAAATGTGTCTAGAAGTTTTAAAGCCTCCTATCTGCCACAGTTTTGAGCCAACCTCAAAGAAAAAAGAATTTCAGAAAAAGGTGATCTGCGAACAGTTCCAGCTTGGCAAAGAAAATGTGGAGACATGGAAGAGAAAATTAATCAGAATAATAAGCCTGGCTCTTACAAGGAGATTGAGTCTAATGAAATTAATATCTGAAAATTAATTATAAAACCAGTCTAATGATATCTATCAGGATCTAAAAGGATGTTTTAAAATCTGAATCTCCAGGATTTTTCTGCAGTGAAGTTCCCAGGAGTGGAATAAGAATATCTGCTTTTATTTTCTCACAGAATATTTGAATCACAGTAAGCACATCCTTTTCATTGGTGTGCATTTCCTCTTGTGATAAAGTGACAGTTTGCCTCAACTTGGAAAAGACTGACATGCCCAAGAGCTGGATTGTACTATTTCAGCTGGGTAAAAGTTTCCTGAAGTTTATTGACAGTGTCTGACTTTTAGGAAATAAAACATGCTATTGTATAAAAATACAAATTTTTCATTTGTATGTGTGTATGTTAGCCAGTGAGTGAATTTATTTGAAGCATTAACTTGCTTATTTATGGCAAATCCTGGAATAGCCTGCTTTTTTCATTAGACTTCCAGGTGAAATTCAAGTGGAATACTGTCATGAGGATAAGCTAATTTGGTTGTTTTTGAATGTGTTTAAACAAAGTTTCATGTCTTTCTTTGGTATTCCTCCAGTAAGGCTTGATCCTTTTTTATCTGCGAAGTTTAAAGCTTGAGGGAACAATAAAGGCTCAAATCAATTGGAAGTAATTGCAACTAGATCATCAGCATAGTTTTGTTTAATTTACAGTGTTTATTTAGTGCTCTCCTGTTGAGGAATTTTAATCAAATTGTTCGTGCTGTGGAGGGACAATAGGGAGGAATAGCAACAGTCCAGGTACTTGATTAAGGACTCTACCTTAGAGATATATATATATATATATATATGCAGTTCTGGTGGTTCTGCATTTGAGAAACAAAGATTTTAATATCCAGTGCAATGGTTGGAGTGGTTCTTCTGTGACAGCATGGGGGGACAGGGGTCCCACTGGGCTGGATGCTTTCAGTGGGACCACTCTTACCCTCCATCAATGCTCTTAAAGTATCAAGGCAAGGGAGCTCTGCTTTTAAAGTCACACAACAACATTGGTGAAATGAGTACTTTGCATACAATGAAATGCAACTGAGCATATGAATAGCATGTCCCTGCTATTTTGGAATAAACAGAATTGCCTTTAGAAGCTCATGTCTCAGTGCTTATTGTTTCTACTTCTTGCTTAAGTGTGCAGTGTTGCAGTGCTCATCTGCCCTCGTTGAGGACTGTGGTGGTGCCTGGTGCAATAGTACACTGTGCAGGGCTAGAATCCTTAACCCTCAAGTCTGAGAGTGTGTGTGCTATGGGACAGCTTCAGACTGTTTCAAGGAATAACATTTGATGGGGACAGCTGAAAAGCAAAAGTCTTGACCTTTGAACACATGGAATGTCATAGAGGATTATCCTCACCCGATATGCAACTAAGCTTGTGTTAGAGGGAAGAACAGTAACCCATTTCTTTGTGCCAGTTTCTTTTGTCCACCCTTTACTTCCTTTGTTCAATACTCCTTGAAATTCCCATGTGCATAGACTCTTAGTGTTTTAGCAGTATGTTGGGTTTTTTTCTGATTAATTAATAAGGTTGACTTTCTTTCAGAGTGAAAGAAAAAACATGATGTAAATTGAGTCTCAATGATTGTTTCTACATATCATGTGTGGTGCTGTTGGCAGTTTTGGGAAGAACCATTCCTCTTGTCTTGGTTTTAACAACAGTTTATTAAAAAATTCCAACCAAAACCAGCAATACTGTCACTGTTGCAAGGCTGATTAGGTATTTGATTACTAGAAATTAATGAATCTATGACTTTTCTTCTAGAAATAAAGAGCAAACAATCTGCAACCTGAATCATTCCTTTAATGAAGGTGGAATGTTACTGATGCTACTTTTATCAGATTTTCAGGTAGTAAGGATTATTTAGTGTTCTACAAATCTGGTTATATTATTGTGGTTTTTTTTTTTTGTTCAATACTTGTTTTTGCTTCTTGAATTCTATGTATGTTTTTATTTCTCAACTTTTTTTTTTTTAATGCAGTTACTATCTGTGACAAGATTCTTTCATATATATCCTTAATCATCTCATTCACTGATAAGGTAAATGTGATGGAAGAACACTGTTTTGTTGTTTTTGTTTATTTTTTTTAAGTTTTGGTAAGCTTATCTCCAAAACTGTTTCTGGCATAGTGTCCTGGAACTTGTTAGCTGTTCATTTATATCTTCAATGAATGTATGTAAGTTTTGAGTAATATTCTTTTTCCATTAGTCCTAAAGCTTTCATAGCAGTAAGGAAGGAATGCACATCTTTAGAGGCTCATCTGGCATTTTGGTGGCCTAATAAAACTTGGATTTTTTTTTTTTTGGCATGAAACCTTTAAATGCTGCAACAAGTTTGGTATATGACTGGTATGATTTAGACTGCAAATGGCAAGCCTGTTTTGGACAGTTATCTTAATGGGGTTTTTTTAAAGGCTTTTTTTCTCTCGTGATTGAATACAGTCAGTTAAAGTTTTTCTTTGTGATCATCAGAAGATTCGAATTTAATTTTTTTTAAAATTCTGTCCTTTGTCATCTAAGTTCTACATATATACTTTGTTTTGTACATAAAAAGAAAGAAACATGCATTGATTATTGAGACAGTTATCAACTATTTTGAGAATATGACTATTAATGACCCTGATTTATTCAGTAATTTATTTTATTCAGTAATTTTTTCCACTACTAGAAGTAATCCCATTTTTTTTCCCATGGGTGTAGAAGTCAATAACTTTTTCTGTCATTTAACATATTAGCCACTTTGATCGATAAACATTTACCTTTTACTCTATAATGGACAGGTCCTTACATTCTAACTGCTAATTACCCTTAATCTTACTTGCTTAAATTTTGTTCAGTTCTTTGTAGGATGAGTTTCCCATTGTTTTCATTGCCTGCAGAACTGTATTTTTGGTCATTGATTGAAGGACAAGGTTTAGGTAACTTTAGACTTGAGTCAGGGTTAGTAAGAATCTTGACAATGGTCTTTTCCGTATCCATAACCTGATTCAAGGGCGCTCCCTATAAGGACTCAGGTTTTTGTTTCAGGCTTCTTTCAGGTGTCTTAAATACCTCTGCTTCAATTAAAAGGAAAATAAAAATCTATTTCCTAGTTTATGGTCTTGTTGTTGGGGATTTTTCCTGCTAAAAACTGGCCTGTGTAAAACTACTCCAGGTCCTCCTAAATCTTTAAACTTCACTCAACTTTCAGACCACATCCCTTACATGTTTCTACACTTCATCATTCTGCACACAGTTCGTTCCCTTACTGCTCAACTGTGGCAGTCCCCTCAGTTCCCTGGGAAACTTCTACTCTGGGTTGTCCAGTTCCAGTGCAGAAACTTGTTAACTGTGGGACAGAACACTTCAGGAGGACTCCCTGTGTAGGGGTTTGTCTTTATGGCAGCTGGCTTTCCAGAAAGATCATGTGTAACCTTGTTACTGGACCACTGATGGTAGATCTGTTGTCTCTCTTTATTATGAATTTTAATAATCTTTCTCTAACAACTATCTTCTATGATAATTAAAATATTAAATGTATTTGTTTTCTTGAAGTGTAGTTACTCATTTTTATGCTGGACTAAAGCAGTTTGTGATTAATGACCTTAAGGTTTCCTTTTGTTACCATATGCTTAGCCATTTTCTCTGTGTTACTTAGGCATGATTACCTACTTTGTTTAGTGTGTCTAGTTTTTGAGCTGAAGGATGATAGCAGAAGAGTGTCTTGGACTTTTTTGGGTATGTTAGAGACAAAAAAGGGGGACTAAAATACCAAAACTGTTAGTTGAACATAGATTCTGTTCTGCAAGGTGTTAGAAGCATGTTAGAGTATAAAAGCTTTAAAGTGTCACCCTTATTTTTAAAAACTGCCTTTAATAAGGAGTTCATTGACATACTTCAGATCATTCTAAGACCCTTCAAACAAGCCTGACTTTACTACAGGAATTCAATGAGGTGCCACTATGCCTTATAGTCATTAACAGAGGGTCTCTGCTTCCTGGCGGTACCAAGTTACTGAGACAGCCACTATATATTTTTTTTATAAGATGAATGCAACTTTGAAGGCTCTTTGCTGAATGAGTCTATTAGTAGCAGTGTCTAAAGGGTATTTAATTTTTGCAGAACATGCAAAAAGTCTGGGTCACTTTGCTAGCTGAGGGCTAGCATACAATTTATTTCCCGTAAAGCAATATTGCATTTGACTGCTTTGCTGGTTCTTCATGCTTAAAATTTACTAACTGGAGGGCAAAAAAACTTTAAAAGGATTGAATAATCATATTCATACTTCTTATTCTCATTACATTGTCTTCTATTTAAAAAAATCCCATTTCTTAACTTAAAAGATCTAATGGCTTCATAGGTAGTTGTTGTTTATCAATTTCCCCATCTTAAGCACTTCAGACAAATGAGAACCAAGCGGAAGCCTCCTAAATTGTACACGTAGTATTCCCACGTGGACTACTAACTAGTCCTAATAATTGCATGACTTGCACTTTGTTGCAGAAAGGGTTAAAATGTCAGGTTCCTGACCATGTGCACACTTTGTTTAGTAACAACCTTGATGGTTTCTCTAGCAGCTTTGTTGAAAATTGACAAAGTGAAAAAAGAGGTGTAATTCACTTAGAGGCTGAACTTAATGAGGGGATGAAACAGGAAGAATTGTATGGGCTTAGTAGATGGGCATGAAACCCAGGATCCCTCAGAGCAAACCCAGGAGATAATCTGAGTGGTGGAACTACAGGGTTTGGCCTTTAACACAGCTGATAACTGAAGGGCAGGAACAGTTTGTCTGCTGTCCATGGGATGCTCCTGCCGGCCTTGCTTACATTCCATGGGCTGGGAATTGCGTGGTTTTCCTAAGCATGCTGGAGGCGACCTGGGGAAATCTTTCTGGGAGAAGGGGTGAATTAGAGCTTGTGAGACACCAGCATACAGAGTTCATGTGGCATTTTTCTTTGCACTTTTATTTTTCCCCTATTATCCCTTACTGCCAAGATTGTGTGTTGGTAGTTTTTCCGTACTGTGGTACAGTTACTGAGCAAAATCAATTCTATTTCTGTAATCTCTTAGCAGCAAGTAGAGCTTATCAAAATTATTGCAAGGCTAGTAAGTAGTTTGGTTTGTATTTAGAGTCTATTTTAACATAGTTAGATTTCAGGTTCTTTCTCCTGTGAACCATTTAATCTACAAGTGAATTGCTGTGTGCAACTGGTCTGCTTGCACACCTCCCAGGGACTGCTCATACTTCCCCTGAAGTGTTAACCCAAACTTGTCAATTCAGACATGCAGTTGCTACCTTAGCCATGATTTGCTCTTTGGTGCCTTTCCATAAGTACTTGAAAAGTTGGCTAAGTTGCCCCTGTAAAGCCCTCTCTTGATTTCTGCAGAAACATCACTTTTATTTTTTTTTTTTTTCGTCAGGCAGAAATATCCCAGGTGACATTTCTTGGAGGGGCAGGAGGGAGGAAGGACTTCCATGACTGTCAGTAGATGAATGGGCTCTCTTCCAGCACCTGCTATTTCTGTACTTTATTTCTGGATAATCATCTCCACCTTTCAGCATTCTTGCAGGCTATTTTGGCAGAATTGGGAGAAAATTAGGACTATGTGCATTAAAGCTTGAAGTGTACAAAGAATTTCAGCTATCTAACTGAAGACATGATGCAAATTAGGTGTCTTGCAAGTTTAGTGTTTTTAGATAATGAAGAAATGTCTTGATATTTAATGAAATTTTACTATTAGTGAATTGAAAGATAAATTATGGGCACCAAATCTTCATCTCTCCATTGTACAATCAATCATTCTGTTTTAAATAGCAGTCTTGTTTGTGCCAAACTTGTGGGTTTTGATTTGTTTTCTTTTCCCTGATGCATTTTTAGAGTTGACATTTAAGGCATCGTAGTGATTTTAGTTCCTTCCAAATGCAGTGTATTGAAAGCCATAGTAAAATTGTCATCTTGGTAGAAAGAAACAAATCCTCTGCTAATTTCTAAGACAGAGGGTTTAAAAGCAATAAGTGTAACAAGACTATGTAACACTAAAAAAGTGTGTAAATGTTGTGTAACCTACTGGCTGTGTGTCCTGGTTATAGTTGCCAGGATCAGTTTGTCACTGGGTGGGTGTGTATTCTAAACCCGCTATGTCATTTTTCTCATGAACTGCTCACAGTGGCCCATTTGCAGCAGCTGCCCAGGGCACACCCAACCCCTCAGGCTACAAGCTTCATGTTTAGGAACTTCTGTGGGATAAGGAAGTTTTCCTGCCTCCACACCCACCTGAGGGGTCATGTCTGCTAATGGGCCACTAGGGACAACAAAAATATGGCATTGTTCACCTCACAGAGTGAATCACCCATTGTGAAACTCTCCACCCTGGGGGAGGGACTGGGCATTCCCATCTGGGCCCAAGCAGATCAAGCTTGGGGTTTTGGGACTGGGATCTCTCTTCAGATCCAGAGGATCACCAGACCCTCAACCAGCCTGAGACTGCCACCAGACTGCCACCATCATTTTCACCAGCAGGTTCCTTCCTTCTTACTTTGAACTCATGGGGGCCTCGTAGTGTTCAGCACAGGGATTGGTGAGCTCCACTCTGCTCATGCCCCGCTGTGCTGGGCTGTACATCTGGTTTTGTGGCACAAACAAATTTCCCTTCTGTATCAGTGTATTTTGTGATCTTTTATTAAATTCTTGTTCTGACTTGCAATCCCATTCTGAGTTGGATTGATTTCTCCTGCTGGTTTAACTCTAAACCAGCACTGGAAAAAAAAAATCAAAGTAGATGTAAACTCTATATTTAATTGCAAATGAATCTTCGACATTTATCAACTGATAGAAATGGATTTTGATGGGAAAATGCCAGCAGCAGTTTTAATATAAGGTTTTGTGTTCAATCTGTTCAATTTTCAGTAAAGACTTAAATCATCTGTTTCTCTTTATTTCATTTGAACCATAAAATCTATCTAAAAATGTTTGAAAGGGTAGTTTTGTACTGTCTTTTTTCTTTTTTTTTTTTTTTTTGACTTGACCAAGTTTCATGTACTGCCATTAGAGAATGTATTAAATCATGCTGAGGAGTGGAAAGGAACACTGCCAAGGCACAGACTACAACAGAAAGTTATCTTTCTTAAATGATTAAGGGCGTATGCATAAAAAGTTTGGGTTTGTTGGAAGGGGTTTGTTTGTTATTTGATTTTTTTGGGTTTTGTTGTTGTGGTTTTGGAGTTTTGTTTTGTTATTGCCTGTGATTTACTGCAGGAAAATAAGCAGTTCTCTCCAAGAAAGGCTCATGATACTAATGCTGCTAGTCCTAGTTGGCAAAGTTCAACATCTTATGAGATATATGAGCCTCAGATATACTTTCAATGTGCTTGTCTCTGAGGTATTTTAACCTCATATTCCCCTTCAGACTGCTTTGTGCATGTCTAGTTGTGTATTCGGATGAGCTTTGGCCCCTACACATGTGAGTTTGAATTTCCTGCCATTTCACTCACGTGTTGAAGGGAGAATGAAATAACCTGCAAGCAGATCCTCCCAAGCACAATTTCTGAAAATTGCATGCTGTTGTGGGCATGTTTATTTTCTACTTGTCTTCTTGCTGTGATAATCTGAGCTTTTTGAGTAAGGGAGCAGACAGTTTATTTAAAAACCTGTTACAGCAAAATGTCATTTACATAAATAACAGTAGATGCCTTCATGCCTCACAACTCTGTCTTCCCTTGGAGAGGCTAGGAAGACTTTTTCCTGAGTCTGATCAAAGAACACACTGTAAAGTTGGAGGTACTTCTTTCAGGAAGGTAAGACTGAAAACTCCAACATTCTCATATATTTGCTTAAAAAATGGCTATATCTGAGCTTTCCTTTTCAGAGTGATCAGCAACTCAGTCCAGTGCTCAAGCTCCACTTTGTTTGTAGACCAAGGCTGTCACCTTCAGGTCTGAGTGAAGCTGGAGAATAAAAAAATTGTTCTTGATGTGTGGGGCTTTGCAGTGGTTTTTCATGCCCTTCTTCTCCTACCTTCACCCAGCGGCTTCCCTTGTGGTTACATCCAAGCCTTGTCTTTACCTTATTGAGGCCTTTTTAGTTTTTGCTTTGATGCCACCTGAATGCTACCTGATACTTGTTTCCATTCCTTCACAGGGTTTCTTTGAAAAACACCAGAAGCATAAGCTGCTGAAATTGGAAATGTGAAAGGAATTTCAGGTGGTGAGGCAAATAACATTAACTTTGAAGGATTTGTAACACAGGGGAAGTTGTTAAGGCTGATTTCTGACTATATGTGTTGCACAAAAGGGGAAGAGTTAATGCTGAAGGAAATGGAACAAAGTAATATTGGCCTGAGAGGGAAAAGCTGTCATCTTCCTTTTGTAAGATAGTTTTCAAATATCTTATATACAGACTAAAGAGTTGACCTTAATAATGAGATCTGGTTTTCCTGAAGGTGTTACGGTTGCCATAAAAGTGCCAGTTGCTGTCATGGCAGAATCAGTGTGATTCTGGGTGTGCACAGGAAAGTACAGATCATGCATTCTAATGGCCTATCTCTGTCCAATTGTACTAATTGACTAAAAGTGGCTCCAGAATAAAAAATTATCTGCTACTAAATGATCTGGAGTCATATATTCTGATCTGAACCTGGCACCGTTAAGTTAAAGAGTAGTACCAGTGAAATATTCATAGAGATGTGCCTCATTTTCTCAATTTGAAAACAGCAATGGTGTTGTTATTCAAGAAATGGTCTCAGAATTAATGGGAGCTCAGAGTTATGCAAATAGAAATGTAGTACAGAGAACTAGACTAGAGCTGTAGCCCAAATGCTTCTGTGGTTTTGCAGAAACTAGATGAGGCAGTGTTGAGGGAACACAGCATTACCAGAAGAGGTAGGGAAGCAGTTATGGGATGTTGATTCTGTGGATGGAGTTGCACTTTCATGAGGTAAGTGCCACTGTTTTGAAATCACAGTGGAGAAGTAGAGGCGAGTCACTGAATCAGTCATCTTAGTGCCAGTACTGAAATTTGTAGAATAATCACTGAGTGGAGACAAGTAAGTTGAAGAACATGATAAAATAAGCACTAACAGACTTACTGCCATCTGACAAGTAGCACTGATATCTCAAGAAAGAGTTGACCTCTTCACACAGCAACATAAGGCACATAATTGACTAGGCTTTGTTGTTTAACAAGCAGCTCTGATGTATTTCATCTCATGCCTGTGTTGGTGTTAGTGGTATCTTTGATGCAGGAAGGAAAATGTGGGCAGCTGTTCCATTGCAAGCCTATCATGGGAGCCAGTAGGAACCAACTGTGGTTTTGTGTGGAGGTTTGTGTAATCAGTGCTGTACAGCTGAGAGTCTGGACAGTGATGAAGGTGATCTCCAGCCTCTGCTGCTTTGAGTGATTTGTGCAGGAGAGCCACCACACATCATAGAACGTATGGGGCAGCTTAAATGACAGCTGAGCCCAGTACAGTGTTGGAACAGATGGGTTTATTGGTTGGGGTTTGATTTTATTTTTTTTTTTTTTTGTGAAGTTCTGTTTGTCTGCATACAGAACGTAATAGAAAAGTGTAAGAGATGTTGTGTAGAAGCAGAGAATGCACAAGGCAAGAGAGGTCTTGTTGATGAGGCTGCTATCTGGAAAGAGTTTTCAAGTTGGCAATTTCTGCATGACTGATCCCTCCTTCCCAGGGGAAAGATTTTCTCTGGGTTTCAGTTCAATCAATTTCTCCCAAGAGAAATAACATACATAAGCTCTAAATATTTTCTAGGTACTTGAGCTAAAAATGGGTGATACTGAGAAATGCAAAGTCACTTCTCGCTGGAAGCTCACTTAGTTTTTCTGAAAGGGAAACAAAGTTTTTATACCTTTTTTTAGGGCACTTTAAGCATGTTTTTATCAACAAGTGAGAAATGCAGCAGAGTAGCTGCTATGCAGTATAATTGCATGTATATTGTGGGGGTGAGGCAGTGCAGGTTGGCATGTATCTCATCTTATGAGTGCCTGTATAAATCTGTTAGTGCCTCATAAATCTCACCAAGAGGTCATTTTCTTGACATTTCCCAGATTTGTAGTTTGCCTGACAGCCATTTTATGGAAGAAAGCCACAGGGGTGTCAGGGGACATGAAGGTAAAACAAACTTTAATGCTGTTTGTAGTGTCTTCCCTCGCCAATCAGCTTCTGAATCCCTGCAGAAATAGAGTGGCCTTTTTCTTCTTCCTCCTTTATCTTCCTCATCCTCTTCTACTGCTGACTTTTGGGCACTATGCAACTTCTCAAATGACTTTCAAATTCACTAGCATAGTATTGTAATTGAGCTCAGCCACCTAAAATAGGGAACAGGAACTCTTCTTGTATAACTTGGCTCTAATGAGGTTTTTATTACCAGGCCACAAAACAGAAGTAGGTAAATCTGATTGTTCAGTGCGGGCAAAATTACTGACTGGCTTCACCTAACCCAGTCTGGAAACATGTAGCACAGCTGTGTTCGTGTAAGAGAAACACGTTTAATCAAGTGCAGCTCTCCAACAGGAAGCAAATCTTTGTCTGACGTGAGGCTTCAGCAGTTGCTGCATATGGATGTTCCCTCTCAAAAGATGGGGTTTCCCAGCACTGCATATCTTGCTGGAGATTCCTGGGCATGTAACATGGGATTTAGTCCTGATATTTCCAGGCAGGGGTCTGGTTTAGTCCACTGCTCCACCTTGAGTAATGTCCAGTAGTAATGCTTGTGGGGAAAAAGTGCAGGTAAAACACTGATCCCTCCCAGCTACTGCCAGGCTGCAGTTCAAGGACTTTGAGCAAGAAAGTTATGTCTGCACCTTTGTTTAACAATCCTTGACAGGCTTTCTTTTGTGAATACATCTGTGTATTAATCTATTTTAAAATTTTACCTTCACAACATCCTGTGACAATGGGTTCTGCTATTAATTGTAGTATGGAAAAAGTACCTCCTTTTCCTGTTGTTTTTAAACAAGCTGCCTGATAAACTTTGTATTATACTGCCTAATTTCATTTATTCTGAGACATACTTTCCTATTTGCTTTCTCTATAATAACATTCATGGTTCTATGTCTGTCATCTTATCCATCTTTCCTTCTAATCTGAAAGTAGTTGCTTTTTTAGTTCTCCTTAGGTTAAAGCTGCTGCAGATCTGCTGTCGTTGTCACTCTGAATCTTCTCTTGCTCTGCTATATTTTTCTCTGAAAATTCCTTTGTGCAGCAGCCATAGGCTGCACCAAGGATCTGCAGAGGTGTTCCCAGCTGCATTGGGTTTCCCTGACCTGTTCACTCCTGATGTTCCATTTCCTTTCCCAACCAGCACTGCACTTTGTTGTCCGTGAGTGTGTGGTTCCTGAATTTAATTAAATTGCCATGACTCCAGAGTTTCCATTTGCTATATTGACTGTTACTTTGTGGTGCTTGTGAATAAACACCTGACAAATCTCTCTGCAGTTCAACACAGTTAGTTCCCCTGATGATTTTAGTCACCAACAAACTTTATCATCTTGCTGCTTGCTCATTTTTCCATGTAAATAATGAATATATTGAGTAGCACAAATGCAAAACCAGAGCTATTGTGAAAACTGGCTATTTATTCCAGTGCTGTTCCTTCTCATCTAGCCAATTGTTAATTCACAGAAGGACCCTCCATTTTATCCCATGACAGTTCAATTTCTTTAAAAGCCTGTGGTAAGAGACATTGTCAAAGGTTTGTTAGAAATCCAAGGCATGTTATATGTATCATACATACAAAATACCTGTATATGTTATGGCAAGTTTGTAAAAGAAGTCATGCCATTATGACACTCCTATAATTTTTATTTGCATGCTTGCTAATCTCTTCTACAATTTCTATCAATTTTCTCAGTGTAACAGTGAGCTTGTAGCTACCAGCCTGTTGTTCCCTGGAGGCCTTTTATTGAAATTGGCAACACACCCTCAGCTTTTTATATCTGTTTTTTTAAAGTTTTTCTGAGGGGGGAAACTGGGCAGCATGATTAATAGTTCTGTGGTGGTATGTTGGAGTGCCTTTAAAATTTCTGAGTGAGTAGCATCTAAATCTATTAGCCTGATTTTGGTTCTAAAATCTGATCTAATGATGCTGTGGTTTAATGCAACTTTTCAAATGCATAAGACATTAATAGAATTTAGCATCAGAATGAAAGGGAAGATGTTCAGAAGAATTAATGTGTGTTCTAATTTTGAAGGAGTTCACAATTCAATGTTTCATTTTAATTCCTGCCATTTGATCTTCAGTATTTGTAGCAAAGATCCTCAATTTTGTGCAAGCTCTATTTTTTGATGTTGATCAAACTTACACTGCCATGTCTTGAAAGGCTTTCTGGCTGCCTTACTGGTTTTCACTCCCTGGAAAGAGATGTAATTCATTGTTCTAGTCTTGGACTACTTGAGGTGAGACAGCAGTGCTGTTCTCTTCCTCTTTTGCCTACTTCCTTTCCCTCTTTCTTGTGTCTTCATGAATGTTATTTTTTATTTTCGTCTTCAGTTTGTGTGCATGTGTCCCTATGGGTTTCCTTAATTGCTTTTTGCTCTGACTGCAGGATCCTGGCTTGTGTATGTGAGGATTGTGCAACCATTTTTATCTAAAAATTTTTCAGTGGCTTCTGAATCAACTTCCCTCCCTTGAATCAATTGAGGTAATGTGGTGTGGTGTTGCTTAGCAATGCTGGGAAGCTGATACCGCCTGGGTTGATGTGTGTGCAGTAACAGCACTGAGCAAAAGAGACTACCTGTCCTCTGTGGTCTGAGCAGAGAGGAAATCTTGCATTTTCAACTGTTTTCAGCATTCTTACCTTTATGTGTTTGAGTGTTGGTTTTTGGTTTTTTTTTTTTCTCTTTTCCCTTTAGCATTGCTGAGTAACAGTTTTACGTACTTACAGATGTTCCTCCCCGCTTCTTCCTGATAAATGCAACTGTAAAAAACTTGATAGCATATAGAATCAAAATACAATGGGGATGTTGATCTTTAAAGAACTGGTTTTCTAATTAACTGTCTTGAGATAGGTATGTTTTCTGTCTACCTCCCCCACATACCAAGCAAAGCTGTTGTGGCGGCAGAGCTGAGCTTCGTAGGATGTTTCAGTCCTCCAAAGCAGCATAGATTAAAAGCCAATCTAGTGTGCACAGTAGAGGATTAAAAATCAGGATGAATTTGATACCACCAACCATAATTTCTGTTATTTCAGCAACAGATGTAAAGACGTTAATGGACGTTATTAATATTTCTTAAAAATTGATGATTTTTGCATTGCAATCTCTAAATTTTCAGCTGTGGGTAGATTTTTTTTTTTAGTCTTATTTAAATAGCAAAAGAGCAAAGTATTGTTTCTTTCTGCTTCCTATTTTTGTTGTTTATTCCAAAGATAAGGGAGTATAGATTAAAAAAAAAAACAAATGCTTGTTTTCTTTTCTTCCTTCTTTTTAATAAGACGCAGTAGAAAATTGTGGGCACTGAGAGTGCAGCCACTGATGTCAAAATACACCCAGAAGTCAGTGGTGGAGGACATGGAGAGATGCGGTCTGGAGGCTTATCCCACCTCAGTATTATTAGGGCTGGAAAGGATTGCTTATTAGGTGTGAGATTGGTGAACAGATTGGTCTCTCTGATCCAGTTGCTCCTGCCTTTCCTAACCCATAGTTTTCATAACTAACAAATGCATTTCCAGTAACCCGATCATTGATTAATTTCTGGTTTTGACCATTTAATCCATAGTACATACTCATTTATCCTTGCCTATAAGGAAACAAAACATAGAGCTGGCAGGGGGATTTAGAGCAGGTTCATTGCCATGGTTTCAGGCAGCCTTACATAGTCTAAAAATAGATTCAGGAAAGAATATTCTCTTCTCTTCTCTTCCTTCCTCCCCCAGCTCTAACTAATTGGAATTTCCTTTTTTGTTTGTATGGTTTTCTTGTTTGTGGATTTACTGACTGACAGGTCAGGTAAATTTGTTTGATGTTTTGTTTTAAAGAGGAAAGTTCATTGCAGTATCTAATACACTGGGGAGTGACTTCCCTGGTAGTGTGCCAAAGCTATTACCTCCTGCTCCCGTCTCTTACACTTCAGTAGTGCTGCTCTGGTAGATTGTAGCTTATTACAAACCAGTGCAATAGTCTGAGCTGTGTAAGGGACCATCCTGGGGATACCTTTGAAAATTATAACCTTGACATTGCCTTGTGCTCAGCAGGTGAAATTCATGGAGTACATGATGATGTGCCTTTAGCAGCCTGTACTGCTGCATGAACGGGCTTCTCTTCCAGAGTCCAACTGGCAGTTTTACTGCGTCTCCTGCAACCCCACAGCTAGGTTGCAGACATCCTAGTTGTAACAAGGATCATGTTGTTGCAAGTAGGGCAAGTTTTAAAATGCTGCTTTGTGTACAGCACTGCCTGGTCTGCAGCAGCAAGGAGTCAGAGGAGGCAAACTTGAGTGACCACAGTTTGCCCTTCTCCATGTCCTTGCTGAGACAGCATCATCACTACGCAGCATTGGCTGGTGTGCTTATAGCTTGCTTGGGCATGGCTTCACTACCTCTAGATTGCAGTGTTGTTTGTCTTTGGATGTCAGAAAAATGGAGGTGGAGCACAGCTTGGCAGTTAATATGGTCCCTTTTGACATGTGCTGGCTAAACTGTGTTGAGCTTTGGGTTATGTAGTTGAATTTCCCTCCCCCTCGCCTTCAACAGAGATGTTGACTGCTTCTGTTAACAGGAGTCCCAGATGCTTTTAGATCTCTCTCCCCAGACAGGAAGGGCATGGATTGGAATCACACTGATGCCTTGGATTTCCTGCATTGCTTCCTGTTGAATTGATGAGCCAAAAGCTGACGGGGGAGATACTGTGTTACTGTACTCAGTGTGCAGCTCCTGAGGCTAGTGTTGTGCCTGTTTGTGTTGGAAAGCAAGTAAATAGTCCCATAGTGGCCTTATCAACTCATATCTTTTGGTGGCAGGTTTTGGAGCAAAGGGAAAGTTTTCTGGGTTTAATTGCAAAGGGGAGAAAGTTCTGTGTGATCTTAGTAGATTGGCAAAGGTGTCAGTTCTGCCTATCCTTTTTATATCACCAAGACTTTGCCTGCACCAGAGAAGCTGTGGTAAGTTTATTCATTTGCACATGTTGCTGCTGGTCCTGGGCCTTTTGTTTCTTCCTGCTGGTGCTTTTGTGGTCAGGGTGCCCTAACCTTTCTCTGTAGGAACTGAATGGAGAAGGGCTGATGTGGTGTCAGGGTGCAAACGTGTTAGTGAATGGCTGCACTGTACTGCTATTTCCTTCACTTCTTGGTTTATTTACTGGTTGCAAACACTTTCAAACTTTCTCATATTTCTGAACTAATCAGAGTTATGGCTGTTTTCCATATACCATGTTGGATAAAGTTTGTATATTTGGGAAGAAGGTATAGGATAGATAGGACCTCTTAAGGTAGGACCGCTACTCAGAAGAAAAAACCTTTTAAAGCCTTTTCTTCTCCTTGCATGCTGTGCTGCATTGCATTTGGTAGCTGCAACCTGTGCCTATGCTTTCCTACTCCTCTGTGTGATACTCTGCAGCATTTATGTGCTCAACTTTGGCAGCTGGAGAGCCAGAGAAGAGCAGCCCATAAGTAGAGATGAGGGAAATGTGCCTTGTCAGCCTTCCACAGAGGCAGGGACCTGCCTTGGCCTGTTCACTATCAGTACAGGGCACAGGATTTGGGGCTGAGGCACTGCAGGTTGGGCTGGCTGTTAGGATTTTATCCTGAAGAACCTCTCTTTCCTCTTGGAGCACAGGTAAGTTTGCCATCTTTTTCAGAGGGTGCACACTGGGGTTTTCATAAAACACGTGGTTCCTGCTCTAAGGGGTAGCAATATAGTCTTTTCACATTTGTTTTTTTTTTTGTTTGTTTGGGTTTTTGTTTGTTTTGTTTTGTTTTCCCAATCCAAACTGAAGCTGAGGGAGTTCCTAGAAGCCTCCAAGGATGACAGGCTGACTACCATCTGTGTTCACTTGTCTGCTCCCTGGGGAAAAGTGCAGACTGCTTCATGCAGGCCAGCCCAGATTGCAGAGCCAGGCCATGTTAGCAACCATACAAAAATATAATCTCGTCTGATGCTAGAGTGGAAAATTTTCCATACCTGGCAGATGTTTAGACATTCTTTAAGTGGACCTTCTTTCTGTTGTAGTGATTTGAACCCCTGAAAATTTTGTATGCCTGAACTTAAATAAAAGTTGCACCAACTTGCACAGTAGATGGTCATCTATCTCATCTATCCAACACTTATGTCATTTTACATCCATTTTTGTTTCCTCCAATGCTTCCAACTGCTTACTTGCTCTGCTTACTGGCGCCGATGTGCTCCACATGGGAAAGCTTGGGTGTATGCACGCTCCTGAAATGTGCCAAGCTTTGCATGAGTGTGCACCTCCTGCACTGAAAGATGAAGAGACTGGTGTGCATGTGTGTATCTGAGGGTGTCAGACAGCTAAAATCAGAAATAGGAGGTGTGTGTATATATATGTAAGAGCTCTCAGGTTCTGGTGAATCTACAGGAGTAGAGGAGTTGGGGGCGAGGTGAAAGCAATGCCAAAAACATCAAATCATACACTGTTTGTGTTGTCTGGATAATGAGTGTTATTTGAAGGCAGAGGTTCCACTTGTAGACCTTGTAGGAATTAAAATGTTCATATTCAAGAGTTATGAAAACTAAGGATACTGTTTTCTGGACTCTCAAGGTAGTGCCAGTCATGTTATTTACTTTCTTTAAAGTTAATGTAAGAAGTTAATGCATTTTAATACTTGAAATAGGTTGGTGCTGTTTAAGGAGCATGTTTAAAGAACATGATAAATGTTGCAAACAAAGCCGTAGTGAAAAGATGCAATTCTCCTTTTTTGTGACTTATGACACAATCTTAAATGATTTAGTTGCATTTTTCCCATGTAACAGTCTTCATCTTGTTTGTATATGGTAGTTCTTCTGCTGTGAGGCACTGTTGTCTATTATGCTGTCTGTGAGAAAGTTCTTACTCCTTGCCTATTGCAGACGTTGAAAGAGAAAGGTGTCTCAAGAGGGCCTATAACCTTTTGCTTTTAAGAAACTGGATTCAGCCCTTAACAGAGTTCCCTGCATTGTTAGAAGTGACTTAAACACCCAGAAAATGGTTAATGATCTTGATAAGCTTGAGATCCAAGACCCTGAGATTAGTTTTGTTGGTTAGAGCATGGTGCTAATAACCCCAAGGTTGTGGGTTTGATCCCTGTATGGGCCATTAACTTAAGAGTTGGACCCTGTGATCCTTGTGGGTCCCTTCCAAGTCAGAACATTCTGTGAACTAATTTTTAGAAAGCCTCGTGCTTCTGGAGGTAGCCTGTAATCATGTGTAAAGCAAGTTGTGGGATGTGAAATACTTGAAGAATGATTTGGCCCTAAGAGTCTCACTTTGGGAGTATAGAATTAGTGGGTTTTCACTCTGGTTGACCTGGATTAACAAATGGATTTGGACTCCAAACTCCCACTGGAGGAAATATCTATGTGTCTTGAGAATCTGGATGTTCTGTCTGTAAATCCTCATATGGGAAGTAAGCAATGCCTCCTCCTCTGACAATTGTGAAGTTAGACTAAGCATTCTTGACAGAGTAAATCAGCCTGCTATACCAAAAGACCAGAAAGGTAGTTGTTTATTCTGTCTTAACAGTAGAGTTCAAGTAGTTAATAAGCCTTAAGGATAGAACAGGGTGGAAAAAGTAAATCTTGAGTGCCTCACTGTAACTGGCTATTCTTCCCTGTGTGGTGAAAGAGGAAGAGTGGTCTTGGGCAGGACCAAGGAGGGCAACTAGTAAAGCTTATGGTGTGCAAGAACAGGAAAGGATAACTTTTAGTGTGATGACATGCTTAAACCCGAACAATTCCTGATTATCAGCTCTTCCTGTAAGTAGTGCGGTTTCCCCTTATTTAAAGAAAAAAAATTAAAATCCATCCAGTTTGAAAATGAAAGCTGCCATAGCTATAAATTTTACACCCTTTCATAGGGATTTCTGGCACTGGGGTGAGAGACGAGAGTGGCAGTGGCAGCAGGCCGTCATGCTCCTCTGCCCAGCGCTCCACCCTAAGAGAGGGGGAGACCTCTGAGTTGTTGTGTACATGCAGGATAGGTCTGTTAACTTCAGGTCCCACCTCTGGAAGGAAAGAATATCCTGAATCATAGAATGTCCTGAATTGGAAGGCACCCATAAATATAATTGAGCCCAACTCCTGGCCCCGAACTGAACAGTCCCAAGAATCACACCATGTGCCTGAAAGCATTGTCCAAATGCTTCTTGACTTATGACAGGCTTGGCATAAATCCCGAGGAATCTGTCAGGAACAAAACCTGATGTCATTGTCCATGCACAATGAAATAAGCTATTTTCTATCATATGTAACATACTTTCCCCCCTTTCTCATCTGTCTTACCCTTCCTGACAAGCCCTTCGCACTTTTTGGGGCCTGCCTCCAGTTCTTGCCTTTTTATTCTTTTATCTTTCACCTGCAGTTTCTCCTTCCTTCCATATTCATTGTCAGAAACCAGACACCTTGCCTCTCATAGCCCCCCTTCCCCATTCTTGTCCAGTTTTTCTTTTGCACGCGATCACCTTTACCCTTTTTCCTGCCTTGTTTTGTGCACTGCCTCGGGATCCCTGGCTCCCTTCCCTCCTGTTTTGAGCCTTTGTCCCAGTCTGTTCCTTCGTCTCCCTCAGGCCTGGCATTTGTCCCTGCTGCACTCCAGATGCACGCCTTCCGCTTCCTTGCTGCCTGGGTGCCGGCAGCCCTGCCATGGCCAGCACAGGAAAGATGGGCTCCTTCTGCTCCAGGGCCTGGACACGCTCCAGAGCCTGGACCTGCTCCAGTTGGGCAGCCATGGAAATGAAAGGAGAGTCTTGGACTCCTCTGTTCCCAGGCTGGTGCGTGCTCGCCTGCTCCGTGGGTAGACGTTGCGTTGCCATTGCTCAGCAAGGAGAAACTCCTGGGAGATGCTAGTTATTGGCTCTTTAAAGGTCTTTGCCTGCCATGAATGTGCTGTGGGCTACCATCGGATATGGGTATAAAGCTGATTTCTGTGTTCAGCATAATCTAAAGTTACTGGAGACTCAGGAGCCAAGAAAGAAATATGAGGAGTATAGGATGTTCTCCAAGGGAAGGAAGAGCAATCTAATACCCAGCCTGCCTGTTTGCCTAGTGCAGCAGTGCACTCTGCCATGCTGCTTTACTGGGAGTCTTGTATTTAGTGAGAGGACCTGTTCAAGGTCTTTCAGGCAGCATTCACTTTGGATTATTTAAAATTATTCAAAATTATTTATTATGTCCCTCTTTCTGCTTGATGTTTCTCTGGCAACTTCTGCCTCCTAATATCTGAATTTTAAAAAGGATCTGAGTCGTATGTGTCTTTATTTTCCTTTGATTGTAAAGGCCATTTTGGAATGTTACCTCCAGTGACATTTTGAGGAGATTAGTGCAGGCTGGTGGGCCACTTCAGCAGCATTTCTGCTTTCTCTCCTTGTGAACACTGCAAGGAAGCAAACAGAACAAGACAATGGGTGCTTCCCATTGTCCCCTTTAGAATTACAGATTCCTCAGGTAATTCTTTTTTCACACTTCCAAGCAGATGAGTAATTAATTTTGAGACATAGCAAAAGCCACAGGGATGTAATCTCCACTGAAACAGGTTTGTTGATAGAGACAAATGGAGTGGTTGAACAGGCAAGCCTTTCTGTAGCTTCAGCTTCTAAAGCTTGCTGTAATAATACTGTGCTTTGGAGTGACTTATGTCAGTTCTCATCGTAAAGTTATTTACAGTGGGGTAGGGTGTTTATTCTGCAGACATAGCAGCACCTAATAGAGCTATTTTAGTCTAAATTTGTCTCATGTGAAAAACAACCCTAGTCTGTCTTCATGCAACGTATATAATACTTACATTTCAGCCAAACATAAAGTGAAGATGTACCTGTGCAATCTGGCAACAGTTTATCCACGTATCTGTCTACAGTACCTCTGATAGCTGTTCACCAAATAAATGCAGTGTTATCAATTATCTAAAGACAGAAGAGTACTGTATCTTGAAAGATCAGGAGAGTTGTCGTAGGACAGACGGTGTCTGGACTGCACTGTTCAGTGCACGTAGAGTCTTTCAGCTATTCAAGTATTTGCACAAAGAGAAATGAGGTAGAAACCTAAGTAAGTCTAAAAGTTTTGCTATAATTTTTAAAATCATTTTGAAGGAAGAGTAAAGATGTAATTTTTAAAAGTCTACAGGATATTTGAATCTGGATATTATACAATCATGCATCATGACCCATTTTATCTTCACCAGAATGCAAATGAATCTATTAATTTTTTTTTCTGAACAACAGTATATAAAGCTACTCTTTTGTTGATGGTACAAGTATTTCTTGCTGAGAACTGTGTTGTTACCAAGTGTGATATTTCCTTGGTCAAGAATAATAAAGGCTTCTGTTTAAAGACTTAATTCAAAATAAACCAACCAACCAATCATTGTAAATTCAGTTAAACAGTTTCACAAACTTACATGAAGTCTCTTTTTGGATGTATAAATACTTAAAGACTTCAGGATTTTTTTCTGATTTCATAGTGGGTTGTACACTGAGCATATAACTGTGACCATAAATATGTCTTTCTTCGTGGAAAAACTATGCAATAATTTTGTGGGTGTTTGATCACAAGCTTTGGGCATAGAGGAAACTAGTCAGGCCATTATGGCTTCAATTTAACATGTTTGGATAGTCATCTTCCCTGGCTACGTGATGCTGAACAGTGATGTCATTGTCCTCTGTGGTTTTGAGCCACTGGGCCTTTTCGTGTGGGGTGGCAAGCTTGTGAGCTTCTGCTCCTTGCTCATACAATGCACCATCAATGCAACAAGTCATAACTGATTGCTCTTGGCAGGAGAGGGAGGAGAGATATGAGGGAGCATGTGATCTTGGCATGCTGGCTGCTGCATTTTGGTCTTTTGCTAGGGGTCCTCATGCTCAAAGCATGGAGAAGCTACTCTGAAGGGCCACCGAATATGTGAATTAGTCTCTGGTGTTCAGCTGTTCTCTGGAGGAGCTGGCTTGCATTTAGTCAGTGTAAATGCCTTTACTGTATACTCATACTTGATTCAGAGAAATAGCATTTCCCCTGAGCTGTTTTATTTCCCAAAAACAAGGACTGTATCAGATTTTCCCCAACTGCTAAACGGTAGTATTAATGCAGTGTGTTATTTATTCTTTTGACATGTTTTTACTTCATTGAAAACATCTACGTTATGATTGAAGTTGGGTATGAGTTGCTGGATCCCTTTCAGAATTCTGTTAAATCTGGAAATAAATCAGATTACTTTCTTCTACTATAAGCACATTCGGCTTGGCTTTCACATGAGGTGTTGTATGGGTGAATGAGCCCAGAGCACTCCAGCTGGTGCAACAGCTTTATTTATGCAGAGTGATGGCATGAAAGGGTTTTGTAAAATCCTTTTAATGGCTTCAGGAGTGATTTGTACTACTATTGAACCAAGCTGCTCTAAGTTCTTACCCACTTTGCTTGTGTTTTCCAGTGACAAAGTGTGGGCTCAGGTGATGACCCAATTAATCAGGGAACTGTGCTGGCTCCAAACACAAGAAAGAGAGGTTTTCTTAGACTCTCCTTATATGTTCCTAGAATTTACCATGTGGCAATAAAGCTTCCACAGTCTTTCTGTTCATAATGTGAAATAGCTTTTTGCCCACATGATGATGCTTTTATATCTCAACTTTAAAATGCTTTAGGTCTTAATAAAATGATAACATATACACTCTCACTTCTATAACACGTTTTATCATAAGTAGTAGATTCACTGGGTTACTTCAGCATATATTATTGCACTCTTTAATCTTAATATTTTTCCCCCCATAGATTTTTTTTTTTAAAATATTGTGTTTTGTTACTTGTACAGTCATGTTGAGTTTTACTTTTTCAGTGACAGAATTGGCAGGTTATGCAAGATGGAAGGGGTGTCAATAAAATCAAATATGGAAGTATACGATAGAAGTAGCTCCCAGCTTCTTCCTAAGCATAATTTCTTATGCAAGCAGTTTTGTCAGTAGGTTGAAAACCATTTCAGAAAGCAGGTTGGGAGCTTCACAGTAAAAAAGAACTATCTTGCCCTGGCCTGAGATAAAACAGAAATTTTGTAGAAAAGGTGTGGTCTGTTCAATCAGGAAAGTAAAGTGTTGAGCTTCATGTACAAGTAAGTTATAAACACATACATGTAGTTAAATGGTGATAATAAGTGCAAAGCAAGTGGGCAATATTTAATTAAAATTTTAACTTGAGCTAACAATGAAACATTTGTGTGGAAATACCTCCCTCTGGTTTATTAAGAGACTCACACAAGGCTCCACAAGCTCCCTGTTTTGCTGAGGCTGTGCCTTTGGATATGAAGTGAAAACATAGTTGTTGGGTGAGAGTTGCTAATTGAGCAATTGGAGCTAATCATCCCCTTGGCTTAGCAGATGAGACACTAATTTTCTTTCCAGGAATAGCCAGAATTACTTGTTTGTACAGTGTCTTCAAACTGGCTGATTTAAAATCTGAATTAAAAACTTTAAAATTGGCTGTGTTTGTTTGAATATGATATTGGCATTCTGATTCAAGTAAATAATGTTGTTCATGGTATATGGGTGTCATGAAGGGGTAGTGAAAAACAAATGGTGAAGTCAGCTCTCCAGAGTTTGGGAAATTATCACAGCCAGTCCCAAGAGTAACTTGAAGAAGAGGTTTCTGTGGAGTTCCTTTGAGAGGGTGAGCATATGAACTTTTACTTTCTTAGTTGCTCATTTACATATGTGCAATGGCATTACTTGCTTGTGTGAGATGCAAGGAAGAAAAAGAAATGTTCCTTGCCTGAAGTAAGTGTCGAATGCAAGGTTGTCCAGAAAACATCACACACAGTGAATCAGTGTTTACCGACTTTTTTATTACCATTGACAGTCATCAAAAGGAATTTCATTGCTGTGGGTTGAAAACAAGAATTGTAGACTAGACTGTCTTGATTCACAGAACAATCTGTATTTGTACAGAAGGAATGAGTTTTTTCGCAGAGGCAATTGCAAAAGCATACAGAAATCTATTGCTGCACTTGTTGATAGATCTACTGACAGGTGTGTGGTTGAGGAAAAAAGATAGCATACATCAGATTTGTTCAGGATGGGACTGCTCTTTGCTGACATCTGGCAGAAGAATTGGAATCTGGGACAGCTGCTAGTGTCACGGAATTGCAGACAGTTTTAGGACCTGAATGCAATGAAGATAAATGAGCTCCAGTTGGAAGCTCAATGGCTCTAAAGGTAGAAGCAGAAATCAATGCAGGCACTCTGAATGCTGTATAGCTAGGCTTGCAAGCGGTGTTTTATGTCTTGTATACTCATAAATGTTCATTATTCGGAATTTCAGGCTACATTATTGGTATACTGAGTAGTTTGAGTTTTTAAAGCTTTGTGTTACTGCTTAGGTCCCTGACATCAGTTTCATGTTCTGGCTAGTTTGGTGTTAACAACTAGGCATATTGTGTTGCTGTATAAACCTGAGTACTTAGTCTGTCCATCTGTGTAACTATCCCATAGAGACTGGGTCAAAGGATAAGACAATGTTATTTAGAGGTTTTCAAAGTCTGACAAAAATAGGCAACTTTGTGACCTCTCTTTATTTTCAAGGCAGATAATGAATTTTATTCTTTTATGGATAGTCTTGTATAGCTGAAGGTATTTCTTATTCCTGCAAATTGTAGGGAGTCTGCAGAATGCTAAGGAATCTAATTCTGAGACTTGCTTTTGCATGTCTCTGTCTACTTTTTAGTAGACAGCCACGGTGTTTTCTTGTGCAGGCAGGTTTTTGAAGGTTGATTTTCTGTGTCTAGGGACAGGAAAAGTAAAAAATAAATGTGTGTTTAGAAATTGAGCCCAGTTAAGGAGTTCCACCTTCATCCTATTTCCCACTAATTGTACAGGGAACTAGACATGGTCTATCTTCTTGCTGATTTTCTTGACCAAACCTCACCTGGAGCCTCCTTACTTCCTGAAGCAGCCATCACTTACAGTGTTAACCTTTTTTTTTTTGTTCATTTTGAACTAGAAGACAGCCTAGTGGTATGGAAGAACTGGCTTTTTACTGGCTTTCTTCTCTGTGTGAATATTGTGGATGAATTGGCTTTTATAGTACTTCCTGCTCTATCTGAGTATTGCAGATATGAACAGTAAGGATAGGCAGGAGTCTGAACACAAATCCCTACACTACCTTTATTTGCTAGGCTTCCTTTAGAATCTGAGCAGCCAAGCTTGGTCTGCTGGGTGCAAGCAGAGAACAGACATCTGGCACCTGTGTCTGTATTACTGCTTTTCAACCTTGAGCAAGTTTTTCTATTAAAAACTTTTCACATTTCTTTGCTTCCACAGAAATGCTGGTCTATTAGCCTAACAAAAAGTTTCTGAATTTATGGCAGATTTTTAATACGTGTTTTTCTTTGTAAGGGCCTTTGTGTAACTTCAATGGTATATGAGGTCCTGTGTGGAATAGTGTGAAGCATTTTGCTGGTTTAGAGTTAAACCAGCAGGAGAAATCAATCCAACTCAGAATGGGATTGCAAGTCAGAATAACAATTTAATAAAAGATCACAAAATACACTGATACAGAAGGAAAAATTCATTTGTGCCACAAAAGCAGATGTACAGCCCAGCACAGCGGGGCATGAGCAGAGTGAAGTTCACCAACCCCTGTGCTGAACACCACGTAGCCCCCCCTGAGTTCGAAGTAGGAAGAAAGGAAGGAACCTGCTGGTGAAAATGATGGTTGCAGTCTGGTGGCAGTCTCAGTCTGGTCGAGGCTCTGGTCCTCCTCTGGATCTGAAGAGAGATCCCAGTCCCAAAACCCCAAGCTTGTATCTGCTTGGGCCCAGATGGGAACGCCCAGTCCCTCCCCCAGGGTGGAGAGTTTCACAATGGGTGATTCACTCTGTGAGGTGAACAATGCCATATTTTTGTCATCCCTGATTGCCCATTAGCAGACATGACCCCTCAGGTGGGTGTGAGGGCAGGAAAACTTCCTTATCCCACAGAAGTTCCTAAACACCCACCTTGTAGCATGAGGGGTTGGGTGTGCCCTGGGCAGCTGCTGCAAATGGGCCATTGTGAGCAGTTCATGAGTAAAAGGACATAGAGGGGTTTAGAATACACACCCACCCAGTGACAAACTGATCCTGGCTACTATAACCAGGAGAAGCATGAATGTTGTATTAGTGAGGCATCTGTTTGTGCATTTCAGTAGTTCTTTAAGAAATTCAGACTTTAAAGAGAAGCTTTTCCAGAAAATCCTTGATACTCTCCCACGAGAAACTGCCAAAGACTCATAAGATTATGGTAACTTCGAAGCTTTCAAAAAAACATCCTCTTTCTCTGCTGTGGAGTTCTCCTTCCTACAGAAAGTATTTGTTTTGTATTTGTGAAAAGTGTAAATCACCTCTAGGTTTTCCTTGCATATCTCTGCCGTGTAGCATATAGCACCTCCCACTCAAGAAAGGAATTGTGGTGGTTCTTTGCCTGGAATGGGACTGAACGACTCATTCCATGTAGCATGACTTGAAGATTTGCCATTTATTGCTGCAATGGCTAGCTGTGGC
Organism: Formicarius rufipectus; assembly: GCA_013399695.1. Classification (NCBI taxonomy): domain Eukaryota; kingdom Metazoa; phylum Chordata; class Aves; order Passeriformes; family Formicariidae; genus Formicarius; species Formicarius rufipectus. The sequence goes on from VXAU01005926.1 coordinate 216,741, forward strand.
CATTGTGTCTGCTGCATTTCAGGTCAGCTTCACCAGTGCTGTGCCTGATGTGCATGAGCTCTCCGCTGAGCAAGTGCTGGGGATGGTTTCTGAGGGCCACAAAGATGATCAGAGGGCTGGAGCACTTCCCATGAAGACAGGCTGAGTCAGGCTGACAGCCTGGAGAAGAGAAGGCTTCAGGAAGACCTTCTAACAGCCTCTCAGTACCTAAAGAGGGACTTACAAGAGAGCTGGAGAGGGACTTTTTACAAGAGTGTGGAAGAATAGAGCAAAGGGTGATGGCTTCAAACTGAAATAAGGTGAGTTTAGATTATGTATTTGGAAGAAGTTCTCTACTGTGAGGGTGGTGAGACACTGGAACAGGCAGCCCAGTGAAGATGTGGATGCCTAATCCCTGGAAGTGTACAAGGCCAGGTTGGATGAGGGCTTGAGCAACCCAGTCTAGTGGAAGGTGTCCATACCCATGTCAGGGTGGTTGAAATGAGGTGAGCTTTAAGGTCCCTTTCAACCTAATCCATTCTGTGAGTCTATGCAATTTCAAAGCTATGTTTTTTATGAAATAAATTTTAAGTTGGACTTTGATCCTTCCAAGTCCTTTCCATGTCAGCATATTCCATGATTGTGTGACTTACATGAATAATTTTTTAAATCATCTTATTTGCTTTATACAAGTCTGTCAGGGACTTGTAGAGAGTAAATGGAATAATGTTTAAAATGCAACAGTATAAAAGTATAACAAAGTATAAAAGTATCAAAACCTGAGCTGTATTGGCCCTCTGTCTATTACCCATCATTTCAAACTGAATTTGGTTTCAGACTTCCTGGTCCTCTTGCCTTATGTTATTTTTATTTTTTTTTAAATATGCATTATTTCATTGTTATGGTATTTCTGGTATATGAAGTTATGATGTTATGACAGCAGCATAATGAGACTAGTGTCATGCAGAAAAAACCTTAAATAATGTCCAGTGCAGCATGCTGATGTTTAGACATACTGATTAAAAAATGAATGGTCTGCTTTTAATTTTCTAAGTAGCAGATCCTTGTGATCAGGGTGGCCAATAGTTCTTAGATCTCTGCTTCCAAAGGGAAGTATGTATGTGTAACTGAATGGTTCAATATATATACACTAAATACAGTTTCTGTATTACTGTCAATAGTAATAATAAAAAAAACCTCTTAGCTCTACAGTGGAGTAGTTTTGCTTGTACATTTCCTCCATTATTTTTTTTGCTCCTAAATTTGAGTATTTTTTCCATGTTTCACTAAGTTTATTGGCCTGTCTGAATCTGTGTGTGGGCCACTAGATCATCAAGTCAGAAAAATATTTATAGAAAGATTCCATGTTTGTAGTATTTCCCTGTGTTGATTATTTAAAGGTCACTTGAACTGACTGGATTGATTCCTGTGCTTATTATTAATGGAAAGAACAGGTTTCTTCTTCATCCACTTTAAATGCCAGTAAATAGCCAAACACTTCTGTAGTAACACAGCAGTTGTAGAGGTCCTTTCTGCCATGTTGGTGATGTCTGGGGTATGTGGTGACTTCAGAAGAGCTCTTAAAACAGCTTTTGAGTCAATATGAACATGAACCAGAATCTCTGTATGTAGTAGCACTTTCAGACCAGATGCCTGTGTTACCTTTTTCAATGTTCCTGTGTACTCCACACACAGGAAAATTGTATTTATTTCTAAGGGAGCCTGGAGTCTATCTCTGTAGAGCTTGGAATTCTGGAATTCCTGCCTCCAACTGCAGCTTTTTGTTTGTTTGTTTTATAAAAACATTTAATTTAGTTAATTTTAAAGAATAAGATAAATTTAACTAATTCTTTTTACATTTTTAGATTACAATACCCATTGAGGGAAAATTTGCCTCTCCAGTAGTGTTTGGCATGGACTTGGGTAGGCTTCATGGTATCTCTCCAACCTTGCTGGGTAGGCTAGTTCTAAATTATTATAAAAGCTTAGCTGTGGTTTTTTCTTCTCATTCATTTATGCCTATTGAGCTGATATTTAGAAGTGTGGGATTCCTAACTTTTAACTCCCTTCCTTTTCAGCAAACATTTCTTTTAATACAAGCGTAGTTTAAAATTTTTTTGTCTTAGGTATTTGCTGTGGAAAAAATCTGTGGGAACAGATTAATTGGGACATGCAGGAGTGATGGGTAGTAAATAGATTTTCCTGCCAAAGACAGGGCTGTTTTTATTCTATCCTTATGGAGAGAACTGGTATCTTCCTACCTGTCACTGTTCTTCATACTATACTGTAGAACTGGTGTTGCATTCACTAATACATAGGCTGTCTTGTGCCTCCTATTTTTCCTATGTAGTCTCGCCGATAATTATAACTCAGAATTAAAGCCAGGCAGTGTTTGGCAGTACTCTTCTTGTGCCTGTGTTCAGCTGGAAAATTACATTTCCATTCTTTCTGTGCGATCCATGCTTTGGTCATTGATCACTGTGTAAGAGTCATGCAGAATGAAAATTCATTTCCCAAAAAAGATAAATGAACAGTAGAAGTGGATTTCATCGGAAACCCAGCTAGAGTGTCAAAAAGCAGGGTCGGAAAAGTGAAATAAAATTCTAATGTGATGTATAACATTCAACGAGTAAAACTAATGGTGCTTGAATTAAAAAAGAAGGTTCAAAGTTGTGCCAGGTAATGAAATATCACACTGAATCTCTGTTGCATCTTTCTCCCTTTTTAGGGTAGAACAACTGTTTAGCAGAAACCTGCTGTATAATGTGTTGTGAAAGCTGCATGGAACTCAAAGTAGCTAGTAGCAAGGCAGTTCCTGTGGTTGCTTTCCATGGCTATGGAGCACACATCCACATTCAGTGAGGGCTGCAGGTGAGCTGGTGCAGGTGTAGCTATTCCCTAGCATGGCAAGGAAGGTGTATTGCTTGGTGTTCTGCTCCTGCTTACAGGACTCTGTAGAATATCAGCGTTCCTGTGCTTTTCCCAACCTGTGTCTCCCTCTTGTTTTTTCTGGCTTTCCCAGTAGTTTTCTGACCCCACAGTCCTTGGTTCATCAGTGGGATTAGGCCAGGCTCTAGTTCTAGAGCAAGTCTGGTCCCCAAAGGAAACAAAGTATTTGGGCTGTGTAATTGTTGTTATCTTTTACCCCTTTGGCTTTCCCGCTTCACATGCCCTTCAAGTAAGGTGGCACCTGCAAAGGGCCAGAGAAGGCTGGAAGGAAAACTTGTGCTGATGTAGCCAAGAGAGAATGATGGTCAGTGGTGAGTTTTCCCACTGCTCTTCTCACCTTCCTACCTTCTCTGAGAGCCCTGGCTGTGGCTGATAACAGCCTGATTTATAAATACATTAAAATTTACATAATTATTTGAAATCGAGGTACTGTTGTGCTGCAGCGGGCGTTGGCCGAGTGGTCTAAGTCGCTGCCTCTGGAGCCGGCTCCTCCTCTGAGGACGCCGGTTCGAATCCTGGAGGAACTCACTGTCGCTGTCCGAGCGTGCTCGGCCGTGGCAAGATGAGCCTCAGGAGTAAAGGGGGTGGGGCCAGTTCCGCGCACACTGTGCCTCACCTAAAAAATCCATTGCGCAGGCTTATCCCAAGATCTTCGTTCGCGAAGTCTAGCCAACAACAACTGTTGTGCTCTATTTCTAATGTGGTCTTGTTTATGTTTCCAGGAGAAAAGGAATAATTTCCCATTATGCAGTACTGTAGCATTAGCCCCAGCAGGTGATTAACTGTGTATTTTTAGAAGTATAAAGTTTGCCTGATTTTTCTAGTCTTTATATGAGACATTAAGAACAAATAGTGATAGCTCTTATTTTGTGTTAATGGTCATATGGTTTACTCGCTGTATGTATATACTGTAAAACTTCAGTGCAGAACATTTTATTTATGAGTGATGTGGTCTTCTTTGTCTTTATTCTTTTATCAGATATAAGAAACGTGTTTCTCTAAACATGGGTGAAACAGAGCAGAGACCAACAGCAGGATCCCGCTTAGGAGCTCAGGAAAATGCTGGGATCAGTACTTTGGAGCATGGACAGAAACCACCTATGACACCTCCAGGAAAGCTTGTCTCCATTAAAATACAGATGCTGGATGACACACAAGAAACTTTTGACATTCCGGTAAGGATGTAAAGGTTGGGGTGGCTCAGCATTGTTCAGACATTTCTAAAAACTCATGTTCTCCAACCAGTTCTCTTTTTATTTCAACTGTGATTCGTCGTCTAATGAACTCATGTTGCAGAGAAAGTGGTTGTTATATCAGCAGTAAATAGATGGTGGTGCAATAAAATAACATTAAACAGGGAAGTGGATTGTAAATTACAGTTATTATTCTGTTTGGACAGTTTCAAAAGAGGTGAAAGTCCTTGGTAGTTGTTTGGTTTTTTTTTTTTTGTTCAAATATTACATCAGTGGTTTTCTCTACTTTCTGAACAGTTGTTGTATTTCCTTGCTGCTGTTTTGCTCTTGATCCAGTAAACCATAGATCTATAGATCATAGATTTATTTTTTTTTTTCCTTTTCCTCTGGCAAGCCTTTAAGATAATAACTTGAAATCACCAAGGCTTTTAGTAATTTATATCATTCTTATATGCACTGAGTGCCCTCACAGACATTGAGTGCAAGGAAAGAAGAAAAGCAGTCTCATCTAAAGTTTCTCTGTACTCCACTGAAATTAATCCAGGTTTGTTCTTGCCAAGGACACAGAGTTACTACTGCTTTTGTGTGTGTTTGTCATCAGAAGAAGCAGTTTGAATTAGTTTTGATACCAAGACTGATCCTGCTTCACACGATCTACCTTTCAGTAGCCCCTAATGACGTTAACATGCTATGCTTACACGATTAACATGTAAGGTGGTTGAACACTTGCTGTTATGAAAGTGTGGACTGGAATGTGTATTTTTCAAAGTCTTCAGGGTTCGGTGAATAGGAAAGCAGAAACCTGAGTTCAAATTTCATCCTTTGTTACTTGCATTTTCTATAGCTATGGTAATTTCCATGCCTTCATTGGCTCAGTTTTCTCTTCTGTAAAATGGGGGATCCCCAGTGAGATACAGAGATCTTAAACATGTAAGATTCAGAAAAGTCTTATCCCTGTATTAAAGATGAAGGCATTCTGAGTAGGAAAACTATCATTAGAAAACATTTTTAACCTCTTTATAAGTTTTTGTTTGCCTGTTTGTGTGTGTACATGCACATGCTTTTTGGTCTGCTCTCTGTTGCTGTTTGTGATCCAACTGTGTGCTCAGTCTCAGATTTTATTTTAGTTGAAAGTAAGTTCTCTGGACAGGCAGGTTATGTGTGAACTGACCTACCATCATGTGAATGCTCACATATGTAGCAACTTGTTGTACATTTGTGCCCTTCAGAATGCCTATCAAATATTTATGATGAACAGTAAAATTAACAGTCTTTAGGTATTCACTGATGTTTAAAAGTGCACTAGTTGAAATTATTAAATGCTAATAAAAGGTTTGGTGCTCTTTTATGTGACAAATATTTTTATTATGCCAGAGACAACTGGTTTTTTTTCCCCCGCCTCCACAGATGAAACTTCACCATACTTTGAAAATGGAAAATGATGTGCAAACACTTAGCAGGAGCCATTTTGGTATCAGGTCCTTTTCAATAAATTGTTTAGAAGAAAATACAAGTAATGTGTGGATGTAATGCACATATATAACTCCAGCTTTGCTTCTTGGGAGTTTAAGAAAACAGTGGGGTTTTTTGATCTTTAATATTAGAAGACATCAACATTTCATTTGCTTTTAAACTTCAGCAACACCTGAAAGACCTGGGGATTTAAACAACTCTCTGTTGGGATCACTTCAATATGATTGTTTTCAGAGGCTTTTATTTCATAACTGTCACTACTCAAGGAAAGTCCAGTTGGTTTGAAAGTCAAATCTTGTGGTGAAATTTGCAGGATTCCTAGGTTATAAAATCTATTACAGCAGATTCCTAAAGCCTTTTGTCTTTAAGCTATGTGTAGTCAAATCGAGTTTTCAGTTAATTTTTAGTCTCATCTCACAAAACGGAATAGGTTTTAATACATCTAAATTGAAGTGTTAATTCATGTTGAAAAACCCATGTTCCCATTAATAAGCTTAGTATTTTTAACCAGATTGGTGTAGTATACAGAGAAAAGGAAAGTGATACCATTTCAACAAAATATTTCAGGAGCAGCAAGTGTGGCTGTGGGCAGAGGATGTTAAACATACGTGCCTAAACACATCTGTGGGCTTGCTTTTCAATGGAGAATTAAATAAAGACTTTGCGTGGTTGAAGGTCTGCACTACACTTTCCAAAACTTGAGCTGCTATGATTATGAAAACAACTTTCCAAATATGATACAAGAATAAACGGAGGAGGATTTGTATTTCCTACAGTTTTGGGAATTTTGCTGCACAAACTTTTCTCTGTTATCAAATGAGCCAAACTTTGGTGCAGTTTTGTGGCTGCTTGTATTGTGTCTTGTAGGATGGTTTAAAGTTTAAGTTATGCCAGTTTATTATTTGCTCATGAAGCCTGCATAAAAACAGAAACAGATACTGGTGCTACTTCATCTTGAGTTGGGAGGAGAAGTGAAGTAGTTGGGACTGTCCGTCCTACCTCTTTGCTACTCCTGTTATACCTTTACCACCACCACCCCATTAACTGTAAGACCTTATCTGTGTGGTATTTTTATTAGGTTTGTTATTGTTTTGTTTGAATATTGCCTTTTTTTTTTTTTTTTT
>VXAU01005926.1:223486-438233 GCA_013399695.1 Formicarius rufipectus
TTTTTCATGTTTATTGAATTTTGTTTTGGTTTGTTTTTAAATTGTCTTCCAGGAGACAAGATTCAATATCCTTGCACTTAAGCAGTCCCTTTTCTCACATTGTATATAGATGACTTGTTATTATTAGTGCAAAATCCTTCAGGTTCCTATGTCTGTTTTCTGTATAACAAAACAGGAGGAAAACATAACCTACTTACATTACCCCCCCAGTGCTGCTGCCCTTTGGGCTGTTTAAAAGTCAAGTAACTCCAGTGTCTTTGAGTTTCTAAAGGAAAATTAATTCTTCTGGTGTTAGTGCTTTGGTGCATTTAATCATACCACGTTTGGCCTATTGTATTAGCTTCCCACAAGCAAAAAAAAAAACCCAAACAGACTAAAAAGAGAGAAGAGAGATCCACATGCCTTCATATGCACCCGTAAGGTAAATTTTTTTGCCAGGAAAACCCCCAGAAATTATGTGGAGAGAGTTTGTATGGGAGATTTCAAAAATAGAAGCCACAGTGGAAGGCCTTCTCATCAATCTTTGCAAATGCAGTAGGGAGGAGTGCATAAGAAAAATATTTTATGCCACATGTTGTTAACAAAAAATATTTCATTGCATAATTTACCAACATTTCTATATTCCAAAAAGCCAATGATAACTTGACTAGATAATCATGGATCTTTTAAATATGTCCAGTTAGCTGGTTTTATACAGATGCTTGGAGGAGGGGGAAAGGTAGGCAGTGCTGTTGTCAGAAAAAAAAAAAAAAAAGACTATGACTTGCACTTTGCATTTTCTGCCTTTAACCTAAAAGGAAAATAAAATATCAGTTATCTCTTTGAGCACATTTTTGTCTCTTTAGCTGTGAGACAATAAATTATGTAGAATATCCTTTCCCTTTTAAAGTTATCCAGCATTTAATGATTGAATTTCTGTACCTTTAGTTTGTGTCTGTCCTGAACTCTCAGACAAGAGCTGGCTTCAGCTGCACTTGTAGGTGATTAGTGCCTGAAAATCAGGCCATGAGTTTAGAGCTCATGATCATTGAGCACTTGCAGCTGTTGGTCATGATGTTAGCTTTGTGGAGGGGATTGCATGCAAGTGTGGAATAGATCTGTCTCTTGCTTTTTGTTTCTAATTTCCACTTCGGCTATATTTACTGAAAAATTAGTTAGCTATGCTAACTGAAGACTGCAGAGGTCCAAGGTCCAAAATACAGCATTCAGTTTCAGCCAGTTTTTGGCTGAGTTTTGAGTGCGTGACAGAATGAGCAAATATGTTTCCTTTTTGCTAGGTAAGAGAACAACAGCTTTAGATAAAATGACTAATGTGAAGGAGGCAGAGAATTCTTCCACCTGTGTACATATAATGATAATCCTATATAGCTAGATCTTGGGCATTTTGAAAGGCTGACTCTTTTACCTTATGACTTGCAAAACCCAACACTGCCAAACAGAGGTCGTGTATTATACAATGAAGGGTGGAGATGTACAGTTCTGTACTACTTGATTTTGTTCTTCTTTTGTTTCTACTATTCTCATCTAAGTTAGCTGGAAGAGAATGGGATTGATTCCATAAAGCCATAGCAAAAGTTATGGATTTTGTATGTTTGTTTTAATATAATCTTCCATGTAGATTCAAAGCAGTAAAGTAAAAATGAAATACAGGTTTTAAGGAACTGTAAAAATAGCTAACGATTGCATCTACTGCAGGTCTTTCTGGGAAACAAATCCCTTTCATGTTTAGTGTCTATGCCATTTATATCTTATTTACTTTCATAGTTGTTTCAGGGCCAAAAGTAATCTCTTTTAAAACTACTCCTAAGTGGAAAGAATCATTATGTTTCTAGGTAATGCTGGAGATGAGACTGATTTTCTTGTTAGACTGCTGGGATGATTTGGTGGCTCAGACCAGATTTAACTCTGACTAATATGACGCTTGTCACTGATCATATCCTCCTCTGGGTGAATGAAGCTGATGTGACAGGACTGATTCTATTGATGCTAAATAGAAAGTCAGATCTGTTTCTTTCCCTTTACCATTAAAGGTGAGATCAAAGTATATCACAGGAGGTAAGGATTCTTATTTTGGTTAGAGTCTGATCTCTTTAATTGAAACCATACTGAAGTCCTCTTTATTGTGTCTGGAAGAAAATAGTTGCTTCCTTCTTGTAGCTGTCTTTTGGAAGGACCAAAACATACTTGCTTGTCAGATTACTCAAGTTTATTAAACATCTGTTTTTTGTATTGTGTCAACTTCCTTTCACTGTGAATGTATTCAAGCTTTGTCAAATATGCAGGGTCGGAAAATGTCATCTGCTTTGGGGGATTAACGCAAGGTTTCTTAAGCAACAGAAGTCTCTTAATAGAAAGCAGAATGAGGGTATAAGCTATAGTAACTGTCATTTGTAAACATTTCATTTCAATTTGCTTTTCCCTCAGAAGAGAAAGGTTTCGTCATCTTTAAGTTACTTAAGAATAAAGACCAAATGGTCTTGGTCTGCAACTATTTGTCTTCCACTGGAGTTTGGATGGAGTACCTTGGTAGGGAATTCCTGTGCCTCAAGTTCCAAATTTTTCAGAGAGAAGGACTTCATAATCCTGCTGGGGTGCTGTTTCTTAAGGCTAATGTTCTGAGTGGGCGCCTTTTTTTTTTTTTTTTTATTTTTTTTGTTCAGCTGGTTTTGTTTGTTCATGCAGCCATGTAATGGTGGCTCACATTCCCTTTGTGGGGAATATGCCATCTATGAAGTGTACTCCCCACCAACTTCAAGCCAGTGTAAGGGTGCCATGAAAAGCTTAATATTAGCAAGTCTCAATACTTAATAACAAAGATTACATATGCTTTGTTATAAATTTCCAGAAATGTTGCATTTATTAAGTAAAAAATTTCAGCCACAGTTTTATAAATGTTTAAATTATTTTCTGTAACATTATGGACTATGATAATTGTTTTGTCCTATGTATTTACCTCTCTCATCAATATGCAACTACAACCAGTGAATAAAACAATTTAATAAAAAGAGCATGAGACAGTAAGGCAATGCAGAAACCTGAAACAGTGTTTTATGTTTTCTTAGCCAGCTTCAACTTCAGTTCAGTATGAATTGTTTTTTTTTTTCCCAGCTTAGGAAGTGAACAGCAGGTCAAATGTCAGTTATTCATCAGTCTGAGGGTTTCTTTTCTTCCCATGCCTGAAATTATTTGGCCATTGCTGTCAGACTATTTCCAATGAATATCAAGCATTTAAATATCCACTAATTGTCGTGACAAGTCTGCTAGATCTTCTGAAATCACAAGAAAAGCATTTTTTTTTCCTGTAACTTTGAAACATGTCAGTTGCATTTTTCTCAGGAGAAGTTTATAGCTGAAGTGGATACCCAGTAAACTGATTTTTGTTGACAAATTATTAGAATGTCTTTGTTGAAAGACAGAGTATTTTAGTGATTTGTGTTAATGATTTATGTGCTTTTCAAAATGGGAGAGAGAATAATCCACAAGAAAACTTCTATAACCTGAGGCAGTAGACTTTTTAAACTGTTGATTTCTTTGTTAAGATTCTGTAGAATGAATAGAGTAAGTGGGAATATAATTTTAAGTGCCAACAGATTCAGTCCATTTTCAGACTAGATTGATGTATTTGAAGATAACTGGAAAAGGAATGTAATTTTCTTGAATGAATTAGTCAAACTTGCAATCAGAGAAAGCTTCTCAAATAATACCTTTTCACCTCTCTTGCTTCAGCTGACTCACCAAGTCATGCACCAATGTGTGAGCAGTCACAAAGCAGAGGATGGAACGGGCACAGGAGGGGCAACTGTGGATGAAGAGGCAGTGTGTGAGCGTTTCTGAGCTCTACTGCACTGACTGCAGGGGTCATTGAATTCATGCTGTTAACTTTGATAATTGTGTCTATGCCTGTAACTTGGTTTGCACAGTACTGGTGAGGCTGGGTTGATGTTCTGTGAGAGGAGCATGGGCTCCCTCCCCAGCTAATGAGTGTTTCCCTTGGCCACCTATTTGGAGGTGACAGACATCCAAGGAACAGTGGGAGATGCTTGCCATATCTCCTCTTCAAAGTGTACATTTATGGGTGGCTAGCAGCAGAAGTGGAGGTTGATTCCACTAGCTCTGCATTTTCCTGTTTTAGGGGTGGTAGGAGTGATGTTCTGCTTCTGGCCTGAGGCAGGAGGAGAGCTGAACTGCCTGTTATGTACTTCCTTCCTTTCACTTGAGACTGAGGTTCATCTCTTCCATATTTGAAGATTTAAAAACAAAAACTAGAGGTCAAATCTTCAGTGAATCATTTTAATCCATAATAGGGTGAAAGCATGGTACATTGAACAAGTTGTTCATCGTGCCTGTCTCAAAGGTGTATTTTAGAATGAGATGAATTGCTCTCTGGGGGTTCTTGTATACCTCTGTATGTTGCTTTTCCCTGTCCCATTTCTAACAGAGAATCATAGAATCATTTAGATTGGAAAAGGAAAAGGCCTTTTAAGATCCTCAAGTCCAACCATATTTGTGTAACATTTAACTATATAGCAATATCCTGCAGTTACAAAAAAACTTAAAGGAAAAATGCTGTGAAATCTTCATTGTAGATCTAGTATAGATATGGATGACCCACACCTGAAACAGACGAGCTGGGTATCAAGATAAGGAGCATCCTCACCACCTCCATTCATTCAAATGACATGGATAAAACCCACGATTATCATCATCTATAAAAGAAAGTAGATTCAGCAGCCAGGCAGGGCTAGATGCATGGCTGATAATGGAGAGGAAATTTCTTTTCTTCTTCTCTTTGGCAGTTCCTGCTACTCTTCCCAAGCCCCTCCTCATATCACTTACCTTTGAGAGGAGTTTAAAGTTGCAAACTGAAGTGCGCTGTGGAGGAAGAGCGCATTGGTGCTGTGCTGCAGTGGTGCACATGCGTGACGTGATTCACTTGAGCCCATTCTTTGTTAGCCCAAGGTGGTCAAGCTCAAGTTACTTTCCTTAAACTGAAAAACAGTTGTATGAAAAACAGTTGTTTCATCTTCTGCGCATATGTTCTGGAGGGACATAAATGAACAGGAGAAACTTCTGGGAGAAAATAGCTGCCTTGCTCCATCCTCCTGAATTAAAAAAAGGGTGTTGTCCACAGCTAAAGAAATGTAACTTAAGTGTGATGCTTTGTCGAGAGCACGATCTCATGTTAGATTTCAGGCATTTCAAAGCACACCTGATTTATAGTTCTGCACTGAGCAAAAGATCAGAAAACTTGGACTTGTATGTAAAGCTCTACTGGTATGTGATTATGTCACACAGCATGATGAATGGCCATTCAGAGCACTGGATTTCAGTAATCTGAATGGCAAGTGAAAGTATATCTGCCTGTAACTTGTTTTCTCACCTGTCTGAGGTTTGAAGGAAGCTTTGTTTTGGGATCCCTGTTCAGTTGCTTTCCACTATTATTTTGAGCAGAATGGGAAACTATCTGTGCAAAAAAAGGCTTATGCAGTAGAGGATGAAAGAATAGCAAAATGTTATAAATTGTCTGTTCATTTCCCTTTCAGTTCATTCTCAGTTGATCATGATCATCTCTGAACAATTTTTGCTTGGTGATAAGACAATCTGTTGAAATGCTTCTCTCCAGATTTATTTATTACCTACTATGGATTCTTGCTCTGCATCCAACCTTGCCTTGCTTTACCTTTGAACAAAGCATGGGACATTAATTTTTTTTTTCCACTGGGATTAATCTCTGTATGTTTGTCAGAGGTCATCACTTGCCCTTTTTCTTTCCTCAAACCTGAAGTCTGCTATGGACTCTCTTTTCCTCCCTGCTTCTGCAGGATATCTGAGTTGCTCAGCTGATAGTCACGGCTTTAGCAACTGCTGGATGTAGCTGCTGGACTCTGCTGTGTCAGCAAGGATGCTTGTCTGACACTGTGGTAAGGCTGCCCACTGGGGCAAACCTGCATAAAAAGCTTTGCTTTTCACCAGTTTAGCTACAGCTTTGTATAGATGCTGATCTGCGTGCAACAGATGGGAGGACCATGTTAGCAGTAGTTCAGATTTGGGTAAAAGTGCTGTGGCAGTACACAGCCTCAGAGGTGGGAAAGAGAATGAATGTTAGGAATTCCTCCAACCCTTAAAATGCTTAAGAATATGACTTTATATTGGTTCATATTTTAGCACTTTCTTGGTTTTCTCATTTGGTACCTCTCGTTCCTTCCTTGCTTGGCACTAGAACATGCTGCCTTATATTGCTTATCCTCCTTGTCCTCTCTGCAGTTCCTTTGCCAACTGCTAGTTCAATTTCTTGCTATTGGTTTTCTCCAAACAAACAGGAGACAGCAAATACACAAGAGTCCTGGGTGTATCTCCTAGGTATCCAGGCCAGCTTCATTCTGTTGATGATGTCCTTCCTCAACAGAGTATCAGCTCCAGGTATTACAAGCCACATGTTGTGCCGCACAGGGGAGAAAGTGTTCATCACTTCTAACAGCTGAATCTGCACTGCAGAACAAAGGATGCTGTCTGTAGTTGCAGAGTCCAATTCTCATTCATTGAAGTGAAATTTGTGTAGCTTAGAATAAACTAAACCCCTATAACTAGGATGCAGTGATTAAGGCAATGTGTCTTATCTTGGTACAGTCTAAAAGGGCTCCACCAGCTCCCAGGTTTAAATGCCTTTTGAAGGACTTATTTATAGGCTGCTTACCTGTAAACTTGTCTGCACTGCTCCAACAAGCTGCTTTGACAAGGCTGTGATTACAATATGCACAATTAATGTTGTCTTTTGCATGCCAACGTGTAAACTGCATGAAATACATGGCTGAAAGTGTCTGCCAAAGCTTTTATACTTATTTGAATAAGGCTACTGTGTTAAAAATTATTCTTGGATAAATATGTCAATTTTTGAATAAAAAGTGATGCATGAGGCACACATCAGGCACCAGATAACTCAGAGAATACAAACAGCAATTGCAGAAGTAGGTTACAATATTTCCTTTTCTTATCCCCATCCCCAAAATGGAGGCTTTGACTGATAGAAATTGCACAAACATAATGTTGCCAGAATATAAATAGCAAATGGTTATGACTTAGTGCCGATTTACTTTTTGATGGCCTGTTGGCAGATGCAAATACTCATGCAGAGCACAGCAGCAGGGAGTTTTTCTCCTCATTTCTTTCGCTGTTATCTTCTCACCTGGTTTTCTGATTGAACCTGGTGTCATTCTTTCTTTTTTCTTCAGTTTGCCTTCTTTTTATAATTCTGGTCTTATTCTCATGCCATAACATCATCATATGACTCTTACTGAATTTACAATTATCTCCATTTAGTAGATAGTGGACAGTATTTTTTGTGTAGATGTTGCTTAGTATTCAGAGCTCTTCAGGCATAAAAGGGGACCTTTTGCCCTTAAATGACTCTTCACATTTCATTGCATCATTCCCTAGTGTAGATGCTCAGTTTTATTCTCTTCTGTCATCTCACCCCCGTCTAACATCTCAGTTTTGTCCTTTCTTAGGAAATACTCATCACTGTATCCTCTGTATGGACAGGTTGCAGAGCTCCTTGTAGACCTCTCTTTCTGGTCTTTTGCTAGGAGCACATTTGGTCAGAGCAGCAGGTACTGGATTTGGACTGACTGTAAGTTAGGGGAGCACCTTGCCTTTCTGATTACTGGCAGGGATAAGCAGGATTTTCAGCCACTTTACATTGTCTTCGGTTGACTGGAGTTGCTAGAATTAAGCTGGCTTACATTATACAGTGATGTGATCCAGGAGTCTCCTCCAAGGGCAATGCTTATTTGAAATGAAACTCAAATACCACAATTTTGGAGAACAGATTTGAAATAAAAAGGGAATTTGCAGAATTAATTAAGGTAATACATGTGAACTGATGTAAAAGAGACAGCTTGGTCGAACATTATATAATAGGATATCTTACAGCAATTGTAAAAGGATCTTGCCAAGTAGTTTTTAGTGTTGGATTAACCCAGACTAGCGCTGCAACCAAAAGTATATCTAACCCAGTGTATTCTGCTCTTAGATGTTCCAGAGAAATTCAGAAACACCTTTGCCGCCAGGGACAAACACTGACAGCTGGCAAAAGAAAATGCTTTCCATGAAAGTACTTGTATTCTCACTCACAGTGTGTTATAGATGGAAGGAACTCTGGAAGTGGTGTGGTCCAGCTCTTGGCTCAAGGCTGGGCTAGCAGTGAGCAGGTTGCCCACAGTCCCTAAGAAACATTTAGCTGTAAGGATTCAGGACTAATGTGTTATAGAATTCTTTTTCTTTGAGACCCTTAGTTGAAGTTCAGAGCCACCAGTTGAAGATCTATCACTTTAGTCCAACAACGGGCAGCTCTGACATAGAGCCATATCTGTGGGATAGTAAAAGAAATGAGACAGTAGTCATTTTATAAACTGGAGACGTGTCTTAAGCTTACTTATGTTCTAGATTTTTGTCAGACCCTTCTGGGGGTTTTTTTATGGTTTTTTACTTCATGTCAAAGTATAGATATGTGTGCTTTGAAAGACTATGGATGAGTCTAAAAATAAAGTGGAAAGCAAATACTTCAAATGGGTGATTGTGTCACAACATGCTCAACTTCATGAGTTTTGCAATCTCAGGAAGAGCAAGATAGAAATAACAAGCTGTAGTAAAGCAGACTTTGTGAACCCGGGAGACTTTCATAACTGCATCTGCCTAAAAAAAAACTCAAAAAGCCCCTCTGAAATTCTCATGAAAACCTGAATTCACACCAGCTATGGAAGAGCTAAGTTTTCATACTTCTTTCCTATAAAGCCATTGGATTGCTGTTAAGAGAAGTACGGTTAGGAGCAGGTAATCTTTTTGTTTCCCTTACATATGCTGACTCCAGCCACTGCCATTTGTTTTTGGATCTGTTCATGAAATATGTAACTTTGAACAGATTTCTATGCCTTTTGGTGGAAAGGTCACTTCTCAGTGAGCCTTTTGGGTTTGTATTGCCTATGTTTCATTACAGGGGAGATCTCATACACACAGCTTAGCCAGGAGAAGTGACAAAAGGTTACAGAGGAAACAGTTCAGCATTTTCTTGGGCTGAGGGAGCAAGTGTTTGGGGGTTCAATCAACACTATTGTTGCTTGTTGCACTGAAATGACTGATTTTCTGTACAGGTATAGCTGTGAAGTAAATTGTTTGGTTTGTATGTAGTTTGGATTTGGTATGTGGGGTTTTTTCACTTTGAGATTCTTCTGTTTGGGATGCTATGGGGGAAGGAAAAAGCCAGAACTCAAGTTCTCAACCTCTTAATTCAGCAATCTCAGAATGAATTCACTAGCCACTACTTTTTAAGTACTTACTTGAAAATGAAACTTGTTCACTTGACAATAAGATAGCATGGAAGGATTAAGCAACTAAAATGATTGACACAAACTAATACTTTTTAATCTGTTAATAGCTTAGGTGTGAGCATTTCAATTTTCTATTTCAAGTTAGCAAGATGTTTTAACAGGAGATGCTCATTTAGCAGGAGAAACTTGGATAATTTGACTATGAATTATGATTATTCCTGATGATAAATAACTTGTCCTCTGGTACAGACATCTTAGTACCACTCTCAGGTAATCCATTTGTCCTTTGTAGCTGTCAGATCCTCACATTGACATTTCCCAGGTGAACAGAGGCTACCAATTACCACTGTTTTCTTCTGGGGGCATTTGAAGGTCCCAAAAGGCTGTCTAATGCTGGTGCAAAGTCCTTTGTAAAGGTCGTGCATGTGAAAGGCAATACCATATCAATGAACTTGCTTCTTGTAGGAATGGTTCATGGATCCCTGGGCTCTTTTTGCCATGGGCTGAAAACCACTGCACTGGGACATGAAGTGTTTGGGTATGTACCTCAGCATTCATAAGCTGTTTTTAACTCTTCTTCATCTGTCACAATTGTGAGACAGTTCTGGTCCTGAAAAGCATTTCAGCAACAAGTGGAGCCTTCTCTGTAAAGGCACTGCCTTTGCTTCACTTTCAGGCTTCAGTCTGAAGTGATTTTCTTTTGCATGCCGATACTGGTGTCTTAGAGGACCAGAGTGTGAGCTGGAGCCCTAGGCCCATGCTTTTCCCACTCTTTAGTTGTTAGTTGGGTTTCTAGCTGTGTTTTAGGCTGTTCCAAGGAGACAGTACTAGCTGTGAGCGAGGACTTGTCCTGACCTCTGAGTCAGTACATTCATTTCTGGTCTTTTGGGTAGCTCCATCATCCTCTGTTATTTACAATTCTGAGGATACAACTACAACAATAAGGGTACAATTACAACTCTGAGGATAGTCTTGTGGTACAGCTGAAGATGTGGCAATGTCTTCTAGCATGCCAGATGGTAAGCTTGTTGGTTTTTTCTTATGTTGTTTCTATTTCCCTTACACTCTCTGATAAAATCATTTCCTGGAAACATAAATGCCCCACTGAGTAAGGTTTGCTTTACGTATTGTCTCCAACTTGGCACATGAGCCTGCTCCTCTTTCCTTCCCTTCCCTTGTTATTCCCTACATTCATAGCCCCTTTTGAATTAGCTGGTGCCTCCTGCTTCCACAATCTTCTGTAGAGGAAAATTCTAGCTCTTTGATTCTTCCTTTGCTTCCTCTAAATTGATGGAAGTAACACTGATCTCTGTGTTGTAAGGCTTGAGATACTCTATTTAATCTGCGTCACAGAAACGGGCCAATTATTATTATTTGTGATGATTGTGTTTTAGGGAGAAGTAATTTCTGGTGATTGACTAGCAGAGGCTTAGGTGAAAGAGAAATTTGCTTTAGTGGCAGATCAAGTGCAGTCAAGAGAGTAATGGAAAAAGGGTAAGATAGGTGAGAAATAGGGACCTCTGAAAATGCAGATGTATTAAAAAAAGCTCACTAAGAGGAGGCAGAAAGCCTTGTTCTGGACTTGTATAAATTTGTAACTTAACTGAATTAATTTTGTTTTGTCTGTACTTAAAACACTGGTGGTTGTTGCCTTCATGTCTCAATACCACAGCACAACACAGTCACATAAAGGAAGAGTACTAGAAATTAACAGTGACTGCGCAGTTCAGTCTATGTGAGAATTGGAAGCAGAACCCCCCACTCGCTCCTCTATTTAATTGCCTCCTATCAAATGCTTACTCATAGCAGAAAGTTAATGATGTAGCTCTTAAAAAATTA
This sequence comes from Formicarius rufipectus, assembly GCA_013399695.1. NCBI lineage: Eukaryota > Metazoa > Chordata > Aves > Passeriformes > Formicariidae > Formicarius > Formicarius rufipectus. The sequence goes on from VXAU01005926.1 coordinate 234,649, forward strand.
CTGCAAATTGCAAGTCTGTTGCATTAATATGATTAATTTGAACAAAGAGCTGTACCTAAGATACTGCATATGGAGCCATAGAGTTGTTTGTGCAGCTGTAAGGTAACTGCCTGTTCTTTCTCTCCATGTTCTGTAATGGCAGAAAAATACCAATCTGTTAATTCTATTTTTGGTATTTACCCATGTTGACTTCAAGAGAATTGTCTTTTAAATAATATATTGAATATAAATTACAATGGTCTAAAATATATTTGAGTGAAGCAAATACCTTCAATAAAAATACCCAAATCAATGGGGATATCCCAAACAATGAATATTTGACTTCCAAAATGAAACTTAAGTGGTAAACTTAATAGTAAGATGGTATGAATCAGCTTATGAAAGTTACGTACTTTTAAACATTGCAAAAAAGCTGCAACAGTTTAAAAAAAACCTCAGACTTCTGAAAATGCAAGTCATAAAGAAAAGAGTGATTTGGGTTTGTTTTGATTTTGGAACCTGTTTGAGAGACAGTTTTGAATTCATAGAATGTGGAAGGATTGGGGGATTTCAATCCCGTCCAGGAACTTTCCTCCCCATCTGCTTGAGTGAGTTAATCTACTTGGCTTCACATCTGTTCATTGCCTCTCTGCTGTACCCATCTTCACACTGGAGCAGGAACCCTGTGGCTCTCTTGGCCCCTTTCACCCATTCCAGGGCTCAGCTTCTCATTTCCTAGGCTCCTGCCCCTATTCCAGCCTGTTGCCTGCTGCCATGGAAGAACTGCCATAGGATGCCGAGCATTGCTTGCTGCATGAGTGCTGATCCTTGGGGAGAAGAGGGAGGAGGGTGCAGTCTGGCGCCTGTAGGACAGGTTATAATTAGAAGGGTAGGGAAGTGAGGCAGGACCAGTTGGAGCAAGCTTTCCAGCATCTGTCTGAAATGACCAGTAAGGTAAATTCAAATTACCGGAAAGGTAGGCTTCCTGCTGCTGTGGCAACAGAAGTTCCAGTGCTGACTGATTTATGATTCATGAAGAAAATAAGGTAAGAATTGGCAAGGTTACTCCAACTTATTCTTCCTTGCTTTCATTTTCACTTTCTCAGTGATGCAAAGTTTGAGATAGAGACATTGAAAGGGAACATTCATGTTTAAAACAAAATCAGAAATGTTTGGTTTTCTCACATTCTTTCTAAGAGTGGAAACGTTTTTACCCTTGGTACAAGAAAGCTTTTATTGAGCCAAGCTTGAGCTAAGTATGATGAAAAGACAATAAAACTTGTAAGTAGCTTAAAGGGTTTTCAAGTTCGCATGAATTTTGTCTGGTGAGCCTTCTCCTGGAGAGAAAATGTTTGGTTTGAAGGTTAAGATGAATTAGGTGACTTTTGATTATCCAAAGAATGGAGGCTGTGTTTGTAGCCTCATTCCCATTTCTTGGCATATGGTTCTTTCATCCATTCAGTCTGTGCTAGTCAAGGAGGAGGACTGTTTGAAGAAGCCACTGTAGAGCACTCTGTCTCTCATCCAGCAACAGCTGAATACTTTATGGAAGTATATTAAGTCCTTGACAGGAGAAGGTAGCCAGCTGGCTGCTGCAGCAGGATATTCTTGTTCTCTCTCACAACTGAAAAGGAGGAGCTGGCAGAGTTCCGGCTGGGCTTGCAGGGGAAGAGGGGAGGCACAGACTCTTGCAGTGTTTTAACTAGGTGGGCTGTTAACCAAAAAATAAGAGAAGAAAGCACACATTTCAAGTCTGCCCAGGCCACCAACTGGAAAGGGGTAAAGGACTGACTGTAATATGAGTAATTACCACCCAAGAGCTGCCATGGTTTGGGAGGGCTTAAGAATCTGCTTGTTTAAAGGTTGCAAACAAGTGAATTAACAGTGTTCTGCTTGAAATAGCATGCAGAGTGGTGGTATCTCATTGGTTAGAATAGTGCTGTGACAGTTCTGCAGACTCTGGAGTCTGTCCTTTCTTGTCCTAATAAGTACAGTTCAAGTCAAGATGTCTGCATGGGTTACTAAAACAGCTAATTGTAAACAAAGGAATTCACACTGTAATTGGCAAGCTCAGGAAAGAGAGAGCACAAGAACAGTGCTCACAATTTCATTATGCCAAGTTTTGAAACAACGCAAAAATACTATCCAGTTGATCATCCATTTCCAGAAAGCAAGCAGGTGAAAACAGCCTTAAGGCACAACCAAATTAGCACAAAAATAGATATGTATTTTCGGTGTGGATGACCAAATATGCTGAGGTACTAGTACCTGAAACAAAACAAGCCTCGGGTCATTAATTTATAGCCTGTTTCTTCCTTATATGCTTCCTTCAGTTAACTCTCCCAGGAAATGCTGTGTGGATGCTCCACTGACTGGTAAGTGAAACTTCTCCTTTAAGCACCAAAAATGGTGGTCCAGGAGATGTTTTGGGTAATGTAATGAGGGCATCCTTATCTCTTACATAGATTCAAAGGACAAATCAGGTCTGGTTTATGTATTTATAGAAGCCCTTCAGTGACCTCCACTGTATGTTGGAACAGACCTTCTCTCAGTTTTTCCATGATTAATGAAGATAAAAATTATATTCACCATAATTACTGAGGCCTATATGGATGCAGTTTTGTGTACTCAAAAGATGTTTGAAATAAACATGTCATAGAGGTTCAAGTATTACAAACGTACACTGTGATAATATAGTTCTTTGAATACATAGTTGTACCAACCTTTGAAAGTCCAAGATTTTTGTCACCATTTGTGAAGATAACTAAATATTCACATGGACTGGACTGACCTTTCAAAAGGCAGAAAATATTGCTCTGAATTACTTTCCCCTAATTTACTTTTGAATCATCTCATGGGCGGAGTTGGGGAAAACACTTGACTGCTGGTATCAGCTTACTCTCCTTTCCCAAACTGGCAAAGTAAGCTCTGATTCCTTTGTTCACAGTGAATCACGTGTTAATTAAAAACAAACAAACAAACAAAAAACCCAAAACCCACCAAAACCCCACAAAAACACAAACAAACCAAACCAAAAAACCCACAACACACTTTGACCCGTAAATGAACCTGTTTGCAGCTCCAGTTTAAGAGTGCAGGTTATTATAGGAGATGCTAGCTTTAGTGCTGTCTTATTGTCCACTTCACCAAATTAAGTTATCTGGTGCCATTTGATGCAAATAACTAATCTGCCTCAAACATAGCAGAACCATACAGAGGTGGGTGAACTGTGTTGTACATTCATCTGAAGTCTGTTTTTCCTTAAGTTTCATTAGCAGCAATTGTAGTCATACTGGAAGTAATTTTAAATATGAGAATACCGCATATATAAAAGTAGATGTATGATGTAGATGTAACTGCTAATTGAGATATTGAATGTAACTTTGGCTCGTTGTCAAGTGTACTGGTTAGTCTTTCCTTGCAGGTTTATTTTGCAGCTTGCAGACTTGCTTCAGCTACTAGTACAGCACTGTGGACAAATGTTGAGAGGAGGGTTGGGAATTTGTTGTGCTTTCTCAGTTGTTCAGAGAAAAGGGAATGGATACAGCTCAGGTTTCTCTTAGCAAGTTGAAGGAATTTCAGTCCTTGTTTTTAGACTCAGAACTGCTTGAGACTTCAAAGCCATGTATGTGTGAAAGAGGAAAAGGATGAAGGAGGAATACATAACAAAGCTAATCTTACCTTAAACATAAACGTAAAGGTTGAAACCACAGCTGTAAGAAAACATCTGCAGTAGTAGAGGGGTCCAAACATGCATTCACTGCTTTCAGGAGCAGATAATGCATTATACAGTGCTCGGTGTCGTGTTCAGCAAGATCTTGTTTGTTTATTCAACTTCTAAAAAAACCTGTAGCTATTTTTCAGTTTTGCTTTCAAGAAGACTAGTAAGTTTTTAGTTATAAAATTGGATCAGGCATTTGTTACGGAGTAGCCTGTATGTTGTCTACAATAAGGAGAACATTTTAAAGAATTTGTTAGACATTGAGGAATTGTGTTTAAAGAGAGAGGTTAGCTTTAAAAAAAACATTACCTCTAGTTTCATTTAGAAGAGGAAAATAGGAAGCTGATTTTTAATTTTGGTCCAAGTGTTGAAAGCACTTAAATGTCTCTCTCCTGTTTTTTTTCACTGTGTGTTGTCAGACTTCTAATGTCCCTAGCTGAAAAAGGAAATCAACCAGGAATTCATGTTGTTTTGTACAGAGGCACTTTCTCACAACAGGACAGTTACTTGAAGCAGAGCAGGAATGTCCTGCCAGTTTGTCTCAAACTCTTGCTAACCACATGGGAAAAGCTCAAGACCAGGGAGAAAAATCTTGCCCTTAGTCTACTTTGTCCTCCTTGAATAGGGGCAGAGGAACTCAGACCTGAAGAAGCACTCACTACTGTGTACAGAAATTAAACCTGTTGATTGTTTTTCAGAGGGAGGTAGCTTTGCTACAGACTTGTGCAACAAATTCAACTCTGTGTGCTGCATTAAAAGAATACAGTTAATAGGCAAAATAAACCTGACAATTATTAAAATGTCTCATACCTCCCCTACAGTTAGGTATTCTTTTTCAAATTCTGGATTGCTGAGCATAGAATGGTTTGAGTTAGAAGGCACCTTAAAGATCATCTAGTTCCAACCCCCTTGCCATGGGCAGTGATACCTTTCACTAAACTAGCTTGCCCAAAGTCCATCCTGCCTGACCTTGAACACTTCCAGGGATGAGGCATCCACAGCATCTCTGGGCAACCTGTTCCAGTGTTTCATCAACCTCACAATGAAGATATTCTTTCTAATATCTGATCTAAACCTGACCTCTTTAAGTTTTAAGCCGTTCCTCCTTTTTCTATCACTTACATTCCCTTGTGAGAAGTCCCCTTCCAACCTTCTTGCAGAGCCCCTTTAGGTAGTGTAAGGCTGAACAACCCTCTCATAGGAGAGGTGCTCCAGCCCTTTGATCATCTTCACAGCTTTCCTCTGGACTTCATCCAATAGGTCCCTGTCCTTCCTGTGCTGGGGACCCCAGAGCTGGATGTAGTATTCCAGGTAGGGTCTCATGAGAGTGGAGTAGAGGGGAAGAATGACCTACTCAGTTTGCTGGTCATGCTTGTTTTGAGCAGAAGTAGTTAGATTTTATCAGCCAATCACTAGCATTGTATTAATACACTATTTAAAGAGAAAGTGGGAGAGTATATGTGTTAGTATAAGACATTACAGAATCACAGACTGGCTGAGGATAAAAGTGACCTCTGAATGTCATCTGGCCCAAGCTTTCTCCTCAAGCAGGGCCACCCAGAAAAGGTTGCCCAGAAAAATGTCCAGATGGCTTTTGAAAACTTCCAAGGATGGAGCCTTCTCAGCCTCTTTGGACAACCTGTACATGGTGCATGGTCACCCTCACAATTTCTAGGTCATTGAAGGCTGTACCAGAAGTTTCTCTGTAGGACTCTATGGACCCACTTGTCACTTTGGGGCATGAAGGCTGCAGTGCTGGTAAAGAAATCTCACTGAATACGTGAGGTTACGTTCACTGTTTATCTGGTAAACAATCCAGTCCTATGTGCCAAGAGTTAAAGGGATGAAACTCCTTTTGAACTCCTGCCACACGTGGAACATAAAGATACAGGAAGGCTTCAATATATCTATGATTTATCATCTATAATCAACTGCATAGAAGCCTTTGACATGTGAGCCAGTTCCTACATGAAAGTAGGTAGCCTGCATGCCATGATGTGTTTTGAAAGAAAATAGAATTATGGCCAGAAGTCCTTACATACTTACATGTCTTAGAGGTGTATTTTGGGTTTGTACTTTTGAGCAGTGATTTTGCTTTGGGACTTGTTTTAAGTCACTGGAGAAATTACTTGAATTTTTCCTATTTGAAACTGCTTGGAAGAAAGTTGATGATTCACCAAATACTGCTTCCAGTGTTCCTGATATTATAAAAGAGAAGTTGCACACAAAATGTATTTTAACATATATGTGTTAGCATTGGAAATTATTATTTGCATTTTGGAGTTAATAATGCATCTTATACAGCCCCTGGAATATACTTACTTGGAGTGTTTGACACAGTACATACAAATGGGGACAGAAAGTTCCTGCTTAATCTCTTGATTTGCAATCTATATTGAAAAGAGGCAATTATTCTCTCTCTACTTCTGTTAATCCTTCACTAAAGAAGAGACATTAAGGGATGTGATTTGAGGGGTGACACAAGAGTCAGACTTGTGAAAAATAAGTGTTCTTCTGGGATGAAGCAGAGTACAGTAATCACAAAATAACTGTTTTCTCTAATATGAGAAATTGTGGTTATTTTAGCAGAGTTTTTTGCCAAAGATTAAGCATTTACATTCATTTCTAACAGTTAAAAGATACCTGGAAGCACTACTGTAATCCCCTGGGATGAGGCTTGATAAGATTCAAAACCATCTGATAAATAGATACTTAGGCTTGGTTAGGACTTTGTCCCCTAGAGCCATACTAAGCTTGGGTTTATCACATGTGCCATTTGTTTGGGATGCTTTTATTTAATAAACAGTCCCTGATTAATCATAACATTAACTCAGTTTTCTAAATATGCCTTTAACTTTTTTTGCCTTCCCCCTCCCCAGCTAACAAGGACATAGCACCATGTAGGGATGTAAATGCCACTTCACTGTAGACATCCTTTTCCGAGAGTCCGAAGTAGAGTCCAAGATTTTTGTTGCAAATGTTCCTAATAAGAGTTTTAGTAAGTCAGAAATGCTGGATTGCTAACTTCATTGATTATTTTTGTCACATTAACCTTGACCTACTAAATCAGGCAGTAGTTGCTGTTCTGAATGCAAGCAGAACCGTAGCTGGCATCAGCACCTATTGTGCTGCTCTGTATTCTCTGTCAGTAGCCAGATTCTTCTGTTTCACTTGGGTACCTACTGGCATTTACATACCTAAATTGTTGATTGGCATGTGCACTGTGACAGTAAGAAGAAAAAAACAACTATGAAATGGAGATCATATTTAAATGCCTAACATGGGAAGGGGACCCCAAATGCAAATCCAAGACAAGTTATCCCTCTAACTTGATACTATTAGCAGCTGTTGGCAGTTCTGATCAGGAAAGTTATTCACAGTTAAGTGTTTATAAAGCATATAGTAACTCTCTACCTTAATAATTTACTGTAAAAAATATTAAGAAAGTGTAATTCTTTTGAGATATCTGTAGAACAGGGTAATATAAAATACTCGGACTAATTCTGTTGGTTTTAAAAATTCCCCATAATTTTTATGTTCTAAACACCGAGGTACATACTTCTCTAGATTAAAGGATCAGGCAAATCTTTTTCCTTAGAGTTTATCCACTGCCCATTTTTTTTTTTAGCTGGGCAAAAATCTGAATCTTCTGGCTTTAAAACATCTCTCTCTGGAAATATACTGATCACATTCCATACGAGACAATGTTTATTTCATTTTAAGTGAGAGTAAAACAGGACCAGGAATCTTTAGCTTTATATCATTCTTGTTCCAGTGACTGCCAAGCCCTTGGTTTCCCACCACAGTTCTGGTTTTTTAATATCCATCAGTTGCAATTTCATAAATTCTCACTGCTGGCAGTGACACACATGTTTTCATTTACTGCATTACGGGTATTCTCTAGACAACCAGTCTGTTGAAAAGAAATTAATTCCAGCAGTGAACTAAGATTCTGAATTCTCAGCAGTTTATGAATTCATGTTTTTACATTGAGGCTATTTATATCAGGATTGGATTGAATTAATTTGAATATGTAACCAGGTGGTTGTGGTTGTATCTTTTATTATCCATTGGATTTGAAAAGCCAACGGAATGCAACTGCAAGATGGGAAAGCTCACTAATTGCAGTTGGTAAATATAGCATTGTAGGGTTGAAAACTCAGCTTGAATTTCTCTCATTTCTGTCCATGATTTCAGCCATGATTAACATGAAGGAATACAATATATTGTAACTTGAGTATCCTAAGTAAAGCATACCATATACAAGTTTTAGATCTGACTAATTTCAAAATTTTACCAAAGCTGAATATTGAGTGTTTCTGTTTTATCCTCTGGTCCCTATTTCAACAATATTGAAAAGTGGCAAAATCTCCAGGCAACATCATAGATAACCTCTCTTGGAGGAGAGTGGAGACTTTATAGATAACTTGCCAAGCCTGTTACTAAGCTGTAAATTCATACTCAGCGGGGTTGTGCTTTTTATGTCTGTCTTTTCCAATGAATATTCAAAACTGTTGGCTCAAGGAAGAAATGGGCTTAGTGCTTAACTGCATTTTACATGGAACTAAGAAAGTGAAAACTTTAAGTTGTTAGATGTTAAGCACTTTACCCCATTAATTTTTTTTTTCAACTTGGTTGCTCCTTTTAAGAGGAAGCTTGCATAAAATGTAACTTCTGTCTGTAATTATCACCTCTACTCTCTTTCAGCAAGATTGAAGATTAAAGGGAAATGAAAAATGGAACGTATTTTTATCTCAATACTTGATTTGGTTTTGTGCAGTTTGAGAGAATTTCATAGCAAAAACTGGAGAAAGTGACAAACTTGGAAGATTGTAAAAGCTAGTTAAAATTTCACTGGCAAATTCTTTAGACTTACATAAAGTCCCAGTTAGGGATGTTCCTTCAGTGTTAGTCTTGACTGTAACACATGGTCATTCTTGCTGTAACTAAGCAGCATGGAGTACATAGTAGTGACTGCTGAAATCTTTGCCTCTCTCTGTCATAGGAAGTACTTGTTTTGGAGGTTGCCTTTGGTAGGATATGGGTGATACCATTCAGAAGACTGAGCAGTTTCTGATCTTTTCACAGGAAGGGATTTAGGATGAGATATCCTGGGATTTTTTTTTTCCCAGAGGTTACATTGAAACTAACCTAACTTCCCTCTCGAAGGCTGGTACTATAAATTCACTGTTTACAATGTATTGCTTTTAATAGCTGTCTCTAAACACAGCCAGCCTTTTTCAAGATGACAACATGCCTGGAATCAAATGTTTCTGAAGTGTTAGTAAATAATTGCAGAGTTTGTTTGCAAAGAGGCACTCAGGCAATGAATTTGAATGCATGCAGATAGCTCAGCGTTTTAATAATATGAGTATGCATAGCTAGAGGAATAGGAAATATCTGTTTTAGAAAGTGTTCTGCTGGTTTCTTTTTCACTATATTGATTTTACAAATTCTTTTTATCTAGTGACTAATATATGCATGAGGAATATTTTTCTAATCCCCTGTGTCTGAGGTGTAGCATCTCTATTGAAACGTGTTTCCCAGATCAATCAGATTCAGAATATTCTCCTCTATCTTGAGTCAATATATGTACCAAGAAGAGGAGAGTTCATGCAGTTTTATTTTGTAAGTGGTAGAGAGAATGGTTGTTTTGATATGGAAACTCTATGACGACCTTTTTCCTGCTATGCATGAGCGGATACATGTTGATAAAGCAGTATAAATGATTTTGGGAATACATGTCAGGTTCTCTGTAATCTCACTGAAAACTTTGACATATATTTGTTTCAGAGAATGTTGTACTGTATTCCCATTTTCAGTCTGCAAATTGCTGTATTTGAATGCAATCAGTAGCTTTGTTACTCATTCACTACTCCTGTATCTGTCTTTCTTGGATTAAATAATTTCCATGGGAGCAGTTTGAGAATGGTGGTTGTTCTTTCCTGTGCCTCAGCAAATAACATTAAATATAGAAAGTACGTTGGCAGAAACTTTTTTGTTAAGAATGGCCAGTATTTCTTTAATGAATACCTCTCTGTGTACATTGTGGCAATGGAGAGAAAGGTATCTGACAGAGAAATAGTTTGTTTTGAGGTTTAATTTATTTCTGCCTCTGGGAGCAACCAAACCCCAGGGACTCACATTTATGCTGTAGGTAGGCCTCCCAGAGTTTTCTCTCCGTAAAGAGCAGCTCCCTGCCCTGGCTGAGGCTTAGTTCCCCTTGGTGGGGAGCACAGGTACCGAAGGCAGCTGCCAGGATGTGGCCACTCCTTCAATGGAGAATGTGAAATCAAGAGACACAAGCCTTAGCTGGCACCCCTGAGCCTTCCACCACAGGTGTAACTCAGACACTGAACAGTAGCCCTGAAAATTGTGAGATGCAGAAGAGCATAGAACAGAATGCTTTGTATTTTCCTGGCATCACCAGAAGGGAGGGCCACAATCAGAGGAGCTGTATTAGTTACAGTATATATAGTGAAACCAAAGCTGAGACTGATGTAGGGCAGAAGGGATGGAGAAAGGTCAGTCAGAAGTCTGATCATGGGCTGGAAATTGGGCTGTTGCAGCACATCTGTCAATGAGCTTCAGTCCCATTCCCCAGAAATTCAGCAGTATTGAATGGCAAGTGCTCTCCTGGCATGTCCAGATGATTCAGAGTAAGTAGGTCCTTACCTGTATCTAGTCCTTCCTTTCCCCTGCCTCTCCAAAAGCTGCAGTTTCTCTCCTGGCTAAAAGATGAAAAGCAAGTTTTGTAAAGTTACACACTGCCTTAAGTGATTCTGCAATCATCATCTTTTTCTGCTATCATGGTGAAGGCAGAGAATTCTCAGGTAGAAGTAAGAGTTCTCCGTGGTTCCAGAGTTCTCTTTGGTGCTTCTGGTCTTTGCAAGAATGCCACTAGACTCTTACCTTCCCATTTTTTGCATGAGAAAGTGTGTGCAGCGCTTACTAAAGCACTGCTTGGATGTGCAGTACAATATAGAACATACATAGAACAAAATGAGGTTATTTAAAGTAACCAGTTTTGGTTTTCTCCCAGCTAACAGAGTATGTACTGAGGGTGAGGCAGGGGAGAGCTCTGTCAGTTGTTAGACTTTGAGTGTAGATACAATTCTGTAAGTATAAAAAGGAAACACAAATATTCTCTAATAGATACCTGTAAAACTGGTATCTGTGAAAGCTTCTGCATTCTTAATTTTCTAACTAATCCATATACTTTGGAAAGGGAAAACAGGCTGGAAAAAAATGTGTGTTCTCGAAACTGAGAAATTACCCTAGCCAGCTTTGTGTAAAAAGCATCTACTGTTTGCACACTAATTAAAGGCTAAGTGGACTATTTCTTATTATCTGAGTCTAATTTTGTTTCTAATGAGGAAACTAAATGTCGAGGCATGAAGTGTTTTTCTGATATTTTTTTCCAGTGGGTATTATGTCACATTTCATTTCAATGCACCTATCTAAGACACAGCACATGAATGGAGCAGTTCTGAATCCTTGCATTGTTGGAGTAGATCTTTTTTACTGCTGCCACTGTGATTTAGTAGAGCTTCTAACTTCTGAAAAATGTTTAGCAGATATATGCCATCTAAGTAAAAAAATCATTCAACATAGCATTAAAAAAACACTCTGCCCTTTCCAGTACACCAATGTGTTGTATTTCTCTCCCAAAGTTAAAATCTCACTCTACTAATGCTGTCAGCAATGTCACATTTTTCTTTCAAATCAATCAAAACAAGCGTCCTTTAAGAAGAAAAATCAATTTAGCCTATTAATTAACTGAACTCAGTATAGTGCCTAAAGGCCGGTATGTCATTTCCAATAAGATTTGCTTTCAAAATACAAACAGAATTGGAGCACTTGCAGCTTGTCATTACAAAAGGCTCTTATTATTTCAAAATACACTACTAATCTTTATCCTACCTGATCCAAACCTATCTAAATATTCTGATTAGAAGTTATATTTGTTCTGGTTTTCTTTCTGCCATGTTAGATGTAGGAACTTCAATCCGTCGCTATATTCAGTGTCTGGGCAAAAACATTGCTACAGCAAGCTACCAGAAGGTTTTACCTGATAATATTTTCCCGTAGTATAAGGCTCTTTATTTTCTCATCCCTCAACAAAGGAGATTATAGAATTTAGATTACGAACTCATAAATAAAGGAAAACAAAATGAAAAAAGTTATTAAATGAAAGTGGATGTGTATTCATAGTTACCAGGGTTCCTGTCTATCAAAGCTGCATGGAGAGAATAGTACTTCTTAGTGAAAACCTGCTTTACCATTCTATCTCTTTGTTGACTGTAGTAAAGTGTATTGCAATGGACATTCAGAGTGATTTGCCTTCTGAACCCAGTAGTTGGTACCTGTAGTGAGGTGTGAATGGCCATCTGGAATAGGGATAGTAAATTCCTCTCAGAGTCGAAGCTCTCTACAGAAAATCCCCACCAATACTCAGTATCTTGTAGTCCTTGAAGCAGAAGGAATTGAATTACTATTCAGAATGACAATATAGAGGTTTGTAGTCCCTGGTTTCACCACAGGCAGAACTCAAAGCTTATGAGGCTCCTGTACAGAGGCTTGCCAACCTTTCAGTAAGCTGTAGGTGCTAAACACCATATTGGTTATGGCAGCAACTCAATAACACACTGAATTTCTTTTTTTTTGCTGAGCCTGCCAACTAAATGCTGTAGGAAAGGAAACTTTTACATATTCAACCCCAAGTAAACTGCAATTCAAGCATACAGTCCCTGTATTTTGTGTGTTCTGTAACTGTTCACCAACTAGCAGCTTCTAAAACTTTTATAAGAACCAAACTATTTTATAAGAATCGAATGCAAGCCATATAATGGGCTTGGCAAGGTAGAAGGATCCTATTCAAACAGAAAAAAATAAAAAAAAGCCCCAACAAAAAACCCACCTAATGATTTAAATTTTTAACTCTCAAGTCACTTTTCTTCTTAATTTGTTATGCAGTTTTGGCTATGTTTAGGACTTCAGCTCTAAGAGTTGACTTAGAATATGTATGAACAGTCAGGCTTGGTTAAGGACTGTATGATTGAAGTAATAAACTCTTAACATGGATACTTCACATCTCTTGCCATACTGTTTGAAGGATTTAGTTCTGTCATTTGCCCTGATTTGTATCTGTATTGTACAAGGTGTTTTTCCAGAGGTCCACCTGGCTTGCCCTGCCTAAAATGAGAAAGAAAAAGAAAGAAAACCTCAAGAACTATTTATCTGTTAATTGTGTCTATTTGAGGAAGTTCCCTTTAAGGAAGTAGATCTGAATATCATTTAACCAAAGATCGTGTTCTGCAGTTGATCTGGCCAGGTATTTGCCAGAGGGATTCTCTGTAGCCATTCACAGGGCAGCTGGTGGGGTTTGGACTGAAAATTGATTAAAACCGTTCAAACATTAATATCACATGCAGGAGGAAATAAGAAAAATTGAAACCACAGTAGTTACAAAAAGTGACTTCTTCTTCAACTTTTAAGTTTAAAAAAGTCAGTTGCAGAAATATTCTCAGCTTTGCCAAACCCCAGTTTAAACATCCAGTTGGAAAGACTAAAGAGTCATGTTGGTAGGTTCTTATGTTCATAAAAATCTTTCTTCTTCAAGCTTTTAAACTTTCTCTGACCTTCCTGGAAATGGATATATAACAGAAATTGAAAAACTCAACTTGCAGTACATACAGAATGTTCATATGAAGATTCCTCACCTTTCTCAGGTACCTTCCCAACCTTGTCAAGGGTCCCAAAAGTGATGTTGTCCCTTTGCTTCTTGACAGTGAAAGGAGTTGCTGCTGAGCTTGTCCTCCCACATGGTGGCTAAGAAGTAGTTCAGGTTACTGCTGCTAAGTTCTGAGTCGTGCCCTCTTTGGCAGTGATTGGCATGGGAAAGCTATCGTGGTGACACAGGAACAGTTTACACTGGTACCTGTTAGACAAGTAAATCATAGTCCTGTTACATTCTGGCAGGGTTGTGTTTGAGTTTTTTGTTGGTTTTTTGTTTGTTTTGTTTATTTGTTTTTGTTTGGTTTTGGGTTTTTTGGTGTTTTGGTTCTTTTTTTTTTTCTTCAGTCCCTTGATGAGTGATGTAGGCTAGAGCAAACAGGATAAACTTTCACATAAAAAAAGAAATGCCTCTATGGAATGATGATCTCTGGTGGTGCAAATGAGGTTTGTTCCACCAACTGACTGAACTTTCATTCTGTTTTCACACAATGAGGCCATTTTAATTCTCTTGTTACTGTACTAAGTTTTTAAATATGCAGAGTGTTTCTCATTAAGGCTATTCGCTTGACCTTGAATTTTTCTCTGAAGTTTTTCAACAAAAATAGTTAATGAAGTTGCAGAAATTCCATTTTAGTTGTGAAGTGGTGTGCATCATCATAATCATGTCCTTGTTCATCTTCCTAATTCTTAAAAAATGTAATGTAAATACAGAGGCTTCACTGAATTTTAAATGAACACATTTTAATGTATTTATTCTTGGTTGTGTGTGTTTTTTCTTTTTTTTTTCAGTTGTTCTGGGTTGTGAGCTAGAGAGAAAAGCTTTACTGTGCCTGTTAACACTTTGGGGGGCTCAAGTTTTGGAGAAAGGGTTAACTGCTGTTTCATCAACACTAGCTAATGTATTCTTATGTCACCTAGGTGGGGATTTTTTTGTGGATGGAGAACAGTATGAGAGCACACACCCACAAACACGAGGTCTCAATTTTGGTTTTGATTGAGCTGGGTGGTCTTTACACTAGCATCTCAGTTTTCTCAAGACAGCTACTCTCAGCCCCAAGCTGAGGTCGAGATGAGAAAGAGGTCTCTAGGAAGATACGCAAGGTCTGTGTAGCATTAAAAAAACCCTCTGAAAACCCTCACAAAACCTGAACACATCCCCATAACCAAATGAAGAAACTGAGGGAAGGGTATCTGCACATCTTAGTTCCTTCTGCCAGAGCAGATTTTTCCTTCAACAATTGCTGGAGAATGTCCTAAATATGAATAGATATTTCCAATAATTCAGGTGTACAGTAGAGAGCAAACACTGTAGGGTTAATGTCATTGAATTAGGGGGACCTTTGCTTGATTTCCCACACATTGGGACTGACCACTCTTTTGCTTGGAGGAAGACATCCTGGTTGTGATTTTTTTTTTCCCCCCAAAAAATCAATCTCCCAACAGGGAGCAATCCATCCCAATATACAGGAAATCAAGCAACAGTGGCAGAAATAATGCATGCATGAACAAGATGCTCCTGATTAAACTCAGGCATGAAAAAGGAAGCACACAAGAACTGGAAGTAGGGACGGATGCAGCTGACCCAGAAGAAATAAAGAAATGTCATCCAAATGCACAGGGATAGGGTTAAGAAAAACAATGCAAACCTGGAATTGAATTTGTCAGGATATGTGGAGGGCAATGAGAAGTGCTGCCCCACTTCCACCAGGGAATAGACAGGCCCAATGCTGAATGGGAATGGAGGCTTGATCACGATAGACATAGGGAAGACTGAAGTACTCAGTGACTTCTTCATTTCAGTCTTCAGTGGTGTAAGACTTACCTTTGGGAAGTCCATGAGACTCCCTAAGGCCACTGAAAAGATCTGTGGTAAGGAAGATGTGCCCTCAGTGGATGAGGATCAAGTTAAAGAACGTTTAAACAAGCTAGACATAGAGATATCTGTGGGACCTGGTGGAATATGTGCAGGGGTGTTAAAAGTTCTGGCCCGTATTTTTGCAAGGCCATTCTTGACAGGTTGTGGTGATCAGAGGAAGCTCCTGAGGACAGGAAGAAAGCAAATGTCCCTCTTATCTTTGAGGAGGGTAAGAAGGAAGATCTAGAATATACTACAGGCTGATCAGCTTCATCTTCCCTATGAAGATGATGGAGAAAACTTTTGGAAACCATTCTGAACAGGTAAAGGGCACAAAGGTGATTTGGAGTAGTTAGCATGGATTTGGATCTACAAAGGAGAAATTAGGCTTGACCAATTACCTGCAGTGACATGAGTGACATGGTAGATGAGGGAGGGTAAGTATTGGATGTTGTTTATCTCAACTTAGCAAAGCTTTTTTTAGCTTTTAGCATAACATTCTCATAGAGACGGGTGAATTATGAGTCAGGTATGTAGTTGGTAGGGTGGACTGAAAGCTGTCTGAACTGCTAGTGCTCAAAAGTACTCAAAGATCAGCAACACAATGTTCAGCTAGAGGCGAGTCACCGTTGGAGACCAACGCTGTTGACCATTCTTCCTAAGGACTTGGATGATGGGCCATGATGCACCCTTAACAGGTCTGCAGCCAATTCAAAATTAGAAGTGATGGTTAATACACCAGCTGTTTGTGTTACCAGTTAGATGGACCTTGACAGGCTGACGAAATGGGCCAAGGAGAACCTCATGAAGTTCAGTGAAATCCTGCTGCTGGGAGGAATAATACTCCACACCCTTACCAGTCCCAGCTGGGGACAAACGGATTGGAAAAGTTTTGCAGAGAAGCCTTGGGGGTCCCAGTGAAAAATAAGTTGAACATGAACAAGCAATACCACACTTTGACAAAGAAAAGGCCATTAAGGTGGTCAAACACTAGAAGAGGTTACCCAGAGAGGCTATGCTGTCCCTATCCTGGGAGGAGATATTCAAAACTTAATTGAACAGGGCCTTAAGGAACCCAACCAAACTTTAAATTTGGGTCTAACTTTGAAGTTGGCCTTGCCTTGAAGGCTTGGGAGGGAGGCTGAACCAGATGGTCTTCAGAACTTCCATACAACCTCTATAGGATTTTGTAATTCTCTAATTGTAGCACGAATGTTATAAACAGTACTCCTTTCCCCCAAAATGTCTCTGTGGGGAAATACAGGCAATGGTCTTTCATGTTTGTTTGCAGTAACACAAACTAAATCAAACCAGATGTTCCTGTGGCTTACAGTTTAATAAAGATTTTCCCACGTGTTGAATGTATTTAGACTAAAAATGTACAGTTTACTCCAGTGTCATCTTCAATGTTATACAGTTTCTTTACTGCTTTCTACTGTTTAGGCTGTGCTAAATGCTGTTCCAAGTCACTTTTTTTGCTTTCTCAGAGACAGTGTGTTTTTCTCTTTTCCTTTGCCAATTGCTCTCTTTCGAAGAATTTAGTGTTATGAGTCTCCAGACCACAATCATTGGAGTTATTATTGCAGTTCCCTTTCAGCAGGTAGAAAGGCATTGCAGTGCTTTCTTTGCTGAAGGTGTTGCAAACCAAGCTGTCCTTAATTTTTTGTTGTGACCTTGCTGTAATGGGGGAGTACAGCACAATTACAAAATTTCTTCTTTACTTGTTTTTTCCCCCGTCCATCAGTGATGTTGGGTTAATCCTGCTTTCATCATCTAACATGTGAAAATTAATTCTAGACAGTAAGTTGACATTCAGTTGACTTAAATTTGAAAAAGATAAGAAAAATCATATTTATTCTAAGGAAGTGTATTTTTAGTGTTAAATAGAACTCCTTTCAATCCCCCGTAGCATTATTGTACTCTGAATCCATGAAGTCTTGGGCAGTAATACTGGATTTTCGCTTGTGTGCAGTTCTCATTCTTGGTTATCTAGATATTTGAGTAGAATGGAAGTTTTGCAAAGAAGTATTTTGTGAAATACTACATTTGTCGAGTCAGAACCAACCTTCAGCTGTTTGTTTTAATTCATAATGCTCCAGGTCTCACAAACTTGTAGCCCATCTAGAGAGGATACCTACTGATAAGTTGAATTTATGTTGGTCAATCTGTGGTCTGAATGTAAATTATTAAGACAGAAAAAAGTATTTAAGCTCCTAATTTCCTACTGATCTTGGTAGAAACTTAGGATTTTTTGTATCTCTGGACTTAGACCAATATGCTTATTATTTTATTTTGATGGCAAATTAAATTAAAATTACTGAGATGCCTGGAGGAAGGGATTATAAGGGCTTTGCATAGGTTTGTTTTATTTTATACTTGAGATAAGAGGATGAAAGACAGTTTTGGCATGTAGATTCCAGAGGTACTTTATCTGAAAGTTTCCTGGTAGAGGAGATGAAATAAGGATGTTTGGGAAAGCAGTAGGTACTAACTTTGCCATGAGATGTCATCGTGAAGAAACATCAGTTTGTATAAGATACATTTGATGTTCCTTACACTGAGAATCTCAAGGGTTATTTGGAGTCATCTGCTGTTAATAAGAAAACCAATCCCCAGGTTTGGCAAATATTAACTCAGAAATTACATATGCTTCTGAATAATTTGTTTTGTTATTAATCCAGTCTTGTGCATAACTCTTTGAAGAATCTGGACCAAAATTTGTTTCAGGTGAAGCAAATACATTCTAATGTCTTGGACTGCAAGAAATTTTAAAACCTTTTGGAAATCTGGGGAGAAGGTGATAAAACCCATGAAAGTATCCACTTTTCCTTAAAGGGAATTGAAGTCTGGATTTTTTCTGTACCCACCCTGACAAACTAGTCATCTGTGGAATGAACAGGAGACATGCTAAACATCCCTGCTCAGTCATGTCGTTTATTGCATCCTGCATTTATCTGCACTGATGTCACCCCAGATTGTAATCTGCTCCCGTTGTGGACCCTGTAAGTAAATTAATGTTCTGTTGCTACATGTAAATATTGTTTTAATTTTGACCCTTTGAGACACCATTTTTAAAAAGATAATATTTAAGAGCCAACACATTTTAACATTCCAGTTGGTATTTATGTTAATTTGAGTTCAGTTTGTTCCCTGAGTTTTTGAGCTGAACTATTTTTAGCCTGGTTTCCTGAGGAACTGAAGTTTATGGGATGGCTGTATCTATCCATCTGCCTTCCACTGAGCTTTTTGAAGCCAATGATCAGCTAGCCCAGTTGGTGGAGACAGTGAGGTCTCAATGGTGTTAATCTGGCAGATTTCATTAATAGGTTTGGTTTGTTAGAGGAGAGGCACACAAATGACTACCTCATCTAATGGAAGAGGAGCAAGATAAGCTCACCAGTTGTGTTGTGTATAGGCTGGTGGGAAAACAGCTAAACCACAACTCAGTGCTGCTTCTCAATCATGGAGTGATGAGAGAACATAAGCAAGAGCTGATGTAGCTGTGGCTGGGGAAAACTGAAAGTATTTAGGTTGTGAAACGTGGACTGTAGATCGGTACAGTTGGGGGAATGTGTGCAGATTATGGACAAGGACCCCATGCTCCTGTGGTGGTGAAAATGTATGAATATGTAGCAAAAAATCTGCAGGGCATCAGTTTTATTGCTCTGAAAACCACTTGTCTTTAACAAGGAAAGCTATTGTATGGACACTATTCCTATTCCTGGAAGTCTGTAAAAACATACAGCTTATTCTTCAAATTGAGAGAGAATTCTTGGGTATGGCACACTGGCTTTTATGTGGAGAATTTGCACCTACAAAAAAAATGATCTCAAAGTCCTGTAAAAAAAAGCTGGACTTTGTTTAGCCTTAGGCCCTATGTAAGTGAAGTTAGGATTTATTTCTCTTTGGGAAACTGGGAACAGGGGAAGAAATGAACTCCAGAATTTTAGTTATGAATGGTAGAGTGATTGTGGAAATGAGCTCTGAGCTGGCCTCTTAAAGTCATCTCTCAAAGACACCATACCTACAGATGATTTTTAAAAATGCTTTCTAGAAAAAGTTGTGCCAGTAGAGTTTGCTTCCAGAAGACAGTTCTCTGGTTTCAGTGACTGAGCTTAAAATACTTATGTATTAAAGCAGAGATTTTTTTTTTCCAGGTGTTTTACCTTCTTTCATATTTAAAGACTTCTTGAGAAGCTGAGCATCCAGATAATCGTAGTCATAATACTTATTAAAGGAAGAACATTTTCTCTGCATGGAAAAACAAGTTCCATGTGTTCCTGAAACGGGAGGGTTAGCACTAAGAATCATCACATGGCCCCTGCAGTTGTGCTCATCATGAAATACAGGGCGTGAGTTTTGTTGAAATGCCTGTCAGCTGTGATACTCTGTTTCACAAGCTATGTTACTAGCTAAATCTGTTCAGCTTTAAATCTCCAAAAGACTGTCTTGGGCATTGCACTGTCTTTTTACTTATATAAATACTTACAAACAAAAAACAGACACAGGACTACAGTGTTATGCTGCATTTGTGTGTCTCCTCCATAGAGCACGTATGCATTTATCTGTCTGATTAAAGATAAGATTGTAGAGAAACTTCCACAGCAAGTGGCCACTCTGTTTCTTTGTGGTTTACCAAGTTTTGGTTCACTTTACAGAAGTCATTTCTTGAGGAACAGAGAGCATAGATTTTGGTTATAGCAAACTAGCAAAGCAAGACAAATCTCTGTTTCGGTTTCTCTTCTTTAAAGCTGATTACCTCTTCAATTTTCAGAATCCAAATCAAACCCCCTGCTTATAAGCCTTAAGTCAGATTGCGTATCCGTTCACCAAGAAGAAGGGCTGGATAATTTGTAACAGAAACGTAGAGCTCACACACTAGTCAGCTGGAATGCAGAAAATGAGGTCATGTTTTTTGACCTACAGTTGATTCTGCATTGCCCTATTGTATCACTGAAATGCATTAGTAAAAGTCAATGCATGTATAGTTTCTACCATTTGGAGGCTTTAGAATTCTTTTTTTATTTTTACTGTTTATTTCTGCAGTTGTATTTGGGATATTTATCCTAATTGACATTTCTGTATGCCTCATGTGCAAACATAGGTTCTATAAAATATTAACAGATCCATTTGTACAGTAAAGATCTGTCATGAGCTTGTGTTATGGAAAAGCTTCTCATTTTTGATAGTAACAGTCTACTAAGAGCTGTGGGTTTGATATGCCAGTTCCTAGAGTTGCTATCTGTTCTGTTGTGCCAGCAAAACTGTTTCGGCAGTGAAGATCAGGATTTAATCCAGCCCAAAATAATGCCCCTTCTCTTTTTCTTCTCCTTCTCCCTTTCTCCTCCTCCTCCTTTTTCCCCTTTTCATTTGTCAAGCTGTTGTTTCAGGTGAATCAGTTCCCTGATTCACTTTGCCAGCTAGAGAATTTCTCCCATGTCTATGAAGCTGATGAGGTTAATCTGCATAGCAGAAACTAGAGAATCAGTGAGAAGTGGGCTCCAAGAGCCTGGCAGGTGTAGGTTTGACTGCCTGTCCTCTCGGTGATGAAAGTTGGTTCTGCCATCCTGCCTTTGCAGCTTCCAACTTGTTGAGTGACCTGTGGCTGGAAGTTAGGTCTTCTTGAAAGGTCTCTCCTCTTTGTTTCCTTGTTGCCTTCTTCAGCAGCTGGACCCAGAGGTTTTTGTTGACCTTCCTGGGAGAGCACCAAGAGCTGAAAAAGGAGAGGTGCAGGGTTAAACCAGAAGAGAAGGCACTTTGGGAGACACTGCCTTGACCCAGAAGAGCAACTGCAGCTGCCAACCCTGGAATTGTCTGACTTTTATTCTAGAGGAAAGGAAAGGAGGCACAGGTCCTGAACAAGATAGCTCAGAGTGGGGTTATGTGTGGGATCTTACAGAGTCAGGTAGTTGTCATAGTGTTACTGTTTTGGACAGAGCAGCACTTCTGCATCCATGTGCTGTGGTTCCCCCATTCTGCTATAACCAGTAGGCTGGCAGGACCCAGCCCAGGGTAGGTGGTTGCATGGTGACGGAAGAGGTAGAGATCCTCACTGCCTGTGTGGATGAAAAGTAGACAGTGTTTATTATTCTTGCTATTTTTGTTCCTTCTTTCTCCTGTCTTAAAAATATGGTATGTTGTGCTTTTGGTTCAATCCTGTTCATGACTTTAAACCCAGAGAAACCCATGCCTGACTGAGAAACTTGTTCCTGACAGTTATTTTCAGGTACAGCCACACTGCAATTCTTGAAGATACTGAATGTAGAAAAAGGAATATGGACATCAGGCAGGAAATTAAGATTATTGTGGAGGAAAGGAAAGCCAAAGGAAGACCAGACAAAGTATTAAGTCAGCATGTGCCGTGTGAAAGCTGGTTGGTGCATGCACAGCTATATCAGATGTACTTCTGCTCCACAAAACTGGTTTTTTCAATGTAGAAGGTAGCTTAGCCTGAACGGGAGAGGCCAGACTCTTTGCTTTTGCCTTGTGCTACTTTCAAAGCACTTCCCTTACCAACAGGTATTAAAAAATTCCATATTGTATTAATAACAGGATTTCCCCCATCATTTATTTGTCAAAACTCAGTTAACTGAAACCTGTATTTAAATGCATATTTGAGAGTTCATTGATCAAATTACCAGTGTACCAACTTGATTTTTTTAAGGAAATTAAATATGCTGGACATATTAGTATTCCTGGGCATATAGAACTCAGAAAAACATATTTCACTTTTTGTTGGTTAAATATTACTACACGAGTATAAACATAGTTGTGTACAAATACATTGTAAGTTCAGTATAATAATAGATGTGTCTACTGTTTTATAGGGGCAGAAATGATATTTAAAGACATGCTGAGATCCAAGTGCTAAGTATGTACTGATAGTAGTAGTGCATTTGCCACAAAGCTTGATATCATGTCAGCAATGTATGTAGGCTGCAAACATTAGCACTTTATGCAAAAGTAAGCAGAAAAAAGGATGACAAGTAGGAAAGTGTAAGGGTCTTAGCTTGACATTTCCTTACTAATTAAATGTTTAAACATACCATTTTTACTTTCCTTCACAAAGGAGCCTTCCTTGTGTGTTCTTAACATTTGATATGCATCAAATCCATTGCAGTGAATTTCTATCAATGCATTTGCCTAATCTGTAATTTGTACCAGACTTCATATTTGAAGGCCACAGCTATTGTCAAAACTGCAAAACTAGAAAGGAATCACATTTATTTATCAAATACATCTTATATATCACACGCCTTTACATTTCTCTCTTCTGGTTTATGCTGCCCTGAAACTGACAAAGTTTGAAATTTAAAAGAATGAAGTTTGAAACTGTCAATAGTCACTTCTTACATTTAATGTAATTATCCAAATCTTTCTCCTCCCTTCTAGGCTTTAAAAATACTTTAGATAATCGAAAGTTTAGCTGACAGAATTAATTTTATTTTTTTTCCACTTCAATACTTGCTGCTACAGGAAGATAAGGAATCAAATATTTCTGCTATTTTTCTAAGCACTAAGTAGTTTTTACCATATCAAGAGCTATTTATGCTCAAGAGGTATTTGTAATAAAATTAAAAATTTAATCAAAATAAACAAGGGCATAAAGTAGTTATCTTAAGGAAACTGAGAAGAAATCTGTGTTCTTTTGGACCCCAAGCTTGGTAAATTGTAACTGGCTGGGAGGTGGCTAAAGACTTAGCTCTGCTCTGCAGGGTCACATGAGAGGCAGGGTGTTGGAATGGATTTGACTGTTGATAGGATTTGCCATAGTGGATCATGCTTTCAACTGTGTGCTTCTCTTCTAGCCTATTACAAGCAGGCAGACTGGACACAAAAGGCTACATTGAAATATAGGTTAGCTTATATATAGCACAATAGTTAAAAATAGCCTCTGTTTCATGAGAGGTACAGTCTGAAAGTACAGAGTTTATTATCTGCAAAAAGGAGTCTGTGCAAATTAGAATCTGTATTGGGACGTTTCACAAGTGTTTGCCAAGTATTTCTGAAAATTAAGTATAGAATCAACATAAATATAAAGGTCAAAGAGATACATTTGAAGTATTTGAAACTTATTCTTTTGCACTGGAAAGTAGATGAAGTACATGTAACAATAGCCCAAAGTTTGCTGTTCCTTATTTCTTCCTTCTGGAGAGAATATAAATTGCTGGTTAGAGCTTTAAAAGCTGACAGAATGCGTTCAGAGATTTTCCAACTCTTTTCGGATTTGCTTTAAAAAAAAAAAAAATCCAAGACCTGGCACTTTTATAGAGTTTAGAGATGACAGACTTTATTTTTTTCAGCTACCTTACATTATTGATCAGCTTCATCCAGTTCTTAATTCAGAGCCTATCAGCATGGCAGAGGAAGCTGAAGTTAGCAGAGCAATGGGAGAGCAGGTTGATCTGGTAATGACCCTGAGTTTTTGAACAGGAATGTTATAGTCATCCTGCCTGTGTTGTCAGCATTTCAAGAACATAGGTGCCGGGGATGATCATAAGAAGTTCTTTAGAAAGGACAACTATTCCACACGGAGCGCTTTTCTGTTTTCTGTCCATGCATGCAGGGGCACCACAACAGTGTGCTGGATGCAGTTTTCCTGTACCTTATAACACTTCTCTCTTCTTATAGATGTTCAGTCACCAAATTCAGATGCTATCTTCAAAACAGTCTGTAATCTGAAGTAATTTGGTGGTGATCCCCACGTGTTCTGCCCCTTGAGGCTCAGAGCAAGAACCTAAGCTAAAGGAGTGACCCCCAGTAGAAATAAACATGTCTTGTCAGCTCCAACAGTGGAAACGGGATTTCATCCTAGTGTCATCAGAGGCCACGACACCTGGAAGAGTTGCTGAGATACTGGGCTGTGTCCTGGCCATGATCTGGTGAAGCGTTCTAATCCTACAGCTCTTTCTAAACTGGGAGATACTGCTAGCTTAAAGCAACAGGAGTGGTGACAGCAACAAAGAAAAGGCTTTTCTGAGGGTTCATTTAAACATCCAGCACTTCTAGAGAATGTACAACAGTGTTTTGTGTGCTAGATAAGAATAGTGGTCCGAAAGGCTAAAACATTGGTGATCTGCTTATACGACCACCGCAGTCCTTGCAGGATCTAACAAGATAATTAGATAATAGGCTTCCAGCAGCTGCTTTTGTTGTACCTAGTCACGAAAAGAGGAAGAGGCAGCCCATAGTATATCAGGAAGTGATGTAGAAATAAACAGAATATAAAGATAAAATCAAAAGGCATAGGTTATAATGGAAAGCATTGCACACAACAATCCTAAACACTTTGATTACTCAGCATTATGTTCTCAGTTCCACCTGACTTGTTTTACCAGAGGACAGGGTGACAAAACTGAGCAAATTGCTCTCTGTCAGGAAATGTCTAAACGCCAGATTTCTTAGGACCTTAGAACTTGTTCCTTAGAAGGAAAAAGTCGTCTCTTATCTTAAATGCTTGTGTTGGTGTGAGTGATTTTTTGTTTGTTTGTTTTTACGAGAACCAAATGTTACCAGTATAGATGAAAGAAACCAAGTCATCAGTAACTCCTTTATGCATCGGTTACCTTTGTCTGTATATCTGCTTCATTCCTGCATCTGCTGCCTTTTCTAACAGAACATTTAATTTTCAGAGACTAGACAGAAAATAAAAATACACTAAGCAGGTTCTATTACCTGTTTGCCATCTTTTTTGTCCAAATACCTCCTTGCATGCTTTCTTTATCTCATTCTCACAGTTTTGCTTATTACTGTCCATTTATTAGCTTTTCTTTCATTCCATTCAAAACTCATATGCATAATGCAGTCTCTTTGCAGGGCCCTTGTTCTGTGTATATTAAATTTTCCCTTGACTCAGTTCATTGAAAGTAAATCTTCAAATTATGTATATATTGCTATTTTGTTCAATTTCCCTTAATTTTTTTAATAAATTCTTTGTCTAGCTTTAGGTTTTGACTTCTTTTAAGACAGTAGAAGATACCTTAAAAAACTAGAAAGACCTTCCCCTGTGTTGTCAGCCTTTCTAAACTGACAGCTGAATACTGAAGCACTGTTGAGGCAGATTGGAGCATGACTGAGTTGTTTCCCACTAAAGAAAAAGGAATGGCAATGGTGCTCTAAGACAAAGATGTTTGGGTTATCATGATAATTTTTCTAGCATGTAGAGTTGGTTCAATAGAATTACCAGCTGCAGACACAGTAAATGAGGCATAGATCACGCTCACTAGGCTGGATGGCGTCAGGGAGGAGGATGAAATTTGCAGTGACATTTCTGCATGTATTAGAGCAAAGCTTTGGTCTCTGAAAGAAGTGAAGGTATCTACTTATGGGTCCTGCCTGGTGGTGAAAGCATACAGAAACACAGGAAAACTAAAATTTGTCACAGTCTGTGGATTGCCCCAAGTCTATGTCTCTACACATGCATTTGCCTCAGATAATTAAAAAGCAGAAAAAGACATACACTTTTTAAAATAGAAATAATTTGTTACTTGAGGTGACTGGTGTCACTGGGTAGCTACAAAGCGTGCTTTGTCCCTGGCTTCTCTAAGAGCTTCCTTTTCAAATCCAGAATGATATTCTGTAGTTTGTGTCTCTATTAACTCCTGCCTCATGTCTGCCAGCTCCCTACAGCTGCTGCCAGCTCTGACCCTTGTTGTCCTTTGGGCAAACTCTCTTGTGATGGGCCATGTCTTGTCCAACTTGATCATACAACCTCAGGAAATCATTCATCCATGTCTCTTTGCCTTGTAAGTGTTCACATTGCTTTGCTGGGCCGAGCACTGGGAGCAGCTTTCATCCCCTATAGCCCTTTGGAAAATGCTATTTCAGAGGAGTCTGGCACTGCTTACCTGTTATCTTCTGCTCAGATCACAGCTCTTGATTACTTAGACTCACTTAAAGGCTGCCTGCCTGAGCTGTGGCCTCATCTTTGTGCTTGAGGATTCCTCTGAGAGCTTTGCTCAATGTTAGCAAGATACGCTGCATGCTTTATAAAAGACCTGTCTGTATATTGTGTGCTATGTCTCCTCAGGGATTGGACTGCAATAGTTTAAGTGTTACAGCAGTAAAGCACCTTGATGTTATGTATAGATCACTTAATTGCATTTGAATGCCTGATGTTTACGGACTTTCTCTTGCAAAACCACCAAAAGGGGTATTTTCAATTTATAGCCCCAATCAGATTTTTTAAAGCCTATGCCCACTGTTGAATATCTTTTTTTTCAAATGTTACTGCATGTACTGTAGCCTTTCTCAAGAGCTGTATGAAAAGATGATATTTTGTTCTGATCTGAAGTTGGATCACTTGGAGGAACATTTTCTGCATGAAATGAAGAATTGTTATCATCAATGGAAGTGAATTAAAAGGAGACATGTTTTTCAGTCTCTCTTAATCCATTACACAAGAAGGAGCATTTATTTCAGTCCAAAAGTATAAGATTTGGTCAGCAGATTATGTGAGTAGTGTTGCTTATCCACAAAAAGGCTGTAGGGGGAAAATGTGATAGTGAATGCTTTTCACTGGGATCCTTTTCTCTTGGAGAACTGAGACAGAGCCTAAGGTAAAAATGGCATTTTCTTGTACTTGTGAATTTTTTAAAAATTTGCTTTTTTAAACTTGAAAGAATTTGAATTAAAACTTGCAACAGCAGGTTGTTGTAGGCAGGAATGTGAATTCTAGTTTAAGAGTGATGGTGTGGTAAAAAAAAAAAACCCAACCAGAAAAACAAAAATAAACCTAAAACTGGAGAATTGTTTTCTTTCAAGCACAATAAAATTAAATTTGTTAGTAATATGGACAGAAATCTCACAAGTCCAGCTGAAGCAAAAACTGTCATAGACCTTACAGTAAAGATACAGCAGTGTTTAAAAGTATTCCAGGCAGGATTAAATCCCACTTAGAAGCAAATTTAAGGTTTGGAGGGGGTTGGTTGGAAGGAGACACATAAATAATTGCTTCCCAATCTGGAATTTCCTCTTGGTTTGTGGCCAGCTGGAGGAGTGGACATTTTGAGGCAGGATAGAAGTTGTTGGTTTTTCTCATCACTGACAGTCAAGAAAGTTTGTCCTTTGGCTTGCTGTTAACGGTGAAAAGATGGTAAAAAATTGAGCTGTCCTCGAGTATGTTCTGTTTATACAGAAAGCCGCATCTTTTAAATACATTATCTTAAGTTAGTCATTAAAAATAGTTACCTTGATGGAAAGGAGGCGTATTTCATCCACAGTGATTCCTTATATATACAAGACTTATTTTACTACATATTTAAATAATTATGTAGTATACTATTGAAATCATGGACTTTCTTAAATGCTGGCACACTGCATGTGCTAATGTGTGTGCATACACATGGCCCCCACTACTCAGTTCCCCCACACCCTTTAAATGAAAACTCATTCACTGGCTTTCTATCCCTTTAAATGAAAACTCATTCACTGGCTTTCTATCCCTTTAAATGAAAACTCATTCACTGGCTTTCTCTCCCTAGCAAAACAAAGAGAAGTTTAAGAGACTTAATTATTGAAATGTGCTGCAGCAAATGCAAAGATCACCAATAGCAGAATTAAACCTTGGTGACTAAAAAACTTACAGTTCGCTTGTGGAAGTATTAATGCTGTGTGGGTCTCAAAGAAAGCCAATTAAAAGAAATCTGTGACTTCTATGAGCACTACTGTCTGCTGCTAAACAAAGCTGTTATTTTAGTAAAAATTCTGATTGTGCTCACTAAGCAAGTTACTTCCTACCTGGCAAGGCACTTGTATCTGTAATAATTATGTATTCATATTCCTTGTTCACTTTTATATTGCTAAAACTCCATGGATTCTGTGTAAGAAATAAGGTAATGTGTGCTGTATCTATTATATATATATATATATAATATATGTATGCAATACCGTATATTTAAATATTATGGTGTGATATAACCAAAAAGAAGTAATGAACAAGAGGGTGCAATGAGCAACCACCTCATTATGAACCTTTCTATCTTCCCCATTGTTCAGTCTTTGCAAATAGGAATAATGGCCATTTTGCCACAAATAATGCGCTTCCCCAATAAATTGCCATGAGATAAGTCCGTCTGTATATTGCTGTTTGCTTGTGCCTCCCTGCAGGCCATAATGCATAAGATCCTACATAAGGAACACACACACTCATTGTGCATAAGATTTATGTAGTAAATTTTATCTATGCCTGGCAGCCTTCTGTTATTAATGATTACAATTATTAGAGTGTGTGAGCCATAGCTGCCATTCCCACAGGCAGCAGAGCCTCATTCCCATCTTCACATATTCGCAGTAAGATCGTGCCTTTAGCAGCAAACTCAGATCTCCAGGCTTCTTCCTCATGTTCTTTCCATCCCATCTCTGCCTTTCCCTGTTGTCACGGATCCTAACTCTGCCCTGTCCACTGCCAACTCCTGCCTCTCAGCCTAGACATGGGTGTTATAAGGCAGTTTGCCAGTACTGCATTGCAAACCATAGTTTGAATGGTTTTCCTTGGTGCATTTTCTACTGCTTTCAGGGCTCACTTATCAATTCATGGGATAAACAACAATTCTTTTTCAGGTTATTCTTGGGGAGTCATAAGTTTTTTCCAAGTTGTTTTCAGGTCACGTTAGATTTCTTACAAAGATATTACATGCTTTTTAAGTTTAATTTAAAAACAACTTCTGGTATTTTTCTCTCAAAGGAAAACTCACAAAAAAAGCGTTGTTTAAGTTTTTGGTTTTCTTTTGAAATTGTTGACCTGTGTGTTACAACTTACCTTGAGTACTCCAGACTCCCACTGATGGGTGTGTGTCAAATTATTCCGATAATGAAAGTGTGAGGGAAGACACACACCCTTCTAAACATTTTTATGTGAGACAACTACTATTTTCTTGAGGCTATGGGCAAAGGTATGAATGGTGCTGCAGAAACAGAAGAACAATGTCTAAGGGATTGGCCTCTGTATGCAGCAAGTGCTAACCAGCTTCCCTGTCCTTCAGGTTTCTAACTGAGTAGAAAAATGAATAGTACTATGAAAAGCAGAGGGATAGTGGGTGACATCTTCACTAGTGCCCATTTACCTGTTGTAATAAGGGCTTGCAGATACTTCAAGCTTTCAGGGCCATACTTGGCATAGATAAACAAAACGTTGTCTTTTTTGAACATTAGAGGGTGTCAACAACCTGTGCTCTGTAAGCAGAGTCAAAACCAGACTTATTCACTATTTCTTTCTCCTGAATGTTTGCTGCACATTTGGAGTGCAAGTCTTGAGAATGAGTCAACCTAGGTCTATAAACCTGGTGAGTGGTCCAGTCTCCACTTCTTCCAGACCTTTGTCTCCTGGCCCCTGTAGTAAATATCTGTGGAGGTAGCCAGTCTTTACAGTGGGACACTGTGTCCTTCGGTGGAGTGTATTGCAAGACCTGAGAAGTAATTTTAGCTCCAACAATGGCCTTGTATGGTGCCAATCTGATAACAGCCATCCCGGTCTACGGAGATCACAATCTATTTTGTGCTTAGTGTGCTGTCAGTCCTTTGCACATTGAAAACCAAATACTGTTTATATATAGAAACAAAGTGGAAAAAATAGTTTTGTTCCTGTTGAGAACTTGTCAATTCACGTTACTAAATGTCATGCTTTTCCTGCCTGCGATCATTTTTTGCTCCACAAACTTGCCGGGGAAGCACTGTGCAGCATCTTATAGAGAGGAAGCTGCTCATTTGCCGCCTGGACCTTGGAGGTCTCCTGGCAGCTTTCCTAGCCCACTTCCTATGGCTTTTCCCACTGCAGAGCCTTTCCTCTGGGGACCAATTACACTGGGCTGATGCAGCTTTTGCCTCAGGATGCAGAGTCTGCTGTGTCCCTGCGCAGCCCAGGAGGTTTTCAGATGCTGTTTGCTGAGAGTCATCAGTGTAGCAGCTTCTGTCTGATGCAGAGAGCTCCCAATCACAGAGATGCAGCCTCTGGTGGTCCTGCCACCCACCTCCAGCTCGGTATTTGGTGTTACAAGTAGCTGCTGTGAGCCACCCCTCCCACATTGTCCCCAGCGCAGGGTGGAGAAACACTGGTAGCACAAGGCTTAGTACGTATCCCATAGCCTTGCTACACGTTGATGCGCTCACAGTGTTAGATCTTTATATGATGCATGAGAAAATTTTTCCAGTGTGAAGGATTGGCAGCAGTGTTACAGATCTGAGAGATAATTTGAAGTCTCAAATTGCATTTCTGTCAGTAAGAGAATAACATTCCTTCATGCCCATAAGGAAGAGGAAATTAAACCTAAAAGTCTTTACATTTCAAATACTGAAATACAGTAAGAGAGCTATAGTCAATTGCCTCAGGGGGAAAAAAAAAATAAAAATAAAAGGAAGACAGTCCTTTTTCATATAACTGAGCATAATTATTTAGGTGTCTAAACTCTTTTCTTGTTGGACAAAGACTGAAAGATCAAGCTTTACACTCCCTTGCTGAAAGTTTGCCGCAGTATGAAGGTGTGATGTGATAAAATCAAGACAAAGAGCAGTTAACACTGCCTTTTTCTTTTCTCTGTTCAGAGTAGGGAAAGGGGAGGGAGGATGTTTGGTGCAGTCTATTCCTCACGCTTCCACACCAAGAATGAGTTGTCTGAGATCTCTCAGCCTACTGAATGTGATTGATCTCACAACAGTATGTGGTGTTTCATTATTTTCTTCAGTACTCTTAAGAAGGTCTGTAGGAGAGGTGGATTTGCTGTAATGGTGGCTAAGTAGTTTAACTTAATCCTGAATAAACAAACAGATGCTCTCACCAAGGACCTGGCATCTGGGCCTGTCAACATTTATTACTGCAAGGCTCAGAAGAGATAAAATTATCATTAGCCTTCACAGAAAGACCATGGATATATTTTGAAAGGCATGTACTTCAAAGCACAAGCTAGTCCCTCAGAGAAGGTAGTTCAGATATTTAGGTGCCTGTATTAATGACACAAGAAAAATGCTGCTTTTGTCACTTGATTTGTTCTTCAAATATCACATTTTAAATGTTTGTTTTCTTTCCCTACAGGCCAAGGCTGAAATAGGTGTGTGTTTACAATTGCACATATGTGCATTTACAGTTTTGGGTCTGTGCATTATGCTGTGAGTTTGTACTCAGGGTTTCATCTACAGCTTCTGCTGAAACATCTCAATGAAGGAAACTGAATGCCATTTAGTTATTAACTGAGGTTTGGTAGAGAGCAACCATCTGGCATCATGCTGCTGTCAATAAGTAGACTGGGATGCAGTGCCCATGGACTATCAAATCCAGGGAACTGTGCTGAGTGTCCTTATTACATATGCTTGTGTGAAATACCAGGGTCTAGGATTATTCAAGCTTTCAAACCACCAGTTACAAACCTGTGTCCTTAAAAAACCTTAAATCCACAACTGCATGCTTTGTTTATTGCAATAAGGTGGTGTGTTTGTTTTCCCTGTAATCATTGCTCTTGTTAGTGGTTTAAATAGTGAACTTCAAACCTAGATTTCATTCCAAAGAAAGGAACTGTAGCAAAATATATGTAAGTGTTTGAAAGTGAATAATGAAAATGATAGTAATAAAATTGGAAGGTTTAAAATTGACCTTACCTATTTCTTTGAGGGGGAAGCCCGACAACACTTGTATTTCAGTGAGTGGACTAGTATTTCTTGTAAACCTGGGCTTAAGGGTCATTACTACAGTTCCTGTGAGAGGGAAAATGTTTTCTGAAGGATTTTCTTTCCCTCCAACCTGTATGAGCTCCCTCTTTATAGTAAAGCTAGTATTTTCTTGTCTCTGCTCGGAACACTTGTGCAGGAATGTTGACCGCTGCTTCTTGCACTGACGCAAAAACAAAATACTCGGTGTTACTTTATGCCATCTCAATGTCTTGTCTTCTACTCATAGCTGTCCTTTCCCAAAAGAAGCATATATATATATGTATATATGTGTGTGTGTGTCCTTCTGAAAGGCTGAAGAGATGTGTGTGAGAAATTCAAACTGTGTCTTAACAGCAAAGTTACCCAGTAATGTATTAGGTGAATGGGTTTCAGAAGAGTTGAGTTATCCACAAGAGGGAAGGGGGACTTTCTGGTCAAGCATGTCATGATCAACTATGCTTGATAGAATAGAAAGTATTTTTATTAAGAATTCTTCCAAGATTAGGTATTAGTTTTTTTAAGGAAGTATCTGTAGCAGAAGTCTGAGTGATGAAAAATGGTTTGAACTCAAAAATATCTCACTGCTTCAGTGGACTTTGGTTCTTGCTTTTCTATTAAATTGAAACTGAAATTTGTTTCTGAATTACTTTTTTCGAAGAATGACTGTAGAACACAGCTATTGAATTGAGCAGATCAGAACAATTTGGAT
This sequence comes from Formicarius rufipectus, assembly GCA_013399695.1. NCBI lineage: Eukaryota > Metazoa > Chordata > Aves > Passeriformes > Formicariidae > Formicarius > Formicarius rufipectus. The sequence goes on from VXAU01005926.1 coordinate 267,286, forward strand.
AGAACATTTGGAAACTGTGAAATTTCCTCCCAACATCTGAGAACAAACTCTCCAGTCTGCATTGCTTCTGTTTTCTTCATCCTCACATTTGGCAGTACATCATGCCAGAGGTAGCTGAATCAAAGTCAGTAGGCTAGATTATGTCCTGAGGACTTGACCCATAGTAATTGTGGTGTGTTGCTGAGCAACCTTGCTGGACTCCCAAGGAATGAACTGTTCTTAGGGAGGCATGATTTAGTCTTTTTTTTTTTTTTTTCCCCCAGGGTTTTAGCAATTTGTTGCCAGTAAACTACTTCTATTTATCCTTTTTTTTACAGTTATTGCACAGTTCTAAACCTTAGCTGTTCTCTAGCTACTTGTCCTGGGAGAAGCAAATGGACACTTGTGCCCTGGTCCCCCCACATATGTGTTCCAGCAAGGAACAGAAAGGGCCTACTTAGAGCTCTTGTTCAGAAGCCCACCATATCAAAATGAATCTTGACAGCATTGAGTTGCTCATTAGTTGTAAAAAGACGCATCACAGTCTGTGTTAATGTTTTGATAAAAACCAGACTTTTTTGTGTGTGTGTCTACCAAGGCAAGCAACTTCACAGTTTTTCTTTGAGCAAGATATTTGCATGAAGTTCATATTCTGTGGAGTGTTGTGAGTTGAAAAGACTCAGTCCTTTCAAAACCAGATTTACTGCTGAGCTTTGTGAGGGAAATAATTATTTTCAGAATAAAGTGGCTTTTATTTTAGATCAGCATGTCTGCAGGGGGAGCGGAAATAATCCAGTTTAGTTTATTTTTCAATACCTCTTCCCATTAACTTCTCCAAATAACCATTCTAGCACTCTTCAGGGGCCATGCCACCACCATTTAATCTGGATGCTCATCTTGTCAGAAGTTTGTAGAGCAAACCAGCACCATGATTAGGCATAAAGAGTTATGGTATGTTATGTCACAGACATTTGTCCACAGACACAAATCAGTATTGTAAAGAGTTTACAGGGAAATCTTTTTATTTCCACAAATAGTAAGCAAAGATGTTTTAGACTTTCTTATAGAATCATAGAATATCCTGAGCTGAAAGGGACCCAGAAAGATCATTGAGTCCAGCTCCTGGCTCTTCACAGGAAAACACTTTGGCAGAAGTGCTAGGCAGCCAAGCAGTTTGGCAGTAGAGCCTTAAACATTTTTAAATAATGGTACATGCTATTAGTATTCCCAGGGGAAACCAAGCCTCTGCAATATTAATGTTCTTACTTTTTACATGAATTATATCTATTAACACCTATAAGTGGTGACTGCTGTAAAAATGTTTTTTCATTGTATTAATGCACAGAATTTCATGTCTCATGTCTTTTTGTGAGCTGCATAAATTTGTGAAGGGTTTGTAGCTTGTAAGAGTAAGTTATCAAAATAGCTGCTTTGATGACAGGTACGAAATTTTTACCTGGGAAAGGTATCCCAATGAGATTAGATCTCATTATCCCAATGAGAAGCAGTACCAATGAGAAGTGCTCCAGATGGGACTTAGTAGTGTTTGGGACCTTCTGTAGATGAATTGTACTTGATAGCACGCTTTCTGTAGGTATTAGGCAAGTCACCTGTTGTGAAGGCACAGGAGCAATCTTAGGAGCAATCTTCTAAGGCCTTTTCCTTAGAAAAGCTTGGAATGTATAAATGGGAATTCAAGGGGCTTTTTGTTTATTGATGCTGGAATTGCAAATTATTGCTTAGTCTGCTCATTTTTTCTTTGCAAAACTCTTTTGTGTTTCTTGACTTTGCTGAAGGGGAAATTAATAGAAAACAGAATGAAATGAAATGATGGAAAAGATAGAAGAGGGCGTTTTAGGCCCTGATGTTGGCAAATTCATCTCCTTGACAGGGTAGAGGCAAGGACTATGAAAGCACAGATAGTAGAAATGAACTATGGTTAGTAGCTCCATTGAGGGAGAACTCGGGTTTCTGCCCCTGCACAAATTGCCTGAAGCTGAGCATGTTGTAGCTGTTTTTCACTGCTCTGATCTCCCACTGAAGCACCACTGGTTTTGCTCCTTACAAACTATGGTCTGCTGCAATTCTGTTCAGCAGCTGGCTGTTAATCATTATGGGCTCTTATCAGGTTTGGTAGGGGAATCTGTAAATATTCAAGCCAGGTTTATCTTTTGCTTTGTCTGCCAGTTGGTCAGTCATCCCTACTGTCCCACGGAGAATGTGGAGTAGCTGGCCAACATTTCATAGCAACCTGCTGCCTCGTTCCACAGATGTCTGCTATACAGTGCTTAAACGGGAAGGTTGGTGGATGTCTTTTTAAATGAGAGCAGTGTGAGAGAGTATGTGTTACCTCTACAGTGGGAGGATGGAAAGAGATCACAGTTCATTGCTCAACTTGAGAATCTGTTTACTTAGTCAATCCTAGTACTAGTACACTTCAGAGGAACACCTGGGGGGAAAAGCCTGCTTGCAGGCTCCCTGCAAGCTTTTTGCATTGTGCTTCTTCTGTACTAAGTTCCCATCACCACTATAGTCTGTAGAAAATAAAAAAACAATATGACCTGGTGCAGGTCATGATACTTGATAGTCAGGTAAGCAAAAACTGCAATTGTGGTTCTTCCATCATGACATCTAATATACCCCATGAATCCATCACCAGGAAAATGCCAGGTGGGTCTTGCAAGGCTGTACCATCTCTGCATTTGGTGTTAAGAAAAATACCACTGGAGTGTTGTGGCCGATTTTGGTGCCCAACATGGGAGAAGATAGCTGATTAATTTGCAGATTTCTCAGAAAAGAGCTGCAAGAATGAATAAGAGAATGGATTTTATAAAGTTCACAGTGGAAAACAGGAGTTCTTTTCCGAGACAAGGCTTGGTGTGATGTTTGGGTTGTGGTAATAGAGGAAACAACACAGTGTGAATCATTCTGCTGCAGTGAAGGAGAGAAAGTGCTGTCATACAACTGATGTACAAGCAGCAGGTGGACCTATCCTGAATATTGCACAAGGATTACTCAACAGCAAGATCAGAACCAGACATTTTCCAACCAAAGTCAGTTTATCAGAAGTTCACAATTACATCCATAAATTCTATTCCATCTTTGCTTGTCAAAACTCCTCTGGCTTGTCTGGCTTCTGCAAGCTTAAAATAATTAATTGGTTTCTTGCTTCCAAGACTTCAGTCAAGCTAAAATTCACTGGTTTGTGAAGCCACCAGATACTTAAGTGTGAATCCATCTGCTCACTGTGCAGAGGGAAAATTAAGGAAAGTACTAAGTTAGAAGCTTGGCAGCTGAAGAATATTGGCAGCTGAAGCCTCCTTGTTAGTATTTCTTCTCATGTCCATTCTTCCATGTATGTAGGTCCTTTCTACTTGCATCTGTGTAGATCCTTCTCTGTCAGACATTGAATATTTCAGGTAAGATGAACTGGAGGAGCAAAAGACATAGAAAGTAAAAGTAGATGAATTTACACAGTTTGTATAATGGTATGTTATTGTTGGCTATATTGGTTGGAAGCAGATGGTGATTGTCCCTCTGAAATCTGCTTCTGGCTGTTAGTTTTGGTGGCCTTTCTTGATGGCCAATGTTTGGGGATTTTTTTTCACCAGAAAATGATTTAATAAGATATCTTCTACTTGCAGTACCGTATGCTGATATGCAAATCACGTCTTACTACAGATTTGTTGGTGTTGTGGCAGTCTCTTTTAAGGGACTGCCCATGCACTTTGTTAACAAAAGAAAAAGTTGCATAAAGTAATAAGGACACTTTAAGGATAAGCAAACATTTTGGTGCAGCCATTAAAAATTTCTTTCTGATTCAGGTAGTTTCCAAATGGCTTGACACTAAATTGCTGAAATATTTTTTGTTTGCTTAATTTTTTCAGCATTTCCAGGGAGGTAGGGAAAGGGTTGTGTTTTATTGGTGTCTCCCTTGTGATGTTGCCACAGAAGCATTTTATAAATTACACATATTTTTCTTGCCCTGTCTGAGATGTATGTGTTTCAGACTATCTGTGCAAAGGTCCAAGTTAAAACATTGCTGAAGCACAATGAGATACTTCTGCTCTGATACACTGTTTTTAAAGCTGTGGTCAAGGAGGATTTCAAGGGCATGGTCACTTTCATCATTTGTAAACCTCTCCATCTGGAGCAGATAACTTTAGAGGAAGACTTTTATTCTAATAAAATAACAGATACCTCTCTATCTTTTGTTGCTTTTTTATGGTGCCTGCTAATCTGATGACATTTCAGGAATTCTACCTTTTTTGACTTATTCATAGCTAATGCATTTCAAACTCAGGCCAATCAATGCAAACTAACCTTACATGTATGAGTTCTTCTAAGCTATGAATGCCACAATATGTTCCGCTACTTATATTACTCAATATGAAAACAAACACAGTAATTTACTTATCTCTATGATAAGTTAGTTGATGAAGTGACTTAATTGCAACTTTACAACCCAGTGAAATACAGCAAACTTAATTAGTTGCATCCTGTTATTGCAGTAATAATCAGGAACAGCAATTGTTGTTTCTCTATAATTCTTATATACAAAAAATAAATGGAAAGTTTTGTCATTTGTTGTTGCAGTACAATAGCATGTACATTAACGGAGTAAGGAATAGAAAGGCAGGTTTTAATTAAAACTTTCCATGTTGTAGCAGGATAACTTAAACCTGCCAATAGTTCAGTGTGTGGCCCAGAAGAGACTTCATGTGAAAATAAATACAACAGAAATCAAAGCTGCTTCATGTAGGAATGCTCCAAAAGACACAAGTCACCAAAAAACAAATTAAGTTAGATACTGTTGTACAAGCTCTGTAGAGTGTAATTGACATTGATGGACGTTTGTGTGCCAGTATAACTGGATGTGAGTTTAAAAATATTATTTGTATGTGCGGTGTACCTAGTGACTGGGAAGAGGCAATCTTGCACCCAGTTCTTTATAGATTGAAAAAGTGCAATCTCATAACCACTGAAAGGACTTATTCATCTGGCTGTAGAAGTGAACTAAGCTGGCAGGATGTGACTTTCATGATAATTTATGTTTCAAGCTGAGCAAACTTGCAGAGCTTATTTGAAAACAAATTCCTGACCACTGCTCTAAGCCCCAAAAATTTAGCATGAGGCCCAACCATTCTCTTCAGTAAAATCTTTCCACCTTGACCAGAATACCTGCAAAATTGACTTTTCTACTCTTTCCCATTTCTGTTTTCAATAAAAACCAGACAAGCTAAAATCTTGAAGGGAGGTGCATGAGTGACTCTGTAGGCCACACTAAGCTCATTGTGGGAACCAGACTTTTGATTTGGAAGGTAGTCACTTTGGATAAAAGTAAAGTCTTGTGAATTCAGAAGTGAATGGGCTTCTTAATTACTAATAGCCCACAGTTAACATACACCAAGTGTAAGATCTAGCCATAATTTTGAAATTTGCTGATGTGAAAAATGGTAAAGGAAAAATGGTGGTGTTTTAAACCATCCAGCTTTATCCTGGAATTCCCCCTTTATCTGTTGTACATTTTAGAAACATGGCCTTTACTTATGAACTTATACATTAAACTCTCTAACCTCAGTGTTACAGATTAGCCACTGCTTGAAACACGGGGAAAGCACAGGCAGAAGAAAACAGAAGAATCTGCTGGTTTCACTTTTCACTGATGCATGTAGGATATCTGTCACTGTTTAATACCTTTTGCATTATTGTAAGCATAGTCATTTTAATAGGAGCAAGTGCATGTCTGTACTGCATCCAACAGCACAGTGTAGCCTAATGAGGTGTAGAAACAGCAACAGCACTCTCACTGTGGGGCAGTTCCCAGTCTGTGTAAAAGGGGCTGTCCTCCCTAGCAGAGAACATCAGCCCACACCTCTTTGTTCCCAGGGGTGCATCTCTACTGGGTGTCACATAGACATATCCTTATATTGAACTGGCAACAACTAAAGTCACTGTCATACAGGAAAATAAAATGGCAGTTAACTCCAGTGGTAGGTTTGCTCATTGGCTTCTACTGTGTCCCTAATCCTGAGTTGGTGTAGCTCCCCTATTTAGCTGTAAGAAGCTGCCTGTGAACAGGCTGCAGTTAGTTTCAAATGCTATGTGTGCTACAGACAGTTCAGACTGAGAAGCTCTTTACTTTGTTGGTAAAAACTTAATTTTGATACTGATGAATTTATATATGGTGACTAGTACCCTCAAGGATTTTGACAGCATGAGCTACTCATTTTAGGCATACACTTCCTCAAAAAGTTACATTCCTGTGTAGTCCTCTTGTATCAGTCTTGACTGTTCCTACGTGCTGCTTTGTACAGAGGATGAACAACACCTTTACTCCTGCTAGTCTAGGGGAGGGAAGCACAAGTAACATGTTGAGGTGAGTTGGCACTAGAAAAATAAATTTGTTTTTCAAAAGAGAGTTGCCTAGATCTATGGACCTAAATAGTAAAATTAAGATGACTGCATGTCCTGAGTGTTCTTTACCCAATTTAGTTAAGTATCTGTAGCTCTCATTGCCTTCACTGACTATTGATTCTGATACTGGTTCAATTTTATGTGAATTTTGATTTCCAAACTAAGACACCTTCTTCTGAAATTTTGTCCAAGTTGCTTTGATTTTACTGTATCCTCCCTGCTCAGCTTACACTTTCCTTGTAGGAGGTATTTCTGCAAAACTGATGAACTTTCTGTGCTGAAAACTGATGATTTTTTTTCTGGATAAACTACCACACCACTCCAGTGCATTGTTGAAATTTCATTTTCCTCTGTGTTTTGTCCCTGCAACAATTGCCATGGAAGATAGAGGAACTGCACTTTCCATTTTTACAGTCTTGCAATAATACCATTGCTCTGGGGCATGTTGTGAAAAGCTTAGCACATCCTTGTTCAGTGCTTGGAATTCTGCATTCCCACAGCAGAGAGACATTCACTTCAAGTGTAAGCTTTGGTCTGGAGTTTAAATATAGCACAAATATTCAGCAGGATTTTTCTCTTCTCATGCCCTCCTACCCTCAAGCGAATCTTATGTATGGTGTTGCTTTCCAGATGTTCTTATGAGAAGCAGAGGGGAATCATTGAGGTTTCCACAATGGGGGATAAGTCATGGGGTTTTTTCCATTACCTCTGCCAGGCAACCTGAAATGCAAGATCAGAACAAGTTAGATTGGCTTCAAAACTGAGATGAAGGAGAGGAGACAAATATTCCATCAAGACCAGAATTTCCTGATGTTGCTGGCCTGTTCTGTAAACTTATTTTATTTTTGCTGTTCTCCATGCAACAAATGGTGTAAAAGTGAAACCTGTAAGGATTGAAAGATCTGCAGGCTTTTCATAGGTCATTTCACATTCCAGGTTTGCAGTTGAATTTCAATAAAATGTGAAACTTTAGTTATGCCAGTCCTGAAACTCTAAGGCATGTTCAGTGGCAGGCTGCACTCATCACAAGTTGTTTGGCCATTTCTGAGCTCTTTGCAGGGAGGAGGGGAATACTAGTAATGGAAATAGGATAAGTCCCTTAAGAGTAAAAGTGTTATTGGGTTCCCTTTCTGGCAATTTCTCTCTTTGAAAAACTGGACCCTCCACTTTTGGACATATCCTGATTGTCAGAAAAAGTCTTATAAAATAAAAGTCCTGCTGTCTGGTTTGTTCCTCCCTGCAGTTTGGAGAGATGTAATGGAAAATTTGCTGACCTATGCCATCCTGGCTCCTTCCTTTTGCTGTCCCACATGTTTGTACAGAGACTGAATTGTGTTTTGTTAGTCTTGAGTTTTTTTCTGACTGTATCTATTTGCTGAGGTCATTGAAGAGGTATTGCTGGTGGTATTCACCAACATTAAGATCTGGGTTGATGTACAACACAGTCATACATTTCTTTTCTTGCCTTTTTTAGTCAAGAAAGGTGTGCCAAGCACCTTCTAAAACAGATAAGGCCACATACGACTTTGCAGTCTGATTTTAACTGTAGTTACAATAGGGCAGATATAAAATATTTACTCAGAACAGAGAGGAAGGGCCCTGACTTGTCAGTATAAATTTTTAGCTTATTAAGAAATTTATAATATATGCATTTGACTTTTTTTTTGTGTGTGTGTGTGTGAATCCTGTGTTAAAAGCAGTCATTCTGGAGGCTTAGGCAAGGTCTACATGAAGAGGAGTGAAAAGGGTAAAGCAGAAGTTGAGACAAAAGAGCATATGAGATGTTGCAGATGGAATTAATAATGGATCTGTGTCAGTAATAAGGTACATAATTTATGTTTGACCTGTAAGAGCTTCAGCAGAGAATCATCATAGTTTCTAAAGAGTTTTCTAAATTTCCCTTGGTTTCCTCAAGAACTTGCAGTTTGCAGATGTTGGAAATGTGGAGTGGCTGATTTTGTGGCACTTCACTATATGTTCCGAGAATACGTTTCCTGAAACTGAGGATTTCCTCCACAAATCCAGTATTGACTTTCCTTCTGACTCTTCCAAAGTTTAAATACTTTCCAGGTGAAATGGTAACTTAAGTCAGATGGATGCTTCTTCCTATGGATCTGACATTAAGAGGTGCTATGTGGCATTCCTGTCCACTGACTCCAAATGGAAGCTGAGAATGCATAGGATTTTACCAATTCTGGCCTTTAAACTGCAAATGAGTGTAGTGCTTTGATGCTGAACACTCAGGGATGTCCTTCTTTTTACAGAGTTGCTAATTACCTGGTTCATTAAAAGCAGTACTATATTGCTGTGAATGCAAGTAAAGTCTCTCTTTCAAACCTATTGCTGAACTTCCTGACAGCACAATACCTGATGTCAACCACCTGCTTATTTTACACCCAACTCATGTAGGTAATCATCTGATGGCTTCAAAAAGGTTTCCCACCCTCTATAAATTGTATTTGACAAAACATCTTCAATCCCACAGTGTTAACACTTAACATACTTCAGAATTCAGATTTCTGAAGTTTCATAGAGTGGTATATATTGAAATAGATAAAATAGTGTTAAGTACTAAAAGATTTGGAAGATGATGGTGAAACGCCAACTTCATTCTCTTCATGTAGGTTTCTGATAAATTTGAATCTCTACTTCCCTCTAGCTGCTGTTCTGTCTCTGCTCCCTTATTGTTGGCGGGGAGGCAGCAGGATTTCCAGTTTTTTTATGACTTGCATGCCAGGTCCTTCCCCTTATGTCAGTGTCTTGCCACCTTACTGTGCCTCAGTCACACCGCTGTCGGTGTTTAGTGGATATAACTCTCAGATGGTTTGGTTTTAACCAAGTGGTCTGTCAGCATAGCAGCAACTATGCCATTTGGAGAGTGGATAATTCCATACTGTAGCTCCTTAACTACTCCTCAGAGCAGTCATTTTACCTCAGACTCTGGAATAAGGCATTGCACTAATCTATGCTTCGCTGAATATCTGTGAAGGTATTTTTGCAGACATGAGAAGCTGAGAGTAATCTTAGGTTCTATAGAGTGAGTGTATTAGGTCCATGCACATGGCATGCAAAGCCTCTGAGATGTTCCGGGTGAGTTGAATTCCCATGTACTCTGAGGGGTTTTTGTCAGAACATTGCCAGGGTGATCTGCAACAGTAAGAACTGATCATGCAAACACTGTTTGGCAGAGTATAACTGTGGTAGTACAGGTAATCTCACACAGCTGGCATTTAGATAATTTCTTCTCTGCTGCACATTTACAACTGATTTTTGCCATCTTATATGTTGTTTTAAGTGGAAGGCAGAACTTTCAGGAGCTCAGCCACTGAATCAGTTCCTACAGTTGGTATGATTTATTTTCTGCTAGCTTAGCTGCTTAGCTTCATTTCAGTCACAAATAAAATGTACTTAGAATAAGCCTGAAGATTACTTTATCAAAGACTAATATGTGGCTGCAAATATATAACAGTAAAGTAGGCTGTACCTTAGTAATGCTATGAAAGTTGCAGAACAGTAAGCAGACGCATTGAAGTGAATCAAAATTTATCATGTAGTTTCTAAATTCCTCTGCTGCTAAAAATTGTTCAAAGATCTGATGAAGGCTCCAGATTAGTGAAAATATGTGAGTCTATTTGTCATATGGACATTAGGTGGAATATGATTCATATTGCTACCATCCCCCAGTGCAGTAGTTGCCTGCTAAGTTTAAAAAATACTGAACAAATCACTCTTCACTTGCACTCTTAGTGGAAGATTTGAGACATGATATGTAAGTGTTTGTATGTATGTATGTATGTGTGTATGTATGTATCTATGTTTGTATGTATGATATTGTAAGCACCATCTAAATTTTCTCTCTCCCAATTCCCATTTGGTCCCTCTGGGTTGGTGGCAATGCATCAGGAGAAAATCTGCACTCTCTCCCTTTTTGGCATGTCTCTGGTGTTTATGAAGGTTTCCCCTACTCTGTACTTGCTTAAAACATTCCAAAATGGCTTTTCCCTCACACAGCATCACAGCCGCATAGTTCCAACTTTGTCCAATTGGTCAGCAATTAAGTACAGCCGATAAAGCTTTGAAATTTAAAAGCATCTTCCTCTTTGCCAGTAGGCTGGGTGTTTGCTTCTGTGAGAACAATTGTTTGGCCTCTTAGGGAGGTGTGTGCTTGAGAAAACAGGCACTTTTGGGATAGTTTGTGTACCTGGGTCCCTCCCCGGGGAGGAGGTAAAGGAGTGTAGGTGCCTTTTCTGCTGCACATCATGCGGGATTTCAGCAAAAAAACCTGCTGTTCTAGGGACTGGAAAAGCAGTCCCAGGGACTGCATGGTTTCAGGCATGCCTGCTTTGGCACGCTGGCTCTGACCTTGAAAGCAGAGAGGAAAGGTTGCTGGAATATGCCAGGGTCCTGCTCCCCAGCGGATGAGGAGCATAAAGGCGTGCAGCTCTTTACATGGCTGGTGCGTGAGTCATGCCTTAGAAGAGCTGGCAATTTTAACACTGTTGCAGTCCTGAGCTTCCTAAAGCTAATGAGCCTATGAGGCTAGGCACGGTTTTGCTGGGCTTCAGTGTCACTAAACACTCCAGTAAGTCTGGTACATCCTCCTCCTGCAAGTGGCCTAGAGTCTTAAAACCTTAAACATGTGGCTACAGTGTTAAAATGAAAACAGCGGGCTTGTGGTGGAAAGAACCATGTAAGAACAGCTTCTCTTTTTTGGTTTGTTTGTTTGAGATCTGAGGCTGTGACTTGAGAGAACATTTGCATTGCTGTGCTCATGAAAACCGAGGCTGCAGTTCCACTGGTGTTCCCTCTCTTCTGTGCCAGCATGACTGCCCACTGCTGATGCTCAGCTCTGCTGTCACAGCCACCCCACTGAGAGGGGAGGCATGGCTTTCTCTCCCTTTATCCTCCCCAGCTGCATCCCTTTGTCTAATTAAGAAACTAAAGAAATCACAATTGGTCTAATTAAATAAAAATAATGCAACACTTCCTCTTACTGATCATGCCCCTGGATGAAAATGTGCTGTATAAATTCAAGCAGCCAGCGGTTGCTTGCAACTGACGTGGGGTTTATGATGCAGCCTGTTTGAGCTACTCATGTCCCCTTTTGTTTGGTTTTGGTTATTTTTCCTCCTTTCTCCCCTTCATTTACCCAGACCAATTACTAGTGCACTCAATTCTCTTAACTGGGTTGCTGTTCCTATTGATCAGAGAATTGATCAGCCTGTAACCTAATTTCTCTATGCTTTTCCTGCCCCTGAGGTCTCTTTTGGGTAGGCTGGCACCTTGCCTCAGTGCCCTGAATGGCTCTGTAGGTGCAAATGCCAGTGGCCGAGGCAGCTGGGATGAACCTACTCCTTTCCACAGAAGGTCAGAGTGGACTCTGGTCTGCTCTGCTTGTGAGATTCAGCCTGGGGAGGAGGGGGATGGGCCCTGAAGCCCGTGAGGGGAGAGATTGATTTTCGTCATCAGTGAAAGCATATGGGTGACTACATCCAGAGTGAGTCAGACCACATGGGTTTATATCCCCAATGAATGATTTTGTGTTTTAACCTGAACTGCTAATTAACATGGAAAAGTAAACTGAGGTGGACCAACTATTTTAACATTTTACTGATAATTATTGACTGTGGTCAGAGCAGAAAACAAATGAACGCTTTCCCAATTTTATTTTATGTTTACCTGGTGCATGTAAGTGTTTGCTGAACTGCCCAGAACTTGTGAGAACCAGTATGGGATGTGGAACACATTCTCCTCATAGCATAACTGCTTCAAATGGTTGTGGTAGAAAAAAAGAGCTGCACTACCCTTTGCAAAGGCCTGGCTTTCATCAGCTGGGTTTTTTTCACCTCACCACTATGTACCTTGATTTAGTATTCCCCCTCCCCCACGTCTTCCCTCCAGCAGCTTTTTCTTCTTTCAGAGGGAAGCAAGGAATCTTGTCACCTCTTCTTCTTCTCTTTTGAAGTTATCCCCTCTTCCCCCACTCACCTTCCCGCTCACAGTTTGTAAAGGAGTTTACATCTGTAGTTACTACGGAACACTTTTTTTGATGAGAGGTTCTTGTTCTGTGCATTCTGTGTACACATTTACACCAAGAGATTTACTTTTGATCTCTTGGATACATCAGCTCTTGGATAAAACCCAAATTTCTGTATGTCATGGGTTTCTGTAGCTGAATTTTAGTAGAAAGTAGAAGTACTTTAGTAGAAGTAGAATTTAGTAGAAGCTGCTAGAAGTTTCTCCTGTCCTGTTGAGCTAATTAAAATCATAGTTACGCCTCTGTGATACATATTCAAGAATTGGAGTGTTTGAGCAGTTGAAAATTCCAGCTTTGAGATAACAACGAAGACAGAGAGAGACCAAGGTCAGAAGAGCAGGAGGAGACGAAGGAAGAACCCTACGCTGGAGCAGGGTGTGGGGGGGGAAGGACTGAAAGCTATTTCCCCCACACCCCCACCTCAAGCCCGTGGAGATCTTTTGGGGTTTGGAGACCCCCTGCAGCCCCTGGAGGAGCAGGTGGATGCCTGAAGGGGCTGCTGACCTGTGGGAGACCCAGGATGGAGCGAGATCCTGGAAGAGACTTGCAGCCATGACTCCTGGAGAAGGAGACGCACCTGCAACAGGTTTTTTGCCCCGGTAGAAGTGTTGCCCGGGGGGTGGACTCATGATGGAGAAGTTTGAGGACTGTCTCCCATGGGAGGGACCCCACAGGAGCAGGGGAAAGATTAAGAGCTGCGGCCCCCCTGCAGACCGTGGTGGAGCACGTTGTCCCAACTGCAGCCCACGGAGACCCGACTGCACCCCATGGAGTGACCCCCAGGACAAGAGCAATGGCAACAACAGCAACAACCACCACCTGCGAAACTCCCATTCCCTGCTCTCTCTCGAACTGCTGGAGGGAGGGAGGAGTGGGAGGAGTGTTCTTGGGACTGATTTATTTCTTACTTTTTAGTTTTAGTTATTATCTTGTTAGTAATAAATTTAAGTATTTAGCTACTCTGAGTTTGTTTTGCCATTATCTCTCAGCTGGTTTTTTTGTTTTGTTTTTGTTTTTGTCTTCCTTTTTTCCCTTTCCCTCTGGGAAGGGGTGAGGGGGGGGGAGCCTGGAGGTTTGGATGGACACTGGGTGAAAACCACCACACTGTGTTATTTTTTCAGGGATGTTTCACTTGGTCTTTTCTAGACTAGGAAAAAAAGTTGAGGAATTGCAATATGATACTATTTATCTTTCTTCCTTTAGAATTATGTCTCTTTGCATGTTTAAAACCCAACTGCAGTGTTGAAAAGGCTGTCCTATGGCAACTTCATCAAGCATTACTAAAAATTGCAAGTTCACATTCTCTTAAACTGCTTCTTAATTTTCTTAGTATGCTCTGGTGAGTGACATTTGTTCTTCAACGACCTATGCACTTTGCAGAGTCTATATAAATCCCAATTGTCAAAAAATATTATAACTGAATATACTGGGCAGGGAAAAAATTAAAAGACTACTATTTTTCCCAGATCAGCAGCCAAAATAACTTCTTAATTTCCACACAAGAGAGGCAGGATGCAAAAACTGTCAAGGAAGTGATGTGTGTGGATTCCCATACTGCCTGTCCCAGGAATGTTGTTTCATTATTACTGAATTGTAAACAAAGAGTTGTTTCAGATAAGGTGGTGTCAAGAATGCCACCTATTTACAGTCATTTCTTCATCTGCCTCTGAGGTTTTCTTCTTCTGTCTGTTTCTGCAAGTACCACTGACCTTTCTCCCTTAGTGATTCTTCCACAGTCTCTCCTAGAAAAGTTCTGACTTGGGTGAAAAGAGAAATCACAAGCTCTTGGCTGATAGCATAAGGGGAAATTTAAATGATGCACTCTTCTTCTTCCTTGATGCTAAAGCAGATTTCATGTGGTGAACTGTTAAAGTAATTTGCTCTGCCTTTGCAGAGTTTGTTTGCATTTGTTGTCATAATTAGACAACAAAACCTTCTATATTATTTATAGCATTTATTTAGTTTTACCATGGTAATCAGTTTAAATTGCTTCTTCAGCTCAAGATAAAGGTATTTTCAATTTCCTGTTTTGATTTTTTTCCTTCTTTTTTGTCTAAATCTGCAAGGGACCAAATCAATGCATTGGAATTTTGAGGTTTATACAGATTATCCTCCAACAGACACCTGCTTTTCTAGTCTGGGAAAATCTGTATTGACTCTGTTTGCTTGATGGGCCACATAAATTGCTTTCATGCTGAGAGCAAAGACTTTGAAATACAATGATTTCATTCTCTGTTGAAAAACTTGCAGTATTATCTTTATCAGCTTAAAAATATTGATACTTGGTCAACTTCTAGTTTACACGTTTATAGCACTTCTGATCCAAACTATTTTCATTTATATTCATTTCCATCTTGTCAGTCTTGTAGCTTTTGTTTTGCAACTTTTTGTGTGAAGGTGAGCTACTTGTCTTGTGAATCTCTGGGTAATCACTACCTCTGGAAATCTTCCCAGGGTTGTAGCCTTTGGGGGGTTTTGACACCGATGAGCTAATTACTCGCTTCCTGGGGTTTTCTTTACAGGCTTCTAGGCTGGCTAAATAAGAGATAGAAGCTTTCGGCAGGGGGCTGCTGCTTGCCATCAATACAGTTCTCCTAAACCCAGGGAAACAGGGAAATTTTGCTTCCTAAACTGCTGGTCTTTCCAGGCAACTGATTCTCTGTTGAAGCAGTGAGGTACTGGAGTCCCTGCGATAAAAATCTCTTTGGTGTTTATCAAGTAGCTGATCTTACCGGAGTGAATAGACCAAGAAATGGAGCCTGAGTCCAGACTGAATCACTTGAGACACTTCTGGTGGTGGGAGTGTTTTGTGTTCAGAAGTGAAGGTCATCTTGATCTGGTAATTCCCTGTTACCATTTAAAGCCATGGTTTACTGTGCACATGTATATGTTTGTGTGTATCCGATATTGCCAAAGAAATGACAGCCGCAAGTTTTTGATTACTCTTGTTCTCTGGTTTCTGGATTCTTGGAAAATCCCCAATTCTCTCCTTAATGTCTGAAAAATAAGGACACATCCCTTTTTTTCTTCCCAACCCCCAGCTTTTATGGGCGGATGATTGTAATTACACGTTGACTTACTGATAGGGAAATGTGCTACAGATGAGTAGAACTGAAGAGAAGTCGCGCAGCCTTTCTCTCTGAGGAGATGTTAAGCAGTGCTTTGAAGTTGGAGTTTGGAATGGGAGTTGGTATTTATTAACAGGAGTGCAGGTTGTGCTCTCCACCCCATGAAGCGCTAGGCATGGCGAGGGCTGTAAGGTGCCAGATGAGCTGTGGCAGAGCGCTGCTAATCACATGCTGCCCCGGGTGTGCGTGTATAGATTGCCGTTGTAAATCGCTCTCAGAAATCCTTTTAACTGGATGATGTGCCTTAATTTTGTTTTATGACATTTGTTCTGGCAGGTCAGTAACGGTTTATGGATTTGATGACATTTCTGCTGTTGCAGGTATCCTAACAGGAGTATGGCTGTTTGCTTAATTGTCCCAAGAAACCACGAGCCTTTGGCAGAAGGCCCAGCCTGTTGAGATTTTTTTTTCAACTGAATTGCTTCCCTTTGTGCCAGTTGCTCTGTCTCAAATGTGGAGGCAAGGAGAATCCTAATGGAGAGTAGCCAGAGTGGGCATAAGTGAGGAGCAAATTAATGTTTTCAATACTGTGACAAATTCAGTGTATTTCATTGCCTTTACACTAAAATAAGATGTCAATGTTTTGGAAAAATAGTCTACTTCAGAATATTTCCAAAGAACCATTATTTCTGGAGCAGCTTCGTTGGTTGGGTTTTGGTTTTGGTTGGTTGTTTTGGGGGTTTTGTTGTTTGTTTGTTGGGGGTTTTTTTGTTTGGTTTGGGTTTTTTTTTAATATCATTTACACTTTCTGTAAATAATAGCCAAAACTTACATTCCTTATGGAGCATTTACTGAAGACATCAAACCATAATCTCCACTTATATTACAAAATGTAGAAGTATATGTCTGGACTAACTTGCTTGACACAGATCTTCTATTTCCTTGAGGGTTTTAGGTTTGTGAGGAAGTATTTAGATTATGATTTTGTCCTGTCAGCCAGTTTTGCCATTTTAGCATGCAAGTTGTACAGCCTTACGTGTTAACAATTCTTTTCTGTGTAAATCTGAGTGTACATTTCTCTCATCGGTTCTCTTTATACCATGGTGCTGCAAACCAAACAACCCTACAAGTCTTTTATGGTAATAAAATTATCTGTTACTCTAGGGGAAAAAACTTGCATGTGCTTGTTTAGAGAAAGCCACATTTCCAATATGACGATGTGCTTCAAGTGTTCTGAGATTTGAAGAGCCTAGCAAACAGGGTGGTTGTATGCAACTGCTACTACTTGTATAAACAACTTTGTTGCATTGTTTTGTTTTACCACCTTCCTAAAACCATGTATTTGATTGAAATAATCATGTGATAAACTTCTATATATGTTACATGGCATACCATATTAAACCAATGGTCCCAAGTGCCTTTCTGGCAAGAGATCAGCCATCCAGCAGCTGGATGGGACTGTACCTGCCAAGGTGCTCAGCAGGGATGCTTGCATGAGTTTGATAATGTGGTGATAGAGGTGTCCACATGCAGGTCAAACAACTAGCACCTGTCAGTCATGCTATAAAACTGGGTAGAAGCCACAAAAGCTTGAATGACTCACTGCGAGAAATGCTTTCAGCTCTCTGCCATAGCTGTGTTCCCTGCTCTGTTTTTTTGGTCGAGAGAGACTGGTTTTCACAGAAAAACACAGAGCTCAAGAGCCATATTTAAAGCCCTGAATGGATCAATGCTTATCTTGGGGCATCTGATAAATTCTTATTTAGGTCAGCCCATCTTGGGACATCCTGTGGAAAGGACTTTTCTAGATGCCGTGGCAGCTTAATAAATCAACCCTTTAATTGGCCTGCTTTAAGAAATTTTTTAATGCACCTGACAGCAGATAGATGATTTTTATTTTTTTATTTATCAGGGAGACAGCTCTCATGCCATGTCTGTGCTTTTCTCTCACATAGCAAGATAGTGAGTACCTGTTTCACAGCTATCCTTTTGCTGTTTTACAGGCAGGGTAAGGCCATTGGAGGAACAAGGGGTGCTTTGAAATGCAGCCTTATCTCTGAATGTGGTTCTGCCTCTTTTCCAGCCTAAGTGCTGCATAAATTAAGCAGGACCGGAGTAGGCAAATCTGCTAAAAGCAACAGCCTCAGTCACTGGAGTACTTACTTTCTGCCCACTGTCCTGCTTTGCAGACTATGAATTCTCAAGAGCTTGAGCCAGATTTCATAGACCCAAACATCAGACGGAAATACATTTGCTGTAAAAGGCGAGGGCACCCTTTTCCTGCCTGGAACAGCCTGAGCTGGTTGTGAGCACAGAGCCGCTATTGTTCCAGCCCGGGAGGTTGTGCTGAGAGCTTTGAAGCAGCGTTTGCATGTAGGTGTCAGTTTTCTAAGCAATTTTCTTTTTTTTTTAACTTTTTAAGAAAGAAAGAAAGAAAGAAAGAAAGAAAGAAAGAAAGAAAGAAAGAAAGAAAGAAAATCAAAGAAAGAGCCTTGCCACCTTAACTTGCCAACCTTTTCTTGGCGATTACTGGTTTTACAAAGTGATTAGGCTTCCTAGTTTTTCTTTGACCTGGCTATTTAACTTCTTTTCCTTGTTGAATGAATCAAAATCAGTGTACACTCAGTGAGTCTGCAGTGCCACGTTTGTGTCATTCGGTGGCAGAGAGGACAAGGCGAGGTCTTCCCCTGGTGCTCTGACCCACGTGGGCTCCCAGGATTTCTCAACAGCCTGACATTATTGTTTTTCTGTTTGTATGTTACACTTGAGAGGCGGCGGGCGTTGGCCGAGTGGCGTAGGCCCCCGCCTGTGGAGCCGGCTCCTCCTCTGAGGACGCCGGTTCGAATCCTGGAGGAACTCGCTGTCGCTGTCCGAGCTGCTCGGCCGTGGCAAGATGAACCTCAGGAGTAAAGGGAGTGGGGCCAGTTCCTCACACACTGTGCCTTACCTAAAAAATCCATTGCACAGGCTTATCCCAAGATCTTCGTTCGTGAAGTCCAGCCAACAACAACACTCAGTGAGTTAGTGCAGAAACTTTGCCATTACAGAGAGTGGAGGTTCGTAACATTATATTATACAGTACGTTTTGTGGAGCATTACAGATGAGAAGTGATTAACTGTCATGTATGTCTAGCACTTACATTTTAAATTTCCTTTGTGAAATCAAAAGGATGCAGTATGAAATGGGCAGGAGTTTAAAGACAGTAATGCTTAAAGATTACCTTTGTGTCTCAGCTGTGCTGCACAGCTCCTGGGCTGCTTGAGCCTGACTTCTGTGAGCAGAGTTCATCAAAGTTTCAGTCTAGTAAGCTGTCATTCTGAAAGGTGACATCCTGCTCTGCCCTCTGCATAAATCTCAGTCAAGTGCTAGAGTACACAAGGAAATTGTTTTTAATCTAGAGTTTCAGAGCTGGTGTAGTTACTGTAGGATAACCAATAATCCACTTCCTATATGACTTTTCCCAGTCTGCTGACCTGCTCCTGACTTGCATTGTATAGTGAACAGCAACCAGGGAGAGCTCTAAAACACTCAAGTTCAACCAGTGTTTGAGAAGGGCTAAAAAAGTGATTATCTTCTGCTTCACTATATTATAGTTTTCTGTTCCCTCATAGCAGGATGTTAGATCCTACCTGAAGTGGGAGAGAGGGATCTGTTTACTGATGAAGAACATGCAAGTCAGTCAGAGGGGGAAGGGTGGTATAAGAAAGAGCCTGGTATGTCATGCTTTATTACTCTTATCCCTTTCAGAAGACAAATCTAGAATGAATTAGAGCAAATGTGAAGAGTGACCTTTCTTTCTTCAGAGAGCCTGCAGGGAACACGGGGTGATTGAACAGTAGTGGAGAGAAACT
Organism: Formicarius rufipectus; assembly: GCA_013399695.1. Taxonomy (NCBI): domain Eukaryota; kingdom Metazoa; phylum Chordata; class Aves; order Passeriformes; family Formicariidae; genus Formicarius; species Formicarius rufipectus. The sequence continues at coordinate 286,639 of VXAU01005926.1, forward strand.
TCCAAGCAGGTACGTGCAAGTCATAGGCTATGCAAGACAGAGTCCCCGTGGTCTGTTCAAGGACATGATATTGCTATATCCAAACATCATAAAATAGTTGAAACATGTAAAAAGTTATCTGTGTTTTCTGGAAATTTTAAGATTGTGTTCATATTGGGCTTTTAATCTTTCACATGAAACTGTGAAAGCAAGTCTGGCTTGTTTTTCCAAATGAATTATCACTGTATTGGACAAAATGATTACAGATGCTGGAGTTTTAGGAAAATGTGTTTAAAAGGATAAGACACATGTTTAAAAAGATAAGAGCAGAGTGGAATAGGGCTTACTAGAGGGGATCCCTGTAGTGATTGCTTTAAGTGAGCAGGGAAGACTTGACTTCTTTCCTCTGTTACTCCCTTAGATAGTGGATAAATATGAATTTACTCCTGTGTTTCAAACAGTGCAACTATATCATGAGGAAGACTCTATGTGTTCCCATTTTCCTGCATGTGGATATACTGGGAAGAGCAAGGAGGACAAAAGTCAAGGCGATCACTGATAGGAAAGGTGTGATGCCTTTGCAGAGGTTATGCTGGCTTTCCTTAGAGCCCTTCCAACCTAGGCTTAAATTAGGCACTTCTTCAGACAGGTGGAGAGGCATCTGGAGGGCTAGGGCAATGCTGGGTGAGTTGGTGGTGGTTGAACAGGTGGAACCATTGTAAGCCTGTAAGGATTCACATGGGAGGTTCCACAAGGACCACAGGTGAGTGTCTCAGGCAGTCAAGGATTTGCAGCATATCTTGTCTTGCCTTCACTGCATCATTCTGTTGCCATACTATGACCTTGCTCAGCAGCTGCAGTCTCCTGGTTGTCTTGTACTGCCTCTTCTGAGTCGGGGGATTGGTCTTTTCTCCCAAGTAACAAGCGACAGGATAAAGAGGAAATGGCCTCAAGTTGCACTAGAGGAGGTTTAGGAGAATTTTGGGGAGAATCTCTTTCTTGAAGGGAGTATTGAGAATTGGAATAGGCTGCCCAGGAAGTGGTGGAGTCACTGTCCCTGGAGATGCAGATGTGGCACTGAGGGACATGGTTTAATGGTGGACTTGACAGTGCTGCATTAGCAGTTGGACTTGCTGATTTTAGAGGACTTTTCCAAACTAAATGATTCAATGGTTCCATCCTTTGGCCCAGGTTTTTCTATGTTGTGCTTCGCTACCTTCCCCTTCCTCCTCCAGAAGCGCCAGCATCTGGGAATGTGCATGGAGCTGCATTTGAGAGAGATAAACATCCTGCCTGTCAGGTGCCTGCTTGCTAGGAATAATCATTAGGATGCCTGCAGTATCTGCCTTTTACATCTAGACCAGTGTGAATGGATCAGGGTCATGCCTGCTGAGTTGCAGGGAAGGTGAAGGGGTGTTGTCTGGGAGAATGTTTTTACAGGGAATATGTTGTTGTTGTTGGCTAGAGTTCACGAACGAAGATTTTGGGATAAGCCTGTGCAATGGGTTTTTTAGGTGAGGCGCAGTGTGCGTGGAACTGGCCTGACCCCCTTTATTCCTGAGGTTCATCTTGCCACGGCCGAGCACACTCGGACGGCGACAGCGAGTTCCTCGGGATTCGAACCGGGGTCCTCAGAGGAGGAGCCGGCTCCACAGGCGGAGACTTACACCATTCGGTCAACGCCCGCCACACAGGGAATATGTTGAAAGGGGCAGAAACCATGGTGTAGGTAAGAATGCACAGCCCATGTAAGAAGTGCCAAATACAAAGCCATTTGGAAAAATGATAAAGGAGCTAGAAAAAGTAACTAGTAATAATAAAAAAATAGGGCTGTAAAAACAGGGAGGAGACAAGATACAAAAAATTAAGGTACACTTTTTACAAAAAATTAGATTATAAGGAGTTCAATGAATCGTAAGAACTTTTTGGGCAGTAAAAGAAATTGTAATAGTTTTGCATATCTTTAATCCCCACATAGTAGGAATAATATTCAGTTGAGAAAGTAAAATCTGTGAAGCCTCATTTTATGGTTAATAAATGCATTTCTCTGGGATGCTGATTAAGGGTGTTAAATTAACAGCATTGGAAATGAGGCCATTTGCCACCTTCAAATGTAAAGTTTTTTTTTTCTTCTTTGTTCTCAGTTAAATAATTCAGTAACTTCTTATGAGCTTTAGCGAGCAAGCACTAGTGTGACAAAGTTAAGTTCTTTATCATCTCTTTTGATCTCTGCTAACTTGCTGTTGTGAGAGGTGTAACTTGTCCTTGAGTTGGAGCTGCTGTGTGCTGGTCACAGCTGGAACTGCACTGCCTTTGCTCCAGTCAGATGAGGGAGAAAGGGGAATTCTGAGGGTACACCTTACCAAAGGGGGTACAAAGGTTTCAGCAGGAAAAGAAGATCTGGTGTTTTGTCTCTGCAATTTCAGGAGACCTGAAAGTGTTGAGGACCTGAGGAAAATCTGTTTCCAACGAATAGTGCCAACCCCAGCAGAATAAAAGCTAATTCAAAGCTGGAGTGTGTGTATGTTGTTTTGCCTGTTCAGAGGGCAGAATTGCCCAGAGAAAAGTTATTTGTAGAATGGCTGTGCCTTGGCTGAAGGGGTGGAACTGGGTTTGGCAGCTGTCCCCCAGTGCCCTATGGGGAAAAAAAGTGGTAGTTGTCAGGTGGCAAGGGAGCCTGGGTAGGCTGATCAAAGAACAGAGAGGGAAAGTATTTTTCAGCAAATGTAACGTGTTCACTTTCCTTTTTGTCCATGGAGCTTATTTAAGAAAGACTTGTCTACTTTAAATTGTGAAAAGTATACATCTGCATTTGTTGAATTGCACCTTCATTCTTTAATCTGATTTTTGTATAGGTTTCAGAACAACCTCTTAAGCAATCTTAAGCGTGACTAAGACATAATAAAGGAGGATTTCCTTGTGTTTATATTTATCTTTTCAGCTTGTACCAGGGAATGTGAAGGAAGGTTTTCTGATGAGCTGTGGTGAGACCAGGTGACAAGATAGAAAGGGGAGAACCACAGGGTGCCAGCTGCAGGAATGTTTGGCAATACAATACTAAAATGAAGAAACAATGTGTTTTAATGTAGTTTTTTTTTGTTTTGAAGGGGGAGTTGTGTTTGGTTTTTTGTGGGGTTTTTTTGGTTTTTTTTTTTTGGAGTGGGGCAGTGATTTGAGGGAGAGTTTTTTGGTTTGTTTTTGTGTATGTGGGGGTTTTTTTCCTTTTTTTTTTCTTTTTTCCCCAAAAAAACAGCAAGGAGGAAAAAAAATTATAATCTGGGAGTGTATGAACTCTGAATTTTGTATCTGATCTAGCAGAATTATTTTATTTATAAGAGGTATATTACAAGGAGATAAACTACTCAAGTGATTTTCTTGAATATGTTGCTTCTTTCTGTATTTGATAGGAAAAAGAACATTGAGATTTCAGTGTTCTTGATGTGTCATTCTCAAAATTTATGTTTACACATGTTTCAGTTTGCCGTTCAGAGTACTGAGTACTTTTAGGAGAAAGAGAAGTCCAGCATAATCCAGGCTCAGAAATTTTTCCAGTCAATCTCCTTCATTTCTGTTTGTGTAATGTGACATATTACCTTCTTTGCACCCTACCTGACTGATCTTCATACATCTTAGCCAAGTATTTGACAGTAACCGTAATTTTTTTTTTCTCTTGACAGCTGAGTGAGGAATAAAATGTTCATCTCATTCATTATGTTTAATTTCTCATTAGAAAGATTAATGTGATGTTGATAAAGATGGATATGAGATGTTTCTTCTGGTGCCTGTTTCTGTCCTTGGCACGGTGCGTGGGACTTTATGAATCCTGGAAAGGGAAAGGAAAGTAAACCCAAAGCTGCTTCCTGAGTGGCAGTTCTGAATACTGCAAAACTTCCTAGTGCACACGGAAGTGCTCACAAAAGGTGTCACTCTACCATTTTTCCTCCTTCTTCAATTGTAGAGTAGGGATGGCAAAGGTATTCCAACATAGCAATTTTGTTTCTCATGGGTGGTAGCTTTCTTGATGAATTAACAGAAGTGTAAGCAGATAGTATGCAGCTTGTGGTTGCTGTGCAATAGGAAAAGAAGATGAAGTCTTCAGGTTAATTAGCAGTTCACACTGTCTATAAGCAGAATATGCACTGATGAAGATTTTGCAGATATTTTTTAATTCTTTTCATTTGGAATGGTAGGAAAGGGAGGAACAATGACTTGTGAACCTATTTAAGAGTAAGGTCTTTACAGGAAAATATGTATGTACTTTTGTGAGGTAGCATGTAATGTTGCAGAAATGTTTCAAGTTTTCAGTACTGAGTACGCAGTTGGTTTTGCATGATAAAAATCATGATGCTGTACTTCAGAAGCCATGCTTCAAGTGCAGATGAAGTATAAGTGAATGCTTGTAATTACTTTTCTGGTCTCCAGAGGAGAGTCTCTTCAGAATGATGAACTTTCCTAAAATTCAACTTCAGAGAAACCAGGTCAGAGGGACTTGCAGTAAGGCAGTGAGGTTGTTTGCCACGCTGAGAAGGCAGAAGAGAAGCTAGCCATGGCAACAGAGAGCAATGTGCTCAGAAAGCATGTCTTCAAGAGAAGGCCTTGCCAAGAAGCCACAGCCCAAATGACAGCCCTGTGGAGCAGAAGGGAAATGATAAATTTGCCAGTGCATAAAAAGCATGGCTTGGACAGCTGCAGGAGGCCAATGGCAAGAGCCATGCTATGAGTGTGAGACTTAACAGGCCTGTACATTGCTTATAGTGAAAAGTTTCCATGTAAAAGAATTATGGATCTGGGTTTCTAACAAATGAAAGACACTACAGATTTCTGGTGACTGTTTGCTTCAGAAGATGGGGGAAGTTTTGTATGTCAAAGTTGTATTACTCTGCGTGTTGTCATTAGATATCTTTAACTCCTAGTACCAACCTAAGGAAAAGAAAACTCTACTTGTCTTCATGTAAGAGTGACTGGAGGGGGTGTTTACCTACCAGCTGGGGTTACCCGCCCCTCAAGGCAGAAGGTTAAGCAGAAAGAAATAGGTACAACATGTTTTAAAGGGTCAACTCATTCTAAGAAATCTTGCTTGGTACGAGCAGCACCCATGTCCAGCAAACCCACTTGGGTGTACCAGGGATGGTCACCATGCACAGAGGCAGCCTGGAGCAGAAGCCTGGGGATGACAGTGGCCACAAAACCAGATGTTCCTCAGAGGTCCTGCCGCCAGCATGGGTGTAAGAACACAACAAACCTCAAAACCCATTTTAGAAACTCTTCCTTTTCTGCCAAGCTGTATGTGCCTCAGCCAGTGCTGGGAATCGTGGTTTCCAACTCTTGTTTTCATGGTTTCTGACTCTTGTTTTTATTGTGAAGTTATGATACCATGTACTCTCAAAGAAGAGCTAGCAATGAACTAAATGCATTAATGCCCTCTATTTGCTTTGATAGAGTACGCTTGTCAAGTGCCAGTGTTTGAGATGTATTTCAGCACAGGAAAAGACTTCACCTTCAGACTTGAATGTCATCCTGCCAATGGGAGAAGAGTGTTTTCCTCTGACAGATTATTACGTTTTGGTTAAGCAGCAGGCAGACACTATTTTGTTCAGTTTACCTCTGAAGAAGTAACTAGACAGTTTCATCCTAGTCAAAAATCATTAACATTTCTAAAATTTTGTGGAGGGCAGTAAAATAACACTTATTAATTAATGCTCTTTCTGTCCTTCTGAGAAGCAGAAGATTTGGAGGATTTGAATGAATGTGAACCTCTGAGAACGCTTTTTTTATGGGATGTGCTGTCCCTGGGGTAGGCAAATCTCCAGGACTTTGGGTTAACCTATTGCAGTCCTCCTAGGCAGAACTTGGACCTTCAGAGCTGTGGGATACAGACAAAGGGAAAACCTCCTGACTCTGATGTGCAGGACAGCTGAAGTTAATTTACTGTCCTGTTCACATATTGCTGAAGAAATTATTGTCATTACACTCCCTCTGTGTTCAGATTGTGTAAAGTAGTTTTCAACTCTGGACCTCTTCTGGTTTTATGGGCCATTTCAGAATGATTGTCATGCACAAAGATCTTCAGTTGTCACAGGTGTGTGAATGTTCAGGTGTTGGACATCCCAGCACAGCTCTCCTGGGCATTTGAGAGATGATACAAACAAGCTGCAGTCCCTCTAGGGAATTACTAATGCAAGCTTCTCTGGGACTGAGGAGACTTCTAATAGGACACAGCAGTGTACTTGCAGGGAGAGAGAGAGATATGTGAATCTCCTAGGGGATTTTGAACAACATCTCAGTTTCATTTTGCATGCTTATCTGACTATACGCAAATGACAGCTTCAAAATAATTTCAATGTGGGCTCCTCTCTACTGCCAAAACATCTCATGCTGCAGTGAATTCCACAGTCATAAAGTTAAATCTTACATTGGTTTCAGACTATAAGAAGCTGAAATCATTAAGTCCTTCCAGAAACAATGTTGGAGGCAGAGGGAAAACAATCATATGATAATAATTTTCACTCTCTTCAACTCTCCATCAATCTTTTGGATGTTTTCTGGTGTGAGGAGGTGGATGTGTTGATTCTTTTATTTTGAAGCATTTTGGTTCATTGGGATGGAGCTTTCACAGAAGCATTTTTAAAAATAAATAAATCTGAATTTTTAATAAAAATATCTAAGAGAATGTTCCTGTTCTTAGCTTCAGCCTTCAAACATAAGCTGCAGCCTTATTCCATGTTCTCATATAGCCGTGTTAGGCCTGAAATAAGACTTTCTCAAAACATATTTTTTCTTGGAATGATTCTGGCCTTATGTTTTGTCTTGTCCATATTTTAAACACTTCTCAGAAGCCTGATATCAACTGAACTTTCGCAAAAAAGTACTTGAAAGACCGTGGATGTTTTCCTCTTCTTATTTTCAGTAGTGTGCCTAAACTGCTGTGGTTGAAACTGCCATAAGAAAATCTGTTCAAGGTGGAACAAAACCTGGTAGAATTTTAAAAGTAGCTGAAAACTGTTTAAAAATAGAAAGTGCCCGACAACCCAACTGTAGATAGCACTACCTACTTCTATGGCATGTAGCATGTTTTTTATGGGCCATGTACTTAAAATAAGTTGTCTAACATAAGTTGTATGTAGGAGCCTTTGGAGGCTTTATGGCTTGCATACCTTCAACTGTGCCTTTGTTTGCAAGCACCATTATATCCAAACTGAAATAATAACACTTCACACTTTTCACCTGCCTCTGGTCTCCTTCTCTGCTGGAGTCTGCCTAGAGTTACCATCTTCAAATTTTGGTTGATGCAGTACTGAAGACTGAAAACTCTTTCTGCTGCTGGCCATATCCAGTTGATTTTCCTAGTACTGATGGCTCAACAGCAAATACTACAATGATGTTGATACCTGTTCTTCTCTTGGCATACAGTTTCTTTTGTGTTTCTTACCCCAGTGAGGAAGCAGTATTTTACTGGGATATGAGTATCCCTCATATGTCTCCATAGCAGACATGAAGTGTATGCCCTCTCTTAATTGATGGTGAAAGAGCCCTGTGCTCATTGAAGAGTATTCTTGTATGGACTTTGAGTCTTGCAAGCATTGGGATTAAACCTGAGTGCCTTCATTAGAAGCAGACAGATTCAAATGGGGTAAAAAAGATTATTTTATTGAAGAACTTGGGTTTGCAAGACTGGGTTTGCAGAGATTTTACATGTACAACCCATTTCCAAGCACACAGAGTTCAGAAGAAATAGTGATGGTTTCATTACCAAAGCAACAGTTTTATGAGCTGCAGGGACTAGTTGCAAACCTAGTGGCCAATGGTGAGTAGAATATTTTTTGAAATGCACCTAACTGGTGCTTGTTAAATTTGGCTACATCTTTTTCAAGTGAGTTGGCATGACCCAGAAAGTCATTGTATGTGTTTAAAAATTCACAGCTCATCAGTATGTTGCTGGATATTAGATTTGATGGAGAAAAATTAGTTCGCAGCAATGTCTATGGTGGGCTGAAGAACACTAGCATGCAAACTATTATGGTCATGTAGTAGGAGGCAAAGAGGAAAAGACCTCAAGTTGCACCAGGGGAGGTTTAGAGTGGATATTAAGAAAAATTTTTTCATGGAAAAGGTTAACAAGCATTGGATCAAGCTGCCCAGGGGAGTGGCAGAGTGATCACGAGTGGAAGTACTTTAAAGACATGTAGGTGTGGCACTGAGGGACATCGTTTAATGATAGACTTGGAAGTGCGGGTTTAGTCATTAGACTCAATGATCTTAGACTAAGTATTTCTGTTATTGTGAAAGTAAAATTAAAAAGTTAGGGATTTTATCTTTAACAAGTGTTCCCATAATGATTTTTTTTCTTCATTTCAAAGAAAAAATGTGTTCCTACCTTATAAAACCCCATGCTATTCATTATTGTTATAAGTGATGCTATTTCATTAATTTTTAAACTATCTCCATATCCAGCATAGCTCAGAACTACTGTACCTTTAAAATATGAATGTGAGATGCACAAATTACAGACTTTAGAGGGTGTTGACATTAATTATAGATAAAGGATTTCTTGAAGATCTGAGCAGATTTTTTGCCTGCTATCTGTATTGTAGTTTGCTGTTTGGATTGGGAGAAGGACAGACAAGGTTATGCTTGTGTAATTTTCGTCCACTTGTGCATTCAGAAACAATGTTTAAAAAAATATGGAAAGGAATTTGAATTCTCCTTTTCTGGATTGCAGACACAACAGGCTAATGCAGCTGTAGAGATGTACTCAAGTAAGAGAGTTTATGTTATGAAAAAGTTATTTCTGAGTCATTATAAACAAAATCATGGCCCTTGGGATAATATAAAACTATTACTCATAGAACAGTTGTTTTCTTACCACTAAAATATTTAACTTTTTCATGCAAACTCAAGGTCAGCAACCGCTTCCGAAGTCCAAAGCAGCAATTGTGCTTTAGCAGCCACAGTACTTGAGGGAAATGGATTGTTCGTACTGTGTCCTAATGATCACATTTCCCTAATGTAGAAGCAGCAAATACAAACTTGTGTGAATTTAAAAAATAGTCTTGTTTTCTCTTTCTATAATTATCTTCTAAAATACAGAGGGAACCTGGAAGGTGAATATAAATCTGTAAATCTTTCTATTCACGAGTGTGACACTGTTCATTACTGGTTCTTTGTGTTCACTCCGTTACAGATTCATTGTGAAACTTTGGCTTCCCTCTGCTGGGTGTTAGGCTCCTGGAGAGAGACAGTCAGCCACGTGAAATGGTGAACAGCAGGAGCAGAGTGCTTCAGTGTCATTCATTGCATTGAGTGGGGGCCCTCAAGCCAGCCAGAAGAGCGCCAAGAGAGTGTTAGATGCTCCTCTGTGGTTTTGTGGCCTCTCGGAAAGCAGGCTGAGGGGACTTGGCTTTGGACCTTATTTATGAAAATTCTTCATTTTGCAGTCATGAGGTCACCTTCTTACTCCAGAGGTCCTGGGTGTATTTTCTCAATAATCTTGATTTTGATAGGAAGTGTATTGATGTTGTCATGAAGAAGACCAAAGCCCACGTCTCTGCCTGGTTGGAATGTATTTGTAAAGGGATTGAGAGGTTGATATTCATAAACTCCTGACTCATACTGCCCATTAACATACGGTAGGATAAAGGTGGAAAAAGCTAAAGAATTTGGGTATGAGTTGACAACTGTGAAAAACAAGTGTAAAACAAGAACTTATTCTTTTACTACTGGCACACTGAAGTATCTTTTATGTAGTCTATTTTTAAAAGAATTTTCTAATGCTCCCAGTTTATCAAAGCTGCCTGAAGTATCATTCCCAAATTTTCCTTTTGGAGTATTTAAGAATGTGTTCCCATGCTTGGTTTTGTTTAGACAAATAATCACTTTGGACAGTAACGGGATGCTTGCCTACTCACTGTAACATGAGTCCAAAGTGCTTTCAAACTCATATATAATTTGAGTGCACAGCCTACAGCATGGTACCTGCATTGCATGAAATTCAAAACAAATTGAATTGTTTGTCATGGGAGAGATTGAGCAGTTCAGTTGTTTGGTCTTCCCATCAAGGATCTAATCAAACGCTGAAGCATATTTTGGTGTGTAAGGAATGCAGGGCTTGCTGCTGTTAGTGTAGCAGAGAGCATGGCTCTTTTTTTGTTTGTTTGTTGGTTGGTTTTGGTTTGTTTTGTTGTTGTTTTTTTTTGTTTGGTTGGTTGGTTTGGTTTTGGGTTTCTGGTGGTGGTGGCTTTTTTCCCCTTCGTAACTGCACTTTGCTCAAGTTGTCAAAGTGGCGGTGAGGTCTTACTATGTCCTGATGTTGTGCCCTAGGAAGAGATTCCTGCTTCTCTGATGTGTCATGTTCAAAGGTAGCAGATGGTATAAAAAGACAGAGCAGTAAAATGTGGAAAAATATCAAGGAAGTGTGAAGGGATGAGACCAGAGAGCCTCAGCAGCTGTGGAAGTACTGCAAAAGAAGTCCTTCACTGACTCACCATTTGCACTTGAAACTTGTTTCTGTGCACATCTTCAAAAACATGAGAATTCTCAGTCATCCTCATTACCTCAGCCAAATAATTGTGTTTGATCCCACGTTGGAGGTTAAACAAATCGCTGCCAGGAGTCTGCTGAAAATAGTAGAAATTAATTTTATAATTATAACAATGATTTTTAATACTACTGCAGAGCATTGGTCTCATTTTAGTGCAGAGACACAGAGAAAATGTAAGTAAACATTAAAGGTAAGTTGTCCTTTAGTAACAGAGGTGAAGAAGCAAGTCTAAACCTTGAGAAGTGCTGAAGCTTTTAAACTTAGCAGAAGTGTTACAAGTCTTTTAGTAACAGGATAAAGTCCATGATTTGTCTCACAAATTGGCATAATTTTAAAGAGTTTTTTTTCAATCAGTCCACTGATGTTTACTTAGTAGATGACCAGCCTCTAGAGGAGGAAGAACTGTGGCTGGCAATGAATCAGGACAAAACCAAGGAAGAAGACCTCAAAGCAGCTGAAAAACAAAAAACATTGTGGCCCAGACAACAGGCTGAGTGAGAGCTCGTGAGCTATGAGAGGGCTGTGGTCAGAACTCATAGCTGCTTCCTGCTCAAAAGCAACAACAGCAGCAGCAGCAGATTTCGAGGACTCTCATTTGAAAGTTGAATGTTTAAATTAGCCATCTACACTCTTCCATTTTTAGGCATCCTAGTGCTTTTGTGTGCTAAGTTTTGGACTCCTTCACACTTTGCTTCTTTGAATTGTCAACCTAAGCATTCAGAAATCATGAATCAGCCTTCCTCTGCCCCCAGTGGCTTAGAAACCACAGGATTTTAAGAAGTAACAGATGTTTTGTTCTTTTTATTTGCCTTCTGGTTCTTGAGCTTGTAGAGTTCATATTTTAAAAGTGTTTCACCTTGAACCCCAGGCTAACACTTTATTCACTCTTCAAATGTAAAACAGATCCTCCTGTCAGCCTCAGTAATGGCAGCTTAAAGGAAAGTCCATGTTCCCGACAGAATCATGAGATGGCATTGCTTGGTTCCTTTAGGTTGTCTTACGGAATATAGAATGGGACTTGATTTTCTGGGTTACTGAGAATGGTCCTGTCTTATTGCAAGCAGACATATAATCCCATTTGAAATTTTGTTTGGCTACATTTATTTAAAGTACATTTAATTTAAGTATGGTTAGTACTTACATTTACTACCCTGTACATTCCTTATGGAAAACTATTCCAGAAGCTCGTTAATCAAACAGTTAAAAATTTATGCAAATTTCTAGTCTGAAAGTACTCATGGCCAGGCAAATACCCATTTGTTCTTGTGTCAACATCATGCTTCTGCTGATGTGTGTGTATAATGTTGAGTTTTATGTCTGCTTCTGCTTGCTTTCCTGACACCTAGCTTTTGTTCAGGTGTGGTCAATGTCATCTTCATCATTGTGAAGTATGAGCAAAATTACACTACATCAATATAGCCTCAAATTACCTTACTCTTATAAACCATCCTCAGTGCACAGTGGCCTGTCATAGTGTTCAAATGTTGACTCAGTTACAGTAGAAGTAGCATAGTCTGGAACAAGATAAGGTTATGCTGCCCTCAGGAAACAGTGTAGTCAAAAGTAGGCACATGCTTTTGATTAACAGTTCATTCTGAAGATTAATAGAAGTTAATATGTGAAGTGATTTAATAGCAGTATGAGAATTAATTGGGGAAGGTATGCTCCCAGCTGCTGCAGTCTAAGCTAGTATCATGTAACTAGTGTAACTGGTGATGTATGGAAAAGTACAGTGGAAATGATGTAAAGATTCAGGCAGAATGAACATTCTCTGGAGATTGTCCCAGCTAATCATTGCAGATTATGTTACCTCACTTTTCAGTCTTACTTTGAGAACACACTTCTGAAACTTGAATACTAAGAAAATTAGTCTGACATTTCAGTGGCATTTAGATGCTGATTTAACTGAAGACATGCACCTCAATTGCCTAAAAGATGTAGTTTTAAATTTGTCAGTGTCCAGTGCTTGGTTGATATGCTTAAAGCAATGTCTGTGAACATATGGGACATTGTGTCAGATCCTATGCAATTAAGGTTCTGATGGATTAGCTCTATGGAAACTTCTATCTTTATCTCAGACTTTCACCTGCATGTCTCAAATTCTGGGTCAAGGAAGGTGAAAAGTGAGATGCCTGAAAGCGAGATACCTTTCCCATGGCTCTTCGTTCTCTGTTAATACACAATATTTTGATAATTTATTTCCTAAAGGATCATGATTGCTAGTCATTGGCAGATAAGATGTCCACAGTGAAAGATACAAATTTGAAATACTTCTGTATGATTTTGAAATGTACCTGGCTGTGATAGTGTGTTCCTTTCTGTAGTGGCACAGACTATGGGTAAAACATATGCTCACACAATAGACATGAAATAGAACAACCAAATGCAGTTTTGACCCTTTCCCTTGTGAGAATGTAGGGTAAATTTCCAGAGAGGGCTGCCACCAAATCCTAGTGGATTTTTGGAACCTCGCCCTTTTCCCTCCCCGTGCTTGTTCTTGGTTTCAGGACACCAACTTGTTTTCAGTAGCAGTAAGTAACTTTTGGGCAGAGGTGTGATGTAAAACCCTTAAGGTGGTTGATATGTGGAGGCAAGCTTTGCCCAGCTTAGGTGGTGCAGCCTCCAGGGCACCTGTGTGTTGGGAGGGCAGTAGTTGAGGTTGCAACAGCCACTGTAGATCAGCCTTCCACTTATGGGCAAAGTGACCCCTTGCTTTTGTGACCAGAAACCATGCATTTAAAAAACAGCCATGTAGTGACCAGCAAAATCATTGCAAAGTTTTTTTTAAAATCAGAGAGAAAGAGAGAGAGAGAGAGAGAAGAACATGTGATAGTGTGAGAAATGCCCTATATGGTGAAAACTGTACTCACAAAGTGATTCAGACATAGTGGTGCTCTTGAGGTGGGAGACATTCCAAAGACATTAAAATTTTTTGGTTTGAGATGTGTGGCTGTAAAGGGACCAAAGTCTGTAGTTCTGGGATTTTCTAGTATGAAAAGTGAAACTCCTCAGAGAAGTAAAGCAGAATGATAAGTTCTGAAAGGTGAATTTGAGCACAAAATTTTGGGTGAAATTTTCCATCAGTCTTTGTATAGGTGACTCATGGTTTAAAAACATAATACTCAGTGCTGTAGCAGTGGCTTGTGATTCTCTATGACTAGTGCCCCATGTTTTCACATGAAAACCATCAGAAATAGTCATATATCCTATATGCAGATTATTACATCCATCACTCTAACTTCAGGATCAAGTTTATGACACCTATTGAAAACTTAGTGAGTGATACGTGTATTTTCAAAACATTGTTCCTGATATGTTAGCACACAACTTTGTTATTACATACTAGAGGGGTATTTATATGACTAGAGATTAGAGTTGCAGTTTTGTTAAAGATATAGTGCTATAGGGATCTGAATGTCTATCTAGGCTGTTTTTATTGTCAGCTTTGAGCAGTTTCAGCTATTCTCATGGAAGCAAAGCCTTATTTTGTTTGCTTGCTTTTATTTATTTATCTTTTTATGGTATGTGGATTTCTGTGATGGTTGAAGCTTTGATTTACAAGTAGTATTTCAAGCTCATTGTGAATACTTTAGAGGTCACTTCTGCCCCTGTGTAGGATACTTGCCTAATAGTGACTGCATAAAACATCTTAAATGTAATCACAAAACCAGATTTCACAAACCACTTAGCAGCAACATAAAAGGGTACTGTGTGTTTTATGCTGGATTTGGGTTTGATTTTTTTTTTTAATACAAGACTTACTGTTTAGTCCAGTATACTACTGCTAGAAATAACAGTAACAGTAAGCAGATTTTTGCCTTTGGCAAATACAGTCATTAAAACAGAACTGTAAATTGCTCGTTGTATGACTGCCTGCGTGGTATGTGCCATGTGTATTTTTCAGTCTGTTACACTAAATGATGAAGGAAAAAAACCCATACATTTTCAATATAACTATATAAATATGTAGCTATATAATGGTTTTTAGAAGTTCTATTTTTCCACATCACTTACTGATCTATCCGTGTGATATTGAAATCAGAAACTGAGTATATTGAGTATATTTAATTCATAATGTCAGTTCTTCACAACTAGAAAAGTATGGCTATTAGACAGAAATGCTGTTTCCATTATTTGGCATCTATTTTAAGACCTTAAGTAGCAGCCTACACATAAAGCACTTTTGTTATGCTTTTCCTGTTTGAATTTCTTCATTGTCTTTGAAGGCCTTTGCTGAATAATTTTCTGCTAGCAAAATTTTTGCCTGTGAGACCAGGTGTGCTCTGGGAAATACTGTGAGACATTCCAACTGATTGACTTTGCAAGCTGCTCAGTTCCTGAGGAGCATGTCTACATACCTGTAGGACCAGGTTGTCACTCAGCACAGGTTCTCAGCACCTTACAGGGTGGTTCTGCTAAGCTGAAATTCAGTCCTTATTCAGTTGGCTGCTGTTAGACTCTGAATTCCCTTAAAGCCACCAGCTGAAGTTTCAAAGAGGATGGAAATCCTTTCTTTCATACAATGATAGAATCATTTTGGTTGGAAAAGTCCGCAAAGATCATCAAGTCCAACCATTAACCCAGCACTACCAAGTCTGCCACTAAAACACGTCCCTAGGCATCTACATGTCTTTTAAATACCTCCAGGGATGATTACTCAGCAACTTCCCTGAGCAGCCAGCTCCAGTGCTTGACAGCCCTTTCAAGTGAAGAAATCTTTCCTCATATCCAGCAATCTGTCCTGTTCTGACTCAAGTGGAGGAGTCATCACTTGGCCATGTTGAACCCTATACCACTGACCTCAGCCAATCGATCCAACCTGTCCAGATCCCTCTGTAGAGCCTTCCTACCCTCCAGCAGTTTGACATTCCCACGCAGCTTTTGTCATCTGCAAACTGACTAAGGGTGCACGTGATCGCCTTGTCCAGGTTGTCAGTAAAGATATTAAACAGGATTGGCCCAAATACTGAGCCCTAGGCAGCACCACTTGTGACTGGCTTCCAACTGGATATAACTCCATCCATCACCACTCTCTGGGCTTGGCCATCCAGACAGATCTTTACCCAGCAAAGAGTTCACCCATCCAAGCCGTAAGCATCCAGTTTCTCTGGGAGAATGCTGTGGGCAGTGGTGTTTGATCAGGATAGTGCTACTAAATATTGTGTTGTCAAGTCTTGAGTTTCCCTTTATCAATGCTCTACGTGTAGATACCTGCTCAGTGTTTAAGTAACAAATCTACTGGAACTCTTTGTCAGTGTAGGCCTTAACATTATGTGAATGGAATCAGTTATTTTTGCTGTGAGAAAACATGGAACTTACAAACCAGAACTAGAAGCAGAAGTAAATGTTGGGCAATGCATTTAGAAAAAGTAGGGTTTTTCTGTTACTCATAGCCTGTGCTGTAACTCATCTTTAGGGACTTGTCCTTCTTGTAAGTGCTACTCTCTTTATTTCTACTTTGTCTGCCGTTGTCTTCTTTAGGCCTTTCAAGACCGTTATCTTGCTCAAAACAAATTCATTGCTTTATAAGAATGTTTCTTTCTTCTATTTGCCCCTCTTTCCCTAATAGAAAATGCCACATGCATCGTGTCTCAGGCTTGTGGAAAAGTTGCAAGCAAAAAGTGTGCCAGACCATACAATCTTACCTTGGCTAGAGTTGTAGGGGAAGGTTATCCCAGCTCCTTTTGGTTGTTTGAACATCAGATTCACAGGGAGTAGGAAAGGCTCTCCCAGTTGTCAGTCAAATGAGAGTTGTCCTAGGGGGCAGTTGTGTGATATATGTCTCCAGATAAGATGAATTTCCTCTCATGATACTTCTCTCTTGTCCAACTGTGGAAAGACACGCCAGACAAGGAGTTTAGACTAAACACATAACTTTTAGACAACCAAAGTTGGGTGAGTTGAATTCCACTGTGACAACTGATGCATCTGTGAGAACGCTCTGCATGAGCCCACCACTTACCCCACAGCTCAGCCCTGACAGAAATCCACTGCTTTTAATACACTTGTTGCCTTAGTTAAAAGCATATTTAGGGACACTATTGCCAGCACTTATGAGGAGTGAAATGGATTTTAATAGTGTCATCTCTTGATCATAATTATCAGGAGTGGAGGATCACTGGCTCTTTGGCTGGATGAATGGCTCTTTGTACATCAGCAAATATGTGATCTGTGAACTTTTTATCTTCAGTATTGAATCCACATGTGATGTCTGAGAAATGGCCTCAACACATCTTGTGATTTCTCAATTTTAGAATTGCTCACTGTAATGCTAACCCTAATTATAAATCTCCAGCAAGGACACATATGCAGATATATTAATCATCACTCAAAAAGCGGTGTAAGCCCTTCCTTAAATGTTTGATTTAATGTCAGGATATCCTGAAATAGCTGATGGTGAGAGCTGTTTAATGGATACAAATGGAACTTTTTTAACAAGGAAATGTTTGTCTTTAGTAGTCTCTGGAATTCAGTTTTGGGAGACTGTTCAAAATATGCTGTTCAAAATATTATGTCAACTAATATGTGTTAATATCTTTTGTGTAAGCTCTTATCTGTTTCCTAACAGCACAATAGACAAAATACCTCATGAATGTTAATGATAACAAGAAATAAGCATACCACCATGTTAAAGAGCATGTAATCCAGAAGGAGAAGCAAAGTAGCAACAAGATGAAGGCCAGCTTCATGTGTTCAGTTTTGCCTGGCCCGAGTGTGTCACTGAAAGCACCTTTTCTTTTCAATTGCCATAAAGCAATTCCCAGGGCAATTGGATGCTTAATTGCTGTTTAAAATGGATGAACCTCAATGCAAGCAAAGCTCTGAAGGTCAAGTCGGAAAATATCCATCCTAGTAAATGAGGTGACATTGTGTCTCCCAGTTACCATGTAACTGGAGGTAAAGAACATCCTGTTCCAGTGCTGGGAAATCATGTTACTTTATGTGTGAGAAGGAAGTGTGTGCCTTCACAATGAATGGTTTCTGACAGTGATGAGCATAACTCACGTTTTCCTACCCTTAATTGTTCACAGTCTGCTTATAGTTGTGATACTCTGAATGAAAGGAATTACCTGGGAGGAGATTGAATTCTAGTTTTGGATCACATCCTTGTTTTCAGCCCTTGTCCCTTTCCCTGTAGGCTGCAAAGAGAAAATAGGGGCAGCTTGTGGCTTTAAACACATGCCAGCACGTGGGAGCAACAGGAGGTATTGTCTGCTGGCATTTGTGCTTTCTTAACAGCAGGTACTGCTCCTTTCCAATGCAAAGACTGTACTTGAGTATGATGGTCCTACAGATTAGAGGCACACACTAAACCTGTTGTTGGTTTAATCTCTATATCACACTGTACTTGAGTAAACTGTACTTTGTTCTTGGAGCAAATTGTTCTGTAACTACTTGTAGCACATACTAATTAATATTTTTGGTACCAGCAGAGATGATGAGATGTAAACTCCACTTTTAACAGACCACTGTATTTGCTAGTCTTTTCACTTTCTCATCATGGTTTTAGACCTGCTATTTTGCTGAAGACATGAAGACTTTTTTCTTTCTTTGAGTTCCCTGGATGGCTACAAGCAAAACTGCAGCCCCCTTTTTGGTCAACCTGAAGCATGATGGCCAACCTCCTCAGCTCCCCCTATTGTGGACTCTTCAGGAGTCTTCTACTGGGACTCTGCTCAGAATTTGCTGCCTTTGTTTAGCTTGAATGAACCTTTTGAGGAGTGTTGATGATTAGGTAAGAACTAAAAACCCAGAAGGATGCCAGTGACTTGTGGCTCTGTGTCTTTCTCATCCTGCAAAGCCGATGTTATTCCCCTTGCCAAGACCTTGTTCAATGTTTGAGAGTAGACAGGATGCCTCAAGCTGTTTGGTAGCAACAATTTAAGAAATATTTACAGTCTAAAAAAGTGAAAGCTGATAATATTGGTTCCTTAATGCCAGATTAGGCTTACAGCTCTCCCTGGTTAGTCACATGGTGTTTTTTTGTCAAGCATTAGGAGACACTGTGATTAAATATCAGTAAAAGGCCAGTACAAGAAGCATGTAAACAGTAATCATGGTTCAATGCCATTGTGGTCTTCTGTATGCAGATGTTCTTTCCCTAAAGAGATTTATTCTGAGTCTGACAGGGTAGTCTGACTTCTTTAAGTAAATTACAATGAAGAGAAGCTGATAGCAAAACAGTGTTTTGGTGGAGATTTCTAAAGTAAAGTATATGCTGGCCCAGAACTTCACTTGAGAGCTACTGAGAAGATGAACCTAAACATTTTATAAATGGGCAGAAATGAAGTGTATTTGGTAAGTTTCATACTAGGCATTTAAGTAATAATCACTTCTAGCACAGCTGAGGGAGGTGATAGTTCCACTCTACTCTGCACTGGTGCAGCCTCACCTTAAGTCCTGTGTGCAGTTTTGGGCACCACAATATAAGATATAAAGCCCTTAGAGAGTGACCAGAGTATTGGGAAGGGTATGTAGGGGAGCTGTATGAGGAGCAGCTGAGGTCACTTGACTTGTTCAGCCCGGAGAAGAGGAGACTCACGAGGGGAGACCTCATGGTGACTGAAACCTTCCTCATGAGAAGGGGAGTGGCAGGCACTGATCTCTTCTCTATGGTGACCAGTGACAGAACCCAAGGGAACAGCATGAAGTTGTGTCAGGTGAGGTTTAGGTATGATAATAGGAAAAGGTTCTTCACCTGGAGCATGGTTGGGCACTGGAACAGGCTCCCCAGGGAAGTTGTCACAGCACCAAGCCTGACAGAGTTGAAGAAGTGTTTGGGCAGTGCTCTCAAACACCTGGTGTGACTCTTCGGGCTGTCCTGAGCAGGGCCAGGAGATGGACTTCAATGAATATCGTGGGTCCCTCCCAACTCAGGATATTCTATGATGCTATGATCCAATTATGTTGTTATGTTGTAAATAAAATGTATTACTCTTGCATAGCCCAGGAATCTGTAAATTACGTGAGTATTGACATTAAACAAAGCATATTTACAAATGCACATTTAAAATGGGAGGCATGCTATTTTTAAGTACATAAGAACTTGGTTTTCAGCATTAAGAAAAACACACAAATTAGTTAAAGTCAAATCTTTTTCCAGTTATACATATTATCCTCAAGGTTAGATAGATTAAAACTCTCTTACTGGAGGAATTCAACCTAAGACTGAAAATGTGGTAAAAAAAGTCGCATTGCGTCAACCTGATGTTTGACTTTTGATAGCACATCCCCAAAGACTTCTCTTTGACGTACCCTAAACAGAGAACACTTGTTTCCCACCAAGCCTGTTGTTGCTGATAAAGCTCATTTATATCAAAGTGGTATCTAATACGGCACTGTTGCATTCTGGCCTTAAGGAAAAAAGCAAAACAGTTGAGTAGCTCATTTGCCTTTGTAAACCTGCTGTACCTATAGATGTATTTTAGTTATTCTGTCCAAAGCCCAGATCACAATAACTAGGTCTGTACAACACATGTTTTTAAACAGAGCATAAAAGAGAACATTATTGCACATTAAAACAAAATAGAAGCCATAAAAGTTGTGTTTCAGAGACTGTGTTAATGTACTTGTGATAGTACCGTGGTGATGCTTTCCTTTGATATTTGAGGCCTCTAGCTGAGTGACAGAAAACAGATCTCTTAGGAATCTCCTTAGCTTGAGCATTTTGTATGGTTAAATGAGCAGTGAAGCAGAAGGGCATAAACTATTGTCCCTGAAGTATTTCACATTAACTGCAGGCACTGGCGATTCTGTAAGGTACACACACATGCAGAAATGGTGGGAAATTGAATGAAAGTTGAATATGCCATGTTCAACTTAGGTTAGAGCAGACTCTTTCTCACAGTCAGGACGAAGCGCTCTGGAGATTGACGAAAGGGGTTTTGCCCAGCTCAGACCATGTGCTGTTAATAGACAGCATGTCCACCTTAGAAAGCCTGCTGGCCGTTCTTCCCTCTTCACCTCCTCCTGCCCCACAAATACAAACACAAATCCCTTCTTTCCCTGCTTTGCCACAAATGTATGAGCAGGTCTCTGGTCTGTCTGTGCTGCTTTGCTGTTTGATGCTAGGTTCAACATACAGGTCAGTCCCAGAAGCTTTGGATTTTGAAAGGACTGTTTCTGTGGTGCACACCAGCACCACTCCATTTATGTTCCCCAGTGGTGGCTACAGTTCTGTGTTGTTTGCTGACATAAGCATTCATCAGACTACTACAATCCAGACACGGTTTCATCTGACAGAGACTTGAGATGACTGACATGGCTGTGTTAGGAGACATGAGCAGAAAAACTCGTAAGGATTTTTCTGAAAACTGGAGTTGTATTAAAAAAGGAAGTAGTTATCTTTTATCTTTCCTTGAAAGCATGACTTGACTACATCATTATGAGGTGCCTCTGAAATCTGCCGCTAGAAGCAGTCATTATTGTAACACCTATTACACCAATGCCCCTAACTCTTCTTTCCACTCTAGTTTGCGTCCCACTAAAGGTAGCACTTTTCAGTGATACACAAAAAACAGAGCTTGTATCTTCCCTTTGCAAATGCCCCGAGAAGGAAGACAGTTTCATTTTTTCTCCTGTGTCTTTGCATGTTTAAAAGACAGATCAGACTCCCAGTATATTCAGTTTTAAGGTATTTTGAGACTGCTTACAGAAATGTTGGATACATTTCCTATATATCCATCTTTCAGATTGATGACAGGTCTTGCATAACCAGAAAAGAAGCTCTTGTATATTGGAATCTTGACTGGCCAAAGAACTATTCAAAACTTTCCTTTCAGATAGTAAAAGAAGAGATTGTTTTTGAAGTTTATGTGTTGCACTTGAAAAGTTTTGCTTTCATGAAAACATTTTGTTGATATGAATTTTGCTCATTAGGAATAAACTCAGGATCATGCCTGTCTCAGTTTCATATATAAATACAGGATTCCTCCATGTCCAATCTGGAGTAATTGTAATATGCTGCAGCCAAATTTTTCTGTAGACAGTCCATATCGGTTTTGCAAGAAGTCTGGTAACAAGTGGATCCTACAGAAACTCTTCATTTACATTGCATGCAAGGTTGTTTTCCTTACCCTGCCTTGTGTTTTGGCTGTCAGACCAGTAGATTCAGCTGGGCAGTGGCCTGGCTGAAAACAAGAGGGAGGGTGTAACCTGAGTACATTTTAGGTCAGCAGCAGCCACTGCCTGAAGGCTTCAGCTGGGGGTGTCCTCCCTGAAAAGTTTTACTTCCTATTGTTAATATGTGCCTTCCCCTGGTAAAGTAGAAAGTAAAATATGTACAACCCTGGATGGTGTGAGCTCTTGCTGAGATTAATAGTAATGTTGAAACTGAAGCAGAAGCTTTTTCCTGTTGCATTTGGTTTTGCTTTAGATTTAGGATTCAGTATTTTGCCTGAATACATTTCATATTTTTGGGGGGGGGTTTGAACTTTAAGGGATTTTAGGAGAATCATGGCTGAACTAAAATGTATCCAAATAAAAATATTAAATAACCACTTTGCATCTCGATATGGTTCTATAGTCAGTAACTCCCATATAATCATAACACTCCATATTCCTATGTTTCCAGCCTGTATATAAGGGTTCTGTTTTCATATTTGATGACTTAAGAATTGCCTAGTCCTTCATTCTAGTAAAGTGTTTGCTTATGGGTAAAGAAAATAAGGAAAAAAAAAAAACAAAACCAACAAAACAGAGAAGAAAGTGGTCTGAATAACAGAATGATTTTATTTTCTTCTCAGGCACTACTTAATGTTAAAAAAAGAAAACCTGAGAAGGTGACTAATTTATTTTTGCCTTGAAACAGAGAAAGGAGGGTGAAGTGGGACACGGGGTGAAGGGTGTCACAGAGATTGGGATTTCCATCCCCAATTACTTGCTGGCTGCTATGCTGCTGAGTTACACTGAAAGCACTGAATGGTGCCATTATATTCCTTTTCAAAAGTTGTGGGCTATGAAATTCAATCTTAGGTACTTTTAATGAGTGTTCTGAACACCAGTGCAGCTCTTCCCAAGAAACAAGGAGCACAGTGTGCCACTAAATAGTGTTGAGGCCGAGGGTTAAACTCATTCAGTTTTTCCTCACAGGGAGAGAAAATAATATCAACATTTATTTGACAAGTATATGCTTGGTTCCATAGTTGAGCTTTAGTAAAACAGCTTTCTATAAAGAAAATGTTCTGAAAAATGAGGTTCTATCAGCTTCACATCAAACCCTCATCCAGTTTCTGAAAACAAATCTTGTGGTGTGTTTTCCAAAGCCCGTGACCTCAGGGCACTCACCAAGCTTGTGCTGTGGACATCCTTGTGCTGCAGGACACAGTGCCTCTAGGTGGAGGTGAAGTTCATGCCAGATGGAGGCATCTGCCTAGTTACACCCCTTGGCTGTCAATTAAACGTAGGTAGTTCCAAGGTGATCTTTGTCAGAGAGGTGCCTGCTGCTATCTGTGCCTCTCCACTAGGGATTTTGCTGTCGTAGCTAGAATGGCTTTGGTGTGATTCCTGCCCTTCTTGCCCCTCTGAACAAGACCTAGCTTTTCAGAGAAGCATTTTTAGCGTGCACCTGGTTTAACAAAAGCCACGTAGCACAAATGTATTGTTGCCTTCCATTTTTCTTTCATGCTGAATTGTGAAGTAGTTAGTTCCAGTTTGTTTGGAAAGCACTGTTTAATGTATCTACCCTGCAACTCACTCCAAGATCTGAAATTCATGTCAGGCTGGCTCTGGTTTTTGCAAGTCATCACCATTGAGTGTCAAGGCTTTGAAACTGGAATATGTTGTGTGGATGATACTCTTCAGAAAGGAAAATAGTCTCTTCCAGCAGTGGATGCTTGCCTCGCTGAGGGAATAAAAAACAACCGCAAACCACTTTTTAGTTTTGCTAGCAAAATTAGGCAGAGGTGACTCAGCATTTACAGGAACTAATTTAGGGAGCAAGATGACATATTTTTAGTAAGTTTCCTCGTTGTTCTTTTAATGCCTCATTTTTCTTGTCCACTGTGCATTTTTATGATATTCAAGGGAAGTAATTTTGTTTTAGCAACAGTGGTGCTGCCAAGAGTCTCCCACTGGAAGTCTCCGAGAACTGAATGGTTGGTGTGTGAAATTTTGCAACCTTAAACAGTTACTTAAAAAACTCACTGTACCACTACTGATTTCCCACAAATGTTTTATACCTATCTGAAAGAAGTTAACAATAGTGGTTATACTACAAGAAACAAGATTTTTTTTTTTTTTTTTCAGGAGAACTAATGAGCAAAACTAATTGGGCAGGCACCTGTTTTTGCATTTTGATATTTTTGGGTTAGGGTTTTTTTGGTGTTGCTGAGATCAACATTCACATTTTGTGTGAAGGCATGTGTTGTCCCCATTAGGACAATTTCTTAGAGGATTGTTAGGCAGACAACAATGAAGTTTTGCAGCAGAATTCATAAACACAGGGATCAGAGCATCCCTTTTAAGTTGATATAGTAAATGTAAGGTACATATAGGGGAAATGAAGGAGTTTTTAAATCAGTATAGAAAAGTTAATACAAGGTCAGTTGTACTTTCTTACTGGAAGTTAGATGTCAGATAGATAAAATGCTGTAAATACAGCCACAGGAACTAGTGAACCAGGAAAACTATTCATAAAGTACTTTGTTAATGCTTTTCATAATGAATAACTTTTTGTAATAAACAGATGTGTACTTAGACTAAAGTGACCACAGGCTGAATGTTTTTGGTCTACATGGTTTGTGGTGTTTAGCTGGTGAAAAGTTTCAGTTTTCCTTTGGGATGGATGTGTGAAAGAAATTTTGTGGGATTCTGTCTCCACAGCTACCTGAGGAGAAAATTCTCCAAGCATCTGCCTCTTTCTTACTCTTTACAAAGACCTCCACTAGTTTTGTAGTGGTTGCTGCTGGTTCTGTAGCAACAAGCTCCTTGTCAACTAGAAATGAGAGGAGTTGCAAAGTGGGAAATAAAATCAGTATTAATATCGTTTGCATTTGTAAGAACTGCAAAGAAACCAAATGATTGGATTGTTACACCTGAAGATGACAGGTTGGTCTGTGGTGTGAAAGGCTCAGCTCTGCAGGTGCCAGCTCACGTCTTCTCCATTTTTGTCTCCTCTCATGCACATTAAAATGGCATATATAATACAGTGTGGGTGGTATTTGCCCATTAAGGTATAAAACTGGATTTTATGAGCCAAGTGAAAAGAGACCAAGCAGAGCTTCCAATTCCAGTAGCTTTACTGTGCAGTAATTATGGAGATGTACAGTTACCTGAGGATTTGCTGTGACTTAATTTTGTATCAGACTGACTCCGCTGTGAGAAAAAGCTTATCCAAGCAATACTAAAATACTAAAACACTAACTATACTAATACTAAAAATACTAAGGCTCATCATAAAACTTTACATTAACTTTCCTAGATAATATTTTTCTTTTTCCTTCCACATTATTTAACTACTAAATAGGATTACTTAGTATTCAATATTCACCTGAATTTTACTGATGGCTCTTTCTACTAAAGTTAATTTTTGGGCATTGGAAGATAGTTTAAAGTTTAGTAAGAGCAAGCAATCCTTCTACTCCAGCCTATTTTAGAAAATATTTTGACATAAACAATTTTGTCATGATCAGAAATTCAAGAGCATGGTTACAATAGCAAGTGTGGAAAATGACAAGTTTCTTTTGGAGACTGTGCTCGAAATGCAAGTGAATGAGGTGGTATTTTTGCCTCAATAATTGTTTGCTGTGTTGATTTTTGGTTAGCCATCGAATTCCTAAAATAGTTGTTGTTGAAGTTATCTTGTTTGTTATAGCTGATAGATAGGGGGGAAAAGGTGTAACTTTGCTGCTGCATTTTTTTAAGGGTAGATATTTGGAGTAAAACCTACCTGAAGTAAAAAGCACCATATCTTACAGTCACACTGTTTAAAAAAAGATGCCACCACTTACAAAGTTGATTGAAGGGTTAAAGTGTACATCAGAGACTGTGAAAGGCAAGCACTGGCATTAAGGGAATACAGCTTATGGGGTGAGTATAAAGTAGGAAAGCAGTCCACTAAAATCTTGAAAGAAAAGAACTCTAAATAGTCTTATTGTACACACACAGCAAATGATCAATCGCCTGTTTTTAAGGCAGTATAAGAGACTTATTCTGTTACTGCTGTTGGCCTCAATCTGCCCTTTGATGGTATGTGCACAGTCTGTGCAAAAGCATGTGGGATACGTGCCAGGAGTGGAGCCTTCAACCACATTCAAATGGAAGATATCTTAAAAGGAATGAGGTGCCTTTAGGTTATCGTAAAAATCTTCCTCTTCTACACCCTCTTTTCAAATGGGATGTATACCTGGTGTCTGCAGGTACAGAGAGGGAATCTGCCTATTCAAAAGTAGTGGTGGGAGTATGTGACTGCTGAGTTTAGAGGTTTCATTTCTCCGCTGTTCTTTGGCCTGGTACAAAGGAATGATGAATCATACTCCTTCCGACACTTCTCAACTACCCAATCTAAGATGAACAGCAAGGTAAAAACTAGGAAGCCCGTGTGTAAGAGCTGGCTGTCCGATCTAAAGCTATTTTTATAGTTATCTAATCCTTCCTATAGGATTAACACCTGCACTTTGAAAGGGAGGAGAGCAGAAGGGCAGAGGATCTCCAAGTGTCCAGGTAGCATTAGGTCCAGAGCAACAATATGCAGACCAGTGACTCTGGCTTTTAATCCCACCTTTCAGGAAACTTTTGCTAAATATGGATTATCCATTTCATTTTATGCTGGAAAGGAGAAATGTTTAAAATACAAAATTTGTCTTCAGATGCTGACAGCATTGTTCTCCTGTGAGTAGTTTTCAAGCCTTCTTTGAAGTATTAATTTCTGACAGGGTTATTTGTTTAAGAACCCTGTTGCTCAATCTCATCTTTGAGGTTATTTTTATACTATTTGCTTATCATGAACACTTGTCGGTTGGGTTTCTTTCATTTCAAAGCTGTACATCCATATGCAATTTTTAACAGCTTTGAATAACTAAGAAAAATTAAGCTGTTAAGAATGTTATTTTTAGTATTGATTATGGTCGTATATGACTTCAGAAATAGTACTGAAAATACTGGATGGAGTTTTCATGATCATTTCTATGCAGTTGGTAAGTTGGAGTATAAAAATCAGCTATAAGACTGATTGGTGCAAGGGACTTTTTTTTGGTTGTCAACCATGAAAGACCAAACAAATTTTAAACTTTGTACACTATAATATTTAAGGATTTGTGAAATATTTAGCATGACCAAATTATCACATTTCATTTTAGAGCATTTGAGCACCCAAAATGTTACAGAAACAGGACATTAATGGAAGGAACACCTGCCTTTATATGGTGACAGGTATGAATGAGTAAAGTACTGTTTTCTTTTAGGTGAAAATACAGGAATATTTTCTTGCCTTATCAGTTGTTGCTAATACAAGCAAGTGTTTTTTAAAAAAACCCAAACAACAAAAAACCTGCAAACCTCAAACATTTCTTCAAACGTATTTGCAGTTCTGAAGAGAAGGAAAACAGAGTAGTTTGTGTTTTCACACAACATTTATTTTTCACTTTACTGTGACCAAAAATGGGACTTAACATTTTTTAGATGTTCAAAGTGTTTGTTTTATTTGTTTGTTAGTTTTAACCTGGTATTACTGTTCAGTAAAGTTAAAGACAAACAAACATCATTCAACCAAAGATCATATTCAAGCTGGGATCTGAGGTTAGTTGGCTGGACAGATAAAAGAATGGTACAATCACTGTTTGACTGTGTATATATGTATATATATATTTGGGGGGGGGGGGTTGTATAAATTAGTGGTATAATTGCTAAATAAACTGTGGGGTCATGGAATGTGTTCAAACCTACTTCTTTCAAAGGCCTGGTTATCTTTTTTTTTTTTTTTTTTCAAAAAAATTCTGTATTGCACTCTGTGCCAAAGAATGGTCCAAATAAGTATGTAGAGAGAGATTTTTAAAAATGATTGGTGATTGCTAGAACATGAAAGAATTGTTGAATCTATTAAAATATTCACCATTGAAACATCATAAGCAACATACAGTTTTGGATTTTGGTGGGAGTAGAGGGAGTGTGAATTGAGTAGGACTGAGATAATGAGTAGAAAGCAAAATGTTGAATGTCTAATGTGTAAAGCAGGCTAGTTTGACTGTGTACCTTCATAGCTTGCAGCTAAATGTGGTGATGCACATTATTCATAATTTAGAACTTGATGTTCCCTGAAAATGTACAGTGGCTTTTAAAATGTGATTTCACAGAACTAAATGAAGGCCCAGTTCAAAACACATTAAGCAATAAGGATGTGTAGCTGGAAATCAGTGAGCTTCTTTTCTCTGCAATAAATTCATAATATTATTTTCGTGTAGAGTAAATACCGCATCAAGAGAAGAGTAATTCCCTATATCGATATGACTGGGGCTCACCTCATCTAAAATAAAGCCTGTAGCACATCTGTCTGTCCTTTTTGTCAGGAGTAAAAGAAACAACTGTATTGCCCAGGAAATACAGAGGCTGCCACTGTATTGCTCACACATCTGCCAGTGTGCTCAGGTGGCTGGTTTGGGGTAGGAAGAGCTGCCCTCTGGAGCTGCAATGTTTTTCATTGATTATACAGGAATATGCCTGTCAACAGAAATAGGAGCAGGGGACTGCTACCCACTGCAGCTGCTTCCCAGCTCCTGTGTATTGCATGTGACCTCCTCCAGTTGTGTTCTACCAGTATACCATGCCCTCCTGTTTCCCTTGCTGCCTTACCGTGCAGTATCTCTGGTAGCAAGTGGTCTGGAAGAATAGTCCTGGCACCAACCTTCATTGCTTCCATACCTTCATGTCAGTGTCCCACTTGCATACCTCATCCTTCTTTGATCTTCACCTTTGCATGAGCTCTTTCCCTCCCTGGTGTGAGTTCTCATAAGATGATACACAAGAATAGCAGGAGGTAGGTCTCCTGGCTCTCCTCTCCTATGGTCCTGGTGGTGACCTTCCCTCATTCCAGTCTATGAAGCTTTTGTGATGGTCATGTAATGGTCTGGCCTTTCTCCTGTAGCATGGGTTGTAGTACAGCCTTTCCCCAACTCTGCAACCTGATGTGCATGTTTTGGGGGACTCATGGGCCCTGATGGATCAAAGTGGTGCTAGTATGGAGCAGGGAATGCAGCCAAGCTTTGGCTTGTGCAGCCGCAGGGCTGTGGGACAGGAACCAGTGAAACTTGCCTGGCATTTGCTGTCTGAGGCATGGCAGCAGGGCCACCCTTGATGGTCGGGAAATGCCTTCCAAGTTCTGTGGAAATTTGTATTTTCTCGTGGGCCTTGTAACCATGTTCAAGTCAGGCACAACTGTTGGCTACAGATGATGTCATTGCTATGGCACACTCATTCCTGAATGCTTCCTCTGTCAGTTCATGTTTGTGGTGCCCTGAATGACTCCTGGTTTGCTTCCATACCCAGTGGACTGAACTTCTAATTTATTGTCTTTAAATTTTTTACTAGGGATGTCATGGAACTGCACTAAATCAACATCTCTTTGAAACCTTGTGAGTTCCTGCTTTTGTGGATATTGTACTTCTCCTCCTTGTCCTGCAAGAGTGGAGTTTCATCAGGCTCTAAATCTCAGCAGATTTTATATGCCAAGCATTTCCTTTGAGAGAACTGTCAGATTTTATTTTGAGGTAGACTGATCAAAGCTAAGATGAGTTTAGAATAATAATGTTTACAAATACTAGAGTAAGAAGCATTTCATGTTATTGAGGCACACTCCAGAGAAAATGCCAAGTGGCATAAATACTAAAGACTGTTGTTCCACCATCTAAATGCTTATAAGAAAAACAGACTTTATGAAAACACTCAGCAGGTTTTAATCAGATGCTTTACTCATGGTCTGAGATCAGACAGGCGTGCTCTCCTCAGCTAACCTTAGGCAGTGTGGTAATGCAGGTGGGCTCACTGCCTTTTATCCCGTGGATCAAAAATCTCACTGCACCCTCAGACACTTTATTTTCCCTGGGAGGAATGATGAAATTTGGTCTGTGTCCAACAGGAGTCCATCAGGTACTTTAGCAAGACATACATACATATGCAAAGGCATGTATCCATTTTTCTGGCTGTGCAAAAGTAGGAAAGCTTCTTGCTGTGGGATTCACTGAAAACACATCCTTCCTCTCTCTAGCAGCCACAGCCAAACTGTGAAGACCTGAGACTAGTCTAGAAGCAGGAGTATTTGCTTTCAAATCATTTTTAGGTGTGTTTTCAGATCAGTAAATTATACTCAGTCTGATGTCTTTAGAATCACTCTGCTGCCTCCAAAGAAATGCACTAACCAGGAAGCTCTTTCATTAATAGACAAAGTATGTTTGTTTGTACCTACTACAGTGACAGATGGAGTGGAAAATATGGGAAACTCACTTAGAACTGACAAAGTGCAATGGTCAGTGCAGGCTGAGTGGTGGAGAATGTAAAGTGATGTATTCGAAAATACTTGCACTTGAGACTTATTTTGGATGATATTGCATCAGATCGAAAGTACTCTGTCTAGAAAAATAAGTATCTTTTCTTTCCTCCCTTGCCTTATTTGTATCCCTTTACATGGCATTTTGGTATGAATTACTTTGGTTACTGCAAGGTTATGGTGAATGCTAAAAAAATCAGTACTTTTATCTGCAGTTGTTCTTGATGTGTTTTCTGACAGTATTTACAGTGCTAATGTTTCCTACAGCAAACATTAAAAAACAATTAATAAAATAATCTCAGTGAACTATGCTTCCTGGAGGCATAGATCTGTTAGAGGTACTGAGGGGGTATGTTGGGCAAAAACCTGCTCATCAAGTTCTTGGAGAATTAAGCTTGCTTCTTCCCTTCAGACTTTTGAAACCAGCCAGCATTGAAGGGTTTGGTCATTGTGTCCTGTGTCACCAGGGTGACAGTGCTGCTGTGGTGGCACATATTTCTTGTGCTTTCTGTAGAAAAGGTCATCATTTTAGTTTCTGTGGTGTAAGCTTCACTGCTGGATATTTACTATTCAAATTCTTATTGGCAAATGTTAGACAAATGATCTTTGAAAAGATGCTTTGTACGTCAGGTTGTGGCTGAAAACCAGGTATTATCCTAGGTGGAAAAAAAATTGTCCATTTATTTTTTGATATCTCAGTTAAACAGAGACCAAACCACATAGTGATAGATCTGGGAGGGGGTGGGATTGAGCAGCTGCCCACTGACAGGTAGGCTGTTGGTATTGGCACTGCCTGGAGATGTCTGGACTTGGGCTCAAGCTCATGTTGAGCCGGGCCAGCTGGTCTGCTGACTTCTAATGGTTTTCTTTTCTTAGCTTGGTTACTGCTGTTTTATTTTTCTCTAGTAATTATTTACCGGGTTGAAAGCAAAGGGACCAGTCTGTAGTTTGAATGCAAGGGCACTTGCCTAGGGTGTGATGGGTCTCTAGAAGCAACGAGGCTGCTTATGTGCAGTATAATGGGTTATTATTTGTTCTGAAGTGAGTGTAGATCAGAGTTTCAGGGCCTCTTGAGATAAAATAAGTGCATTTGTTCAAGGAACAAAAATATTTTATTTCAGTGATTGGCCTTTTTATACAAAGCCTGTTTTTTGCAGACGACTTGCTGGTGAGCTATAATTTACAGTATTTTCTGCAGGTGTAGATTTAACAGATGGGCTGATGAAAAGAATCCTTACAATCAGCAGAGCAGCGGCTCTGAGAGCTAATATTGGGCTAGAACATCTGGTCTTTATAGAGGGAAGGCTTTTAGCTCTTGCAGGGAAATGCTTGCTCTTGACTCCTTCAAATTACTTGCCATCTCTGTTAAGGTAACACCAGACAAGCCTGGACCAACCTCAGTGCCTCATAACAGGAGGCTTGGGATAAGCTCATATGAAGTCACAATCCAGGACTTGAGCCTGTTGTGTATCAAGCAGCATCCAGCAA
This sequence comes from Formicarius rufipectus, assembly GCA_013399695.1. Lineage (NCBI taxonomy): Eukaryota > Metazoa > Chordata > Aves > Passeriformes > Formicariidae > Formicarius > Formicarius rufipectus. Next base: position 318,117 of record VXAU01005926.1, read on the forward strand.
ATCTTCAGTCCCTGGTGTTTTGTATGACAGGTCTGTCAGTGAACAGCCTGGTTTTAGTATGTTGTACACAGATGTAAATAGCACCACCCAGCATGGTTTGAAGGGCCATGGGAGGAAATAACCATCTTGCAAAACTGACCATAGAAATTAACCTTGGCAGACAAAAGAAAACTATATCCCCAGTCCCCCTCCTTTACCTCTTTTCTTTCATGATATTTTCCCCTCAAAAATAAAAATGTGCTAAAGATGGATTCAGAGCTGCCATTCAGGGATGGATGGATGGATGGATGGATGGATGGATGGATGGATGGATGGATGGATATATTCTGTAGCTTTAAAATTAATGTCATTACTGTCAACTACCCTGTGGGTACCTTGTTGTATCCACTGATTTTGTAAACGGTTTTGACAGTGTTGTTTGCTGAGTAACTTCTTATAATAATAATTTTTTGGCCACTAATTAAAAGCATCTTTGTAACCCTAGGCTTTCTTTTCTTCTTACAGCAAAGAGCTCCAGGGAAAGTTTTGCATGATGCTGTTTGCAACCACCTGAACCTTGTTGAAGGCGACTATTTTGGCCTTGAATTTCCAGATAATAAAAAGATGATGGTATGTAAAAGGATTGATTTTCACCTGGTTTTCCTCTGCATACACGCTGTGTTCTCTGCTTCTGCTCATTCCTTGTAAAATATGTTTAATCCTCAATCTCCAAAAGGAAAAGGACTTTTTCTTAAAAAAAAAAAAAAAAATGTTATTGCCTACTGGAGTTGAAGAAATGTTTTTAAAACCTGATTGCTCCTGTCAGATTTCATCTGTCCTGAAAATAACAGCCAATTCAGATGCAAGTTTGGAAAGCATTTTGTTTTTATAAGTAGCTGTAGAGAAGCCAAAGCCTGGACTGTTGCAAGCTTCAACTCTTGATTTTACAGGCCTGCTTGATTTGAAGTGCAGAAATAATCTTTCTCCGCTAACACAGAAGTTTCAATGATAGTGACACAGTTCATGAAAACCAGTGTGGGACAAAAAAAAAAGAGATAAAACATAACAAGATTAATGAAAAGGAAAACAAATCCAAAACCTCCAAATAAATTGATGGAAGTTCTGTCTAGGGAGCTGTGTGGCATGGGCAGGTGTCCTGGCAGCGGACTCTGAGATCAGCTGCTGGCAACATTCAGGCATTGCACTAACAGTATCATGTAGCAGAGAAAGCCAAAGGCTAATGACTTCTTAGCCTTTAATGACTTTCTTTTTGAAGTTTGTTTTACTTTAGACTTACTGTGTGACCCTACTGGCATGTGTGCTAGTTATCTGGATTGCTTTACCCATACATTATGATGTACATTGAATTTTATGACTTTTGGGTGAATTTGGCACCCGTTGCCTGGCTCACATAAAGGACATGAATTTGGGCAATTGGGGGAAAAATATCTGTTTTCTGTCCATTTAGCTAAAATATGCATAAGGAACAATATTTCCTAATGAAATAAACAGTATCAGTCTCTTGTCTGTCATGCTTACTACAGGTATAGACATAAGACAGCAGACATTACAACTGAACACTAGTGGTCATGGTGTTTTAGGTTAAGTATAATTAAATAGGACATTTTTAAAAATGAGTGTCAGTCTTTAGAAGTGAACTGCTTCACAGTTTGCTCCAGGAATTACATGAACCACAGTTTACTAGGAAGTTTGGTATTCTGCCAGGTATCCTTGGCTAATGTTTTAGGTAGCTCGAGAGCTCAACACAGCTCTTCAAAACAGTGCAACTCTACAGGGCTGTTAAAGCAGAGCATCTGTGTAGCCATGTTAATAATGACATACCAACATTCCTGATACATGTATGTATGTAAAACCAAAACAAATTCTAACAGTTTTTCTATATACGGTTGCTTTTTAGTTTTCTAGACAATAGAGAAAGTTATTTGATCAACCTTCTCTGCTTTAGAGGTCATTAAGTTTAAATAGATGACTTTATCTATTTTGCTTAGAGACCTCAAGTAAACTAACAGTTTTCAGTCTTGTGAAAACAGAATGGTTTAGGCAGGACACAGAACAGACTGAGGTGCTGCCACTGCTTGAGGCCCTTGCAGTGGCAGGAATTGACTGGTTGCAAATATGTCCAGACAATCACAGTGGGACAGACAGGTTTCTGATCAAGAGGAAGGTGGAGAAAACCCCCTAAGGCTATTGCCAGTTTGACCTGAAGGAAAATGGCTCCATGCACTGAACACGGTAGCTCACCTGGCCCCTACTCTTGCAAATCGAAATACTAGCCAAATATCCAGGACACCCATCCACATTCTTGCTGGTTTGTTCCAGTCTTTGTTTCTGAAAAATGGGGAGGTACCACAAGTCTCACCTGTTTCTTGTCAGCTATGCCCAAAGAATGGTGAGATTCAACGGAACTAATGCCTTCAACCACCTGAAAGAAGCTCACAGGAACTCTGAACCAGAAGATTTGATTATGAATTGTTGTTTCAACATGGAACAGCCCTCTGAGAGCATTATTTACACTTTAATGATTGTAAGCAGTTTATAAGATGCAGCTGAGGTGAATGCTGCTGTGGGATTTAAATTTTCTGGGCTTCATAATGGCCATCATGTAGAACTCGAGCATTGTGCAAATTAAAAAATATTGCAGTTAATAGTGTGTATGAGAAATAAAACACACATGCTTATTTTGCATTGGTGTAATCCAAACCGAATGAGTTGCTTTTCCAATGTAGAGTGCAATATAAAGGGAAAAATAAATATTTAGAGTGTATTTGCTTGAATGTAATCATAGGTACATGAAGTCATATATTTATGGTTCAGCTGTGTTTATTTCAACATGCAAGACTCCAGACCTCATATGTGACATATTGACAGTTGTATGTCAAGATGCCTGGCAGCTGTATACATTCAAATATGCTATGCTTGTAGCAGACAAGGTCCGCTGAAGATGGGAGATGAATGTGGAGGGTCTGAGGGCTGCATTTCCTGCTGGGAGAAGGAGAGAAAGGGCACTGTTGCCAAGCCTGGGGTTTCACAGAGTTTCATCACTCTTGATATCTGCTCCAATTCTCCAGCTGCCAAAATCTGGTCACCATCGTGGAATGCCAGCCTTTGTTTAACAAATAAATAATCTAGCCTTTGTAGTTCTGGAGAAAATTGAAAACATAAATCTTAATTGAGTCCTCACATAATTTTTCATTTCCAGTTTATAAACGAGTCTCAGATATACATTGTTTAGATACAGTGTGGGAGTTGCATGATGTGTAAGTTTTGATTGTTTGGGTTTGGTGATAGTGATGGCATTTCTATTTTGCCCCACGTTTCTCCCTACTTGCATTCAATACATGTATTCATAGTATCCAGCAGTTTGTTCAAGGATGTTACGACTTGCTTGTCGGATGATTGGGAAAGTAAAGAAAGGAATGATGCACTTGTGTGCTCATGCTCTATCATGAACTCCCTCTGGTGAGGAGAGTGACTTTTGTTTGTGGGGGTGTGGGGGTGTGGGGGTGTGTGTGTGTGTGTGTGTGTGTGTGTGTGTGATGTAAGGTACATTACTCCCATAATCTTTTTAATTGGTTGTTTCAAATGTGAGATGTGTTTTTCACCCTTCCACTAAACTTGGCAAAGTCCCTGGCCGTGCAGATTATATACATGCAAACTTTCAGAAGCAAAACAGTTTTAAGTTTTTGAACTGTCAAATTGATTCAGAACCAGTTTAACATGTGATAAACACCGTGTTCCTGTTCTTGGATAACCAAGTTTCTTTAGCCTCTTAAAAAACAAACAAACAAACAAAAAATTATTCTAGACTGAAAAATGTAAGAAGAATTCAAGCACTCGTATTAGTAATGATAAAAATGTCACAAAGCATTGGAGCAGTTACAGCAGCGCTACAGCCCTGTTCCTGTCTGGCTTTTCAGGTGATTTTAGAAAATGGATGAGTATGTTTCAGTCTTCGCATAATGTAAAATTATTAAACGTCAAAGAAATAAGCATTTTCATACATACTCTTTTTTTTTTTTTTAGGAAGACTCAATTAATTTGTTTTTTAATGGCTTTAACCTTTGTGATGGTTGTAGAATGTTCTTCCACAAATTCCAGACAGCTGCAAGGGAGGCCCTGGGCAATCCAGTGAGAGAACAAAATAGAAATCTTGGGCATAGGTAGTTAGCGGCTGAGGACTGTGAGCTGCTGCACTTCTCTAGACCCTGTGACTCATCTGGCTTTTACCTTCTGCTTTCTGCAATGTTTTGTCCAGGCATTTCTGGCACCGGACTACAGGATGGCGATTTAGACTTTGAAATATCTATTTCTACTTTCTTTTTCCCTTTTGAAAGTCAAAGGAAAGACTCACGCACTGTTTTGGAAAGTAGGTTGTTGAAAAAGAGATGAAAGTGAACTATATGCAGAAATTACACAGTCCCCAGTTAAGAAAGTCTGAGCTTCCTGGGTTTATGAAAAAAACCAACCAAACAAACAAACAAAAAAACCAACCAACCAAACAAAAAAACCCCAAAAAACAAGAAAGTGTTTCACAAATCAAAAGTAAGCTTTCTCCCACACGCACCTTGTGCTGTTGTCTACCTCACACCTATGACCTGAGAGGAGATTCCTCCCACAGGTAGTAAGAGAGAGGCTCCTTTATCTCCAAGGACCCAAACAAGGGCGCTCCAACTTTATGCCCAGACCTCACAGTGGAGCTCCTATTGTGTCCCCAGAACCAAGAGGCTGCCGCCATCTCATTTCTTCATTTGCCAAGCATTCCCAGCTCAAAGGCAAGCACCAGCCCCTTTCACCTACCTTTCTCAGGATTAACTAAGGTGAGGACCACAATGACAGTATAGGAGTATGTTTTTCTAAACTCCTCATTTCAGTTGTTCTTTCCACAAAATTAATGGTTCCTGACCACATGTGCTGCGATTGTTAGTGCCTGTAGATTTCCTCACTGTTTCCCAGCTCTCTGATTCTCTACCACTTCAAAAGCTGTGCCAATTAACAGTGCTGTTTCCTGGCATCTTCCAGTGTTTTCTAGAGAAAACCACACTATGTATAACTAAGGAAAGCATAATGACCACACTGGAAAAAATAAAAAAGTAGCTCGTAATCTAAGTGTTTCAATTAAAAATGCTCCTCTGATAGTTTGTTCAGAGATGATAACACCACCTTCTTTTGTTTTCAGGTGTGGCTTGATCTTTTGAAGCCTGTTATGAAACAGATCAGAAGTAAGTACTTCCTTGTTGACGTTTCTTTCCTTGTTGACATTTCTTTTCTTATTCTGAGGGTACTTGAGTAAATTAGGACTCTTGATGGTTGCAATCTTTAGCTTCTCAACTTTCTTCACTTAATTTTGTTTGTATTATTTTTTATGGCCTGTCCTTAAAAGATGTCCTCTACATGATGTGAAGTTCTGTCACATGAATATATGAGGGGGCTGACAGCGTAGGAGGCTAAGGTTTAGTCAGTCACTAGAAGAGACACTGATAGCAGTGAAGGGAACAATTTTGTATAGCAGAAAAGAGTACAGTAAAAGAAGGATTAAAGGAAGCATACATTGCTGACAGCAAGTAGTAATTGGGGTAGAAGAAAAAGGATACAAAGACATTACTGGGAAGGAGCTAGCAGGTGTATTGCAACTGTGTAGGACACTGCTGCAGAACCTAGAACTAATAGTGACAAAGAGGAGGGAACAGTTGGGATAGGGCCTTCAGAGGAAGTTATGGTGGGTGGTGGGAAAGGATAGGAAATTTTAAACAGCCACCAGCTCTGGAAAGAGTAAAAGTGAACAGGAAGGTTTTGGTTATTTTGTTTCTCTGTCAGATATTAGCCAAGTTTTTAATGTATTGAGCTTTACTGTTGAGACATAAGTTTTCTTAAGTGCCTCTCTGGTCATATTAGTCTGGGAGTATGTTCTGGCACCTGTCCCTCTCACAAGACAAAGATGCAGTGGTTCTTTTGTCACTGGTTGTATTTGCAGAAGTTGGAACAAATTTGCTGCTGTTTAAAAGGAAATGATAGTTTGTTAGGGACCTTGAAAAATAGAATGTATTCTAGCTCCCTCCTGTTCCAGAGCAAGGAAAATAGACACACGTAATATGTTTTATTGGATTGCCTCATGTGATTACTAGAAACAGGCTTGGGTTTGGCAGAATAGCCCTTGACCAAGTTACTGTTTTCTTTTATTGAGTGTAGATTTTATTGGGCAATCTCCAAATATCCTGCGTACTAACAAAGGACAGGAGGTTAGCATGTCTGTATGCACTGTATATTCCATGAATCATCCCTTGTACATCATTGTGCACACTAAAATTTGGCCAGCATGTTACTGATGTTTACTAACTTCCCTTGACATTTCCCCTAGGACCGAAGCATGTTGTTGTAAAATTTGTGGTAAAATTCTTCCCACCTGACCACGCTCAGCTGCAGGAGGAACTGACAAGGTTAGTAGCTGCGTGACTATTTTTTCTTGTTAAATCTCTGATGGACAGAGGGGAGAACATGGAATTTGAGATGACTGAATGAGGGTTGATGACTCCCTCTTTCTATTAATTTGATACAATTTATCCCAGCATTGAAAGCACCTGAAAAAATAGGCCCTAAGATTTGGTTGCAGTTTGTGCTGTGAGGTTCTGCAAAGCGTGTGAGTCCTTTGCCTCTTTGGATTTGGAGTCCTAATAGAGCTTTACTAACCACAAGAGAAGTCAGTTTGGCAACAGAGTTCTCTAAACCCTTTGGCAGTGGTGTTGCAAGCGACCTGACTAAGTCATATGTTGGCACCCCGGGTCACCCTTCTACTGAGAGACACATGTGACTGGACCCATAGTTGTGAGAAAGCTTTTTGCATGAATTGCCAATTTGCAGCAGCATTGAAGGCTATTTGTATAGCCAATACACAAGCCAAAGGTTTGCACAGGTGGAAGTGTAACTTGGGAGATGAAGAAGTGGAACAGAGAAGATAGATACCTTAATGGTGTAATTCTTTTCAGTGCGTTTCAAAAACTTCATTTAAGCTCTGAATTTCACACTGCATTGGGACAAAAAGTCATATTTCTCTGTGAGTAAATAGGTATATGAGAGACCTGTTAAGGTTCTTTATCACTGGCCGATCTTTCCTTTATGATCAGAAACACTGTTTTGTTGCAGTATTTCTTCACTGGAACTTTTCAGCTATTTTTCTGGTCAATGGTATTATTAATTACATGCTTCCATTCTGATTCAGTTTTTTCACCATTAGTTTTTATTTTCAGTCCTCTCAGAAGACAAAATCCTCTTTTACAAAGAGCTCTGGTGTCCTTATGACCTGCATTATACAGAACAAGTCCACTTTTGTGATGTTCACTGTTTATCTTGGTCATGTTTTATTTTGATAATAGAACATTGGAATGGAGAAAAATATTATTGCTATCACTTGATGGCCTGAAAAGGGAAAATTAGGAATATGGGGTAAGGAGAAGGAATATTTACTTGAAAGACTGAATAAAAAGAATAAGGGGATGAATGAAAACTTACAATGGGATGTTATTAATGAAACATTTCTGTTTCCCAATAGATGTCCTGCACATCAGCTCCTTACTATGTGAACTGTAAATTGAGTTTTGGTGATCTATTTCTGCATCTGGAGATGTGCCTCTGCATCCTAATGACTTTTTGGTTAGATTTTACTTATGTATGCTAGAGGACTTGAGTATATGCACAGTGGTGTGTAGGATGTGAAAGCATATCCACAGGGACCTGCTTCATTACTTGAAGAAGAGAATATAACATTTTTGTGCTATATTCTTCTACCAGGATGAATTTTGTGAGTAGGCAGAGGTCTGCAGGTTTCTAAAGGATGTTACGTATATCTACTGTGTTATTTCAGTATGTACATACTCAGTACATTTCCCTACTCCTCAAATCAGCTTGCCGTTTTTATTTTGTATACCTACATCTCCTCATACAGAAATTCACAGCTCAAATGAGAGCTTTTCATTAAACTTAGTAAAATCTAGTCGTATTAAAACTATTGAGACGCTAGTCTGAGTTCTCCAAAGGAGCTGCCAACTTTGGAAGGCTTATTAAGGTATCTAAACTGTTCAGGTTTCATACCAGTAGTAGGAGAAATGCCCATAGCTGCTGCTTTTTTTTTTTTTTGGAAGGAAGAATTAGATACTGAGTGGAACTAAGATATTTTGTGTTTTGTTGTAGCAAGAAGAAATTTAAATATTGAAATCATGTCATAGACTTAGGTTGTCTCTGCACTGACACTATCAATGTAGATTTGCCCTACATGGCCAATGGTTGGGAGGCAGTGTTAAAAAGGGCTGGTACATGACAGTACAGATAATAGGGCCACAAAGCTATCAGAGCAAGCTAGAGTTACTTCATCAAGATTGTTTTGCCTCCTTTCCTGGTGAGTGCCAAGGTGGAAGTTTAGAGTTCTCACTTTTACTCTACAAGAACCAGCTGATACCTCTAAATCAGTGGTTTATCTGTCATTCCTTCGTAGTTAAAAGCAGCTGCATTATTTAGGATTTCTTGCAGTGCAGTTGCTAACTACTTAATAGCTGTCATGTTTGCTTCCACTGTCATCTCATTACTCTGGTTCCAAGGAAGGGAAGAATAGACATACCTTGGTTCTGTGAAGTAGCCACTGTGTATGACTCTAATGGCAGTAATACACTGTCTGTTTTGGTTTGTTTTATTTAGCCTCTAAACTTAGGTAATTCAGATCACTTCTGAAGATTCCAAAAAGTGAAAAGAAACAGAGGTGGTGTTGAAATAATTTTCCCTCTTTGCTTCCAGCTTTGTGTAGCTCATTGTTCACTTTTGTTTTGCAGGTACCTATTTGCATTGCAAGTGAAGCAGGACCTGGCACAGGGAAGACTAACATGTAATGACACCAGCACTGCCCTCCTAATCTCACACATAGTACAGTGTAAGTTCCCTCTTTTCTTCTTTCCAGAAGGATAAACAGGATGATTGGTTGGACATGCTTGGCAGGATTACCTGTTACTAGCTGCTGTAGGGACAGGTTTAAGCCATGTGGACAATTTATTGTGCTTATGTGTGATGGCATTCAAATGCAGATAATTTACTATTTCAAATAAAGAAGAGCTTCTGGACACTGGATTTGCATTTCTAAAGCACTGCCTTCAGTAGGCTGACAAAGATAATATAAAAAGTAGACTTTGCAGGCAGTGGTAAACAGGTTGATTTCTTCTGAATTCCTGTTTTATTACACTGCATCATGTCAGCAGAACATTCAAATTCCTGGACATCTGTATGCTGTCTAGAGAATGTAGTAAATAAACATGCTTAGAATGCCAGACTAAATCACAGTCCTAAGAGGAAACTGATAGGGAAGAAAACTGCAACAGATTTTAAGCCTTTTTTTTTTTTTTTTTTTTATTGCAAGATATGCACAATAAGGCAGTTCAGTAGAGTCATACATTAACTTTGTTCATCACATCAAAGCTTCCTTTAGCTTCCACATCACTTGAAAACCAGTGTACATTTTCCATTAGACTTTATAGATACTCCTCTTGAGAATAACATTTGGAAAAAACCACTTAGTAGCAAGTATAGCAGTTGTAATCGACATTGTTTTGAGTGGTCATTGTACAATTCAGTGTTGCATATTTCCACTGTAATGCTGTTGTATGGAAATTACATTCAACAAAGACATTAGAAAGCTCTTTAGAGATGAACAGATAAATATCATGATCCTTTGTCATAGTCTGTTAGAGCATTAGGGCATTTTCTCATCAGTTATTGTTGAAAAAGTAGGCATTTCATGGCTCTCTATTTGCTGTGGTTGTCACTGCCTTATGAGACTGAGTAGCAATAAGATGCTGTGAAATTCTATATTTGTCATTCCATTTTAAGACTGAATATCTTATAGAACAGACTTAAATAAAATCCTTGGCTAGTGAGTTTTTTGTGGTTTAGTTTTTCCCATTACAGTGTCCAGCACATGTAGTGTATTTCTTTACTCGGTTAAACTGTTTCTAACTCACTGTCATTTCAAGGGAAAAAAGGTCTTGATTGGGGAAATTGAGTCTCATTTGCTACACTGCATTCTAGGAGGCCGAGTTTTCCTACTAAATGTCTGTGTACTAAAGAAAGACACTGAAGAGAGGACACACTAATGCATGTGTCTCTCTTCTTTTGAGGTCTTGCTTCATGACCATCCTCTCTTAAGCTCTTATATGCTATATGCATTGCTTTTCTTATGATTTCAACTTAGATCCTGTTTCATGTCTTATTCGTACCTTATTAATTACTTGAGTTCTTCAATGAACAGCTTACAGCTCTGGAGACTGAACAGCTCAGAGTGCAACTGCTAGCTTGTTTTCCTAAAGCAACAGCATAAGAGGATAAAACACAGAATATGCTTTCCCCTTTACAAGCTGTCTCTTTCACTTCTCTCCACAGTCAAACTCAAATTTAATTCTGTAGTGTTTCAAAATTCCTCCATTATACCCTAGACACATCCATGCAGACTGGTGATAAGCACCTCAATTCTAGGTGTGTAAAAATGGCAAATCATCACCATTGCTCTTGTGCTATTCAGGTGTATTATGCTGTAGGATTAATCAATTTTCCATGGTTGCTGGAAGTGATCATGCTGTATTTGAAATGCTCTCTTCTTTGTCCCTTTGACTTGCAAGCTTGAGGTGCAATGTGATTCTGAATTGGGATTTTAGGAATCAAGTAGTACTCTCCTTAGAGGAGAGCAAGGAAAACTATGTCTGCACTGAAAACCAGTGTTTTTTCATCATTTCAGAAGAGAGGCAACAGATTCATCATGTGGAAGTGAGACAGTTTTCATAGAATCTGAACTGCCATTTTGAGCAGAGGGATGCTGTGCCTCATGGTGCACCTGCAGTGCTTCCCTTGCCATCTTCTGACAGCAAGCTGACTAATTTTTTTACTGTTCATAATTTTTCCAGTCTTCCTTTTTTTTCATGGCAGTGTTTGCTAGAGACCTTTACTAGAAGTTTGCAACTGTCTTTTTTATTTGTCCATCTTGCGTTTCATGAACATTTTTCTGTGAAAATTTTCTCTGTTAAGAGTCTATAACTGTATCTTACCCACTTGGCTGTCTTTATTTTCTCTTTACCTTATTATTCATTAGCAAAAGAAATATGTATTTGTCTGCAACAAAAATAAAATTAAATAGATTATAAGAGTAATGACATCAAATTGGAAAGATTGAGAATGCAGGTTAGTTATTGTATGTCTTACTGATGCTGTGCCAATGAGCAGTTTCCATGGGAAATATCTGATTCCAGGAGGCCCTTACATTATGTACACAAGCTTATGTCAATATTATAAACTGTTTTTATTACAGCAAATATGTTTGTGCTGAATTAACATGTATATTACAGAATTAAGTTTCTATTTGAAACATTCTATTTAAAAATACTTTCAAAGCATTGTAGAAAGTGTTAGAAGTGAGAGGACATTCTGATACTGCAAATGATGCAGTACAGTGAGTGTGTGAATTAAGAAGATGGACTGACCATGAGCCAGCAGTTTACCCAGGTGGCCAAGAAGGCCAGTGGTGAACTGGCTTGTAATAGTGTGGCCAGCAGGACCAGAGCAGTGACCATCCCGCTGTACTCAAGACTGGTGCAGCTGCACCTTGAATCTCAAGGTGCTGGACCATGTCCAGAGAAGGACAGTGTAACTGGTGAAGGGTCTGGAGCACAAGTCTTATGAGGAGTGGCTGAGGGACGTGGGAGTGTTTAGGCAGGCTCAGGGATGCCTTATTGCTCTCTAGAACTACCTGAAAGGAGGTTGATGTCATGTGGGAATCAGCCTCTCTCCTGGGTAATAATTGATAAGACAGGAGGAAGTGGCCTCAAGTTGTGCCAGGGGAGATTTAGATTAGATGTTAGGAAAAATTTCTTCAACGGAGAGGGTTGTCAAGCATTGGAACAGTCTGCTCTGCAAAGTGGTTGAGTCACCATCACTGCAGGTATTTAAAGTGTAGATGTGGCACTTAGGGACACAGTGGTGGACTTGCAGTGCTGGGTTAAGAGTTGGACTTGATGATCTGAGAGTTGTTTTCCAACCTAGGCAATTCTGTGCTTCTGTGGTAAGAGAAGAAGTATTAGACATACCAGAAGTCCTAATGCAGACAGAAGATACAGCATGGTGTAATGCACTTGCAAGATCAAAAGAATCAGCAGTGTAAATAAGTCTTTTACTAAGTCACATGAAAATGTTTTGAAGAATAGTTATATGTGAGCTTGACGATATTTACAGTATAACTCGGTCTCATTCTAGATGGAGTGCTACTAGAAAGGCATTTGAGGTGGAAAAGGAGGATAAGGAGGGAAGTAAAAGCTTGCTGAGTACAAGGTCAGATAGAACAAATTCAGAAGTAACTTGAAAGCCAGGAAGACAATTTTGATAATGGATTAGCAGTTGACAAATGCTGAGAACATTATAGAAATCATGTAGAGGTGAAGTAAGAGTCTTCTCTACTCTTGTCTTTGAAGAAAGCCCTACAGATGATCTGTCAAGCTCAGCTGTGTACATGGACATAGAGGTTATTAACTGCATTTTAAAGAATCCAGGTCTATGTTATTTGAGGTGTTGCAAAGTTAGGTGGGTTTATGGCTTCATTAAGAACAGAAATTTGCCTTTTACTTGAGTTAGGATCAAAAACAAACCCTAAAGATTTGTGTTTCTGGGGTAAAACTGGAAGGAGGGAGCTGTTTCTGAGATGAGGTCAAACGGGACAGCTTTTAAAAGGGGAATTCTCAAATATTCTGTAGTATTTCTGCTGTCTTAAGGAATTATTGAGAGCAGATGGAGTGAGTGAGAGGGTGGAAATCAGCCAGTTTCAGTTATCAACTCTTTCCCACCTGTGACCTCCAAAGTATAAAATGTCATCATGTGTCTGCACGCAATTTGTGTCTGAAAGTTACTGCTATGTTATTCACAGATGCTTTGGTTTCTCATCTTCACTGCCTACACAAGGCTATTGCTTCCCCTCTGCATCTGCAGGTACATCTGATCTCAGGCAAACATTTGTCAGAAATCACTGACAGTGTTTTAAACATAATCTGAAACCTTCCCTTTTTCTAAACCAACTTATTTTGGACAGAACTGAATTAGGGTTCATTAACGTGGGTGTAATAAGGTGAATATGAAGCAGGTGCATCTTAGGTCAACTGTGCAATGTGTCTGACTACAACCTGCATTTAATTTGGGGACACTGTATTTTAATTTCACTGACGTTACCAAGGTAGCAGCCTTTGTTGCAACGATATTGCTATTACTCCATCAGGTTTGCAGGCAGAAGCTGCTGTGTCTGTTCAGTCAAAAGACCAATAGCAAGATTTTCAGAGGCATTCCAAGAATAGCAAGCAATAAGATAGTAATTTGGTACCCACACATAGATTGCCTGCCCCTCGCCTCCCCACCTGCCAAAAAAAGGAAGTATCGTTGAATGGGCTGCAAAATGGAAGGTGGGTGTGACATACTGTTGCACACAGTGTTGAATAACTGCAGCAGATGGGAGCAGCTTTGAGGAGGAGGGAGACAGAATGTGTCTCAAACTGCTGCAGAATTAGAGGAAGGCGAATGTTTCATAACCCCATACGGTGGAATAAAATCCTGCATTAAAACAAGCAAACAGATCCACCTTTCAGATTTTCCCTCAAAGTGTGGGACATGGGCATAGGGAGGAAGCTTGTGCTTGGCTGGTCCATGGAAAGACACCTGAGCATCACAAATGTGGGAGAGATGGATGAGTTCTACTGAACTAGTGCTGGCCTTCCTATTACTGCCACCCTTATCCCACACACAAGCCAAAGTAGCACTGATGTCTTCATTAGTTCAGTTGACATCCAACAGCTGCTTACTTGGTTGTGGTAGATGGAAGGAATCCTTGGGCTTCTCACATACCAAATACTAACATAGGGGAAAAGGGAAGTCATGTGGTAGATAATGTAGAGGAAATCTGAAATCTAAAACCATGACACAGCATGCAGGAAACTGTTTGCTTCTCTACCTTCTTCCCAGCTGTCTAGAACTTTTCAATGGACCAGATTATTCACATTTAATATAACATTTTAATAGTATTTTCTTAAAATTCTCCTTAGCTGAGATTGGGGATTTTGATGAAACCATAGATCGTGAACACTTAGCGAAGAACAAGTATATACCTCATCAAGAAGCACTAGAAGACAAAATCGTGGAATTTCATCGTAACCACATGTAAGACTTTTTTGTTCTTGTTTTTGACTCTTTTCCTGTTGAGTAGTTCTAACTGTAAGTATATGCTAGATCGTAAGTATGAAAGAGATTTGGATTTTGGAGTTTCTCAAAGGTTGCTTCTGGAAAACTGTTAAAGCCAATGAACTTTCTGAAGGTTATTGCTGCCCTTCTCCCATCATCCTAACAAGATGTTTAAAGTGCAGTTGATTTGATACTCATTCAAGCATGCTGTTATTTTACAGTCTATTTCATGCAAAATGCTTCACTGCTGATTTTGTGCAGGTATGATTGAAAATCGTGACTGATTAGTTAGGCGCTTCTGACAGTAGTCTTTTGGTTTCAAGGACACTGAATGTTGCCTTTTCACCTTTCCATGCTGCATTTTGAGATGGGTGAAGAGGCGGTTTGATGATGGTTTTAGGAACAGTACTTGTGGAATTAGGGACTGGGGGGAATAGAATTCAAGATGATGATGCAAATTGGTATCCTAAGGTCTGGAGAAAAGACCAGTAGTAAGAAGATGGCTAACAGAATTATGAATAAGGCATAAATGTTTGGTGTGTTTTTGTTTGTTTGTTTTGGTTTTGGTTTGATTGGTTTGGGGTTTTTTGGTTGTGGGTTTTTTTTTTTTTCTGTCAAGAACACTTCAAGACTTGGATAGTTTCATTTTTGAGCTAGATTGAATTATAGATGAGTGGTAGTAGTAATAATCAGTTTTTCATACTTTCATCATGGTACTTAAGACTGCCTAACACTTATGGTAAGGTTTTCACGTCTTCTCTTTTACTTTATTTTGGTATTGCATGCACTTTTACAATTATCAGCATCCTTACACACTTCCACTCATCAATTTTTTTTTTTAGAAATATAATGATTTTTCCAATGGGAAATGCAAAGGGAGGCAGTAAATTCTGTTGAAGATAATGGTTTAAAATCTAGCTGTATCAAGCATCTCAGAATTAGAGCAATCAAAATTTATTTTGATTTTTTGACTGTAAAATCTCTGTATTCTTGGTATTGGTTTAGACAAAGTTGTTGCTCTAGCTGGTACAAGTCTGGGAACATAATAAAACCACACAGATATACTTCTGACAGTTTCCAGTCTCTTTGATCAAACCTCTCTTTGTTCTCTGAAGGACCTTTTAATCTCTATTAAAAGGTGTGACAAATTTTTGTGTCTTCTTTGTTTTCTTTCTCCAGGGGACAGACACCAGCAGAGTCTGACTTCCAGCTTTTGGAGATTGCCCGTCGGCTGGAAATGTATGGAATACGCTTGCATCCAGCCAAGGACAGGGAAGGGACAAAAATCAACCTGGCTGTTGCCAACACAGGCATTCTGGTGTTTCAGGTTAGAGCTGCTCAGGACAAGATTTTATACTTCATAAAGCAGAGAGATTTCTGAGAGCAGTAAGAATTCGGGATCTCAGCTGTGTCTGGAAGTATCTGGTTGGGAAAAATCAGGAGCTTCCAAATTTTTCCTAGCAATGACCATAAACCTGTTATAGCTGCATTAGGTCCTTTGCTCCCAGGGACTCACTCCTGCCTTTTTGGCTCAATCTGCATCCACAATGTTCTGTTCAAGATGCAAACTGATCCTTAGCTCACCATTTGCAAGTTGGTCATGCTCCTACACCTCATACCAGTAGGAGCAGGTAGGTCTTGCAGGCATGGTGCGTACTAAGTGATTATGAATCAGAGAAAAGTAAAACAACAGACAGCTGGAGCACATGGAAAGGGAGTACTGAACATAAGCTTTCTGTAGTGTTATTTTGTTAGAGTTTTTACAATTTCCTTCACCAGCCTTGACCGTTGTACCTTTGCTGAATCCATGAATTCACTTCTTTCCCTAAAAGATCTAAAGTATTTCCCTTCTATTTCTTTCCTTTCCTACCCTAGGAAAGCCTAGTAAATGTTCTTGAAGCATCACTGGTAAATTTATCAAATTCTTGTTCTGCAGTTTCCCTTACAAAAATAAACTGGGCTTTTACAATCATGAAGGTACAGGTAGTCAGCTGGTGTAAACTGCATCCACTTCACATGCATGCTTCTTACTGTGTTAGAAACAGTAAGTAAACTGTTTTTTAAAATGTACCTTTATAGAATTGTCAGTAAAGACTGTTCATTTTCACTGTTTCACTATAATTAAAACACCAGTGTTTCCAACCTTGTAAAGTACTTTGAGACTTTTCATAGTGACAAGTAACAGCAACAAACAAACCAAATGTCTGACCCAAATGCTCCGAGATAACATTTTTTAAAAAAAGCAATGACCCAAACAATCAAACCAAAAAGGCAGCAAAATAATAATGAAAAAAATCCTTGATAACAAAATTATTTGCTAGTGAAACTCCAAAATCGAAGCATGACAACACTAGGATGTTGTTAGAAATTCACATAACTCAAGTAATTGTAAATTCAGGCCCTTCCCCTGCTCTCCTACAGTGTTTTCATCAGCTGAACTAGTGAATTGCCTAGTCTTATAAATAAAAGCTGTCTTTCAAGGTGAAAGTATATGTCCAAAGCAAAACAGCGTGGACCTCACTGAGTCCCAGCATACAACTGAGATCCTTTGGTAAAGCTATGGGTTGAAAGTCCAAGGATTGATTTATCAAGTTCTAAAAGTCAGTCATCTCTTCTTGACCTAATGTGTTTGCAACTTTCAAAATTGGTTTGTTTTTGGGTTTTTTAATGTTTCTGAAAAGCTTGGAAATTTTACTGGATCAAGCTCCTTGACCGAATGCTGAAAAGGAAGTCAGGCTCTGACCTGTTGGAGTCTGCCCAGCAATTGGAGTCTGTCAGTAGGCTTAGGGCTTCCTCAACCACTTCATAGGTCAAGAGCCCTAAGGTCATCTTCTTTATTTTGGATATGACTGATAAAAATTGAAATATGAGGATATTATTGGAATGACCTCAATGAAAATAAAGTTTCACTCGCAAATGGCATAAGCTGCAGTCAGACTTATTTTAAAGCCTGCCATTTATTTAGAAATCAGTGTCAGTGCTGCTGATTATTCTAAGGAGATTAATTATGTGATTCTTAGACAGCTGGTTGACATAGCAGAGATCATTACACTGTCATTACTCCTACAGTCGTCTGGTGATGGCGCCTATGTCAGCGTGGGTTTCTGCATTTAGCAATCCTGTAGTAGTTCTCTGAAACTTCTGTGCTGTGCTGTAGGCATGTTTCTATTGAGGCCGTTACTGAGCAAACTGCTGTAATGAATATTTTAAAATAATACCTCCACTACCTGCTAACATAGATTAAGGATGAAACTTCTGAAGGGTAGGGGTTAATGATACAGTGGCTGGAGTATTATGAAGATAATTCCTTTCTTGCTGTTTTCTTATGGTAGTGGTAGCTGTTTTCAGAAAAGCATTTTATGACTCTAAAGAGACAAGTAATTTGTTTAGATTGCTTTTGCTTCTGGTGCTCCCCGTGAAAGGTCAAAATGGTTGCAGTATTTTGTACTTCCAATTCAAAGCTTGCAGTTGCTTGTTTTTTCCACAGTTAAGTAATATTAAAGGGATATTTATTTTGCCCTGTAGGCACACAAAGAGGGGGGAAATTAACTCATCACTCATTACAGTGACATGTACCTGGATTCCATGCATTCTATTTAGCTGGTGGAAAGAGAGTGAGGCACCTTGGGAAGGTGATTTAGTCCACTGAAAATCTGAGTCTGCATAGGAGCACAAGACAGCATCACCCAGGCAAACACTATCCACTCTGTCTTGTGCAGTGATACTGGGTTGGATAATTTCTCAATAACTCAGTACATCCAGTCCTATGTGCAAGGGTTTGACCTTAAGTGCCTGCCTTCAGTTGCAGCACCAGATGATTTCATTTTGCATTATCAGAGGATGAATGCCAAGAAATACTATTTCAAGTAAAGTGAATAGATGATTAATTCATGACAAGCTCTCTTTAGTGGCTTAGATTTCTTCATTTAGATCTGGAATGATTGAACTCTTCTGACTTTGTTCTCTGTAGGGTCACACCAAGATCAATGCCTTCAACTGGGCTAAGGTTCGAAAGCTGAGCTTCAAGAGGAAACGTTTTCTAATCAAACTACGGCCTGATGTGAATGTAAGCCGTTGTCAGGAATTGCTGAAGTTGAAAAAATATTATTTGTTATATTTCTGCTCACAGGTCATGCATAGTTTTATCACATCATGAATATATTTTTAATTGATTTTTAATTAATTGCTTGTGTTCACTGTTGGTTGTTGTGCACATCAACCTGGTCTCATCTCAGGTGAGCAGGAAATGTAAACTGAATTGGTCATAATAAAATGTCCTAGAGTCATGTTCTGGCTGCGTCTCTGGTACTGTATCTTCAGTTCTTAAGCTATAGCATGTAAATAACTTTTTCTATTTAATATTCAAACCATTGCTTTATCTCTGTCATATTTGTCAATGAAAAGAAGTTTGAGCAATAGCTTTGGTACTGACAGATCAGTGATATCTCAAAATGAGAAGGATAAGGCCTGTTAAGCTTGAAATGAATAAGTTGGAAAAAAGAAAAGCGTTTTTTTTGTTTTGTTTTGTTTTGTTGGTTTTTTTTTNTTTTTTTTTTTTTTTTTTTTTTTTTGTGTTTTTTTGGTTTTTTTGTTTTGTTTTTTTTTTGGTAGCATAGTGCCTGATTTGTCAATACATTTCTCTAATGTATGTTGCTGCCTGCTCACACTACACATGCTATTCCAATTTTCAGAGTTCATTCCAGGATACCCTGGAATTCCTTATGGCCAGTCGAGATTTTTGCAAGTCTTTCTGGAAGATCTGTGTGGAGCATCATGCCTTTTTCAGGCTTTTTGAAGAACCTAAACCAAAGCCTAAACCTGTTCTTTTTTCTAGAGGTTCTTCATTTAGGTTCAGGTAAGACCTGTATTCTACTTTCCACATTTGTTGCATCTCCCATTTCAAAATCACATCCATAATTCTGTAGGATTAAACCTGTTATTTTCAGCTCACCTTTTTTACATGGTAGTTTACTCCTTTATGTTTTTTGTTACATCTTCTCAGCCAGAACATTGCAAAGAACACTGTAGAAGAAAACCTTGCATTAATTTTGTAGTAGCTGTTGCAAAGTAGCTTTTTGAAGGTAAAGTAAAAACTATATAGGTTCCAGCTGGTTTCACATAAGAAAACTCCCCTGTGTCTTAAACAACACTAGCTAGCAGTTTTTTGGCATTCTGGCACTCTTTGAATCCTCTGGTTCTAGGATGGGATCTTTCTTATGTATCAGAGTAGAGATTTGTAAATGTAGAGAAGTTTTTAATAGTTGGGTTGTTGATTTGTTTGTTTGGGTTTTTTTCTTACATTGGCATAAGCATCATTGTAGATACTGTATTGTGTATGCCGGAGGGGGAAATCCTTTTATTCATACAGTTTATTTTGTTAGCAAAGCTGATATAAGCATGAACAACCAGAAACACTGATGAGATAAATGATGCACTCTAGGTGCCATGCACAAGAACATAGTATATATAGCCATTCTAACTCTCTTCCCACTTTGTTTGCTGCTTGCAAAGTCAGTTAATTAAGATGGAAAGACTTATGTTGTGTAAACAAGCTATAACTTGTTAAGTTTATGCCTGAGTAAATAGAAGACTATAGGTGCATTCAACTTAACTCCTAGTTTGGAAAGCAGGTTTTGTCTACATCCTCCACTCACTGTGCTCTATGCCACTACATCCAGTAACTTTTTCCAGACCTTGAAAGCCTCTAATGAATTGGAAGGATTTGGCTCTCATTGAGCATTCTTGAGGTGTGGATTTCCTGTGCTGCTCTCTGTTCACTTTGGAGTTTATAACTTCACACAATAGATGATGCTGGGCTTTCTCACTGCTTCTTCATACCCTGTAGCAGAAGGACAGAAAGGGATTTCCAGTCTAAATCTCTGCAGAAATGGTGTATTTTAGGCTAACTATTGAGTAATGAAATGCATTTCAAAGGTTTTCATCTTGGTTCCAGGGTTTACTGATGCCAGATATGGCTGGTATTTGACTAAAAGCAATTCAAGATTTTTTTATTTTTTTTTTCTCATGAGAGGAAAACTTAACCCTTGCTTCACTTTCCATTGTGGTGACTTCCCAGTAATGTAGTACCCTATAGAGGGCACACAAGTGAATTGAGGCAGTTCTGAAATGACATCAAAAAGTAGCTCCCTGGCAAAAAAAGAGGCAAGTAACACACATAATGGAAAAATCTGTGTGTATCTGACCAGGTCCCTTTTTTTTTCTATGATCTTAACATGAGTTTCTGCTGTTCGTTACAATTACTCTTCTGGTTGCTGTGACTTCATATGTAGGCCATATACATATTTATGATGACCAGATAGTATATATTGTATTAACCATTTTAACTATGATTTTCTTCCAGTGGTCGGACTCAGAAGCAAGTTCTTGACTATGTTAAGGAAGGAGGGCACAAAAAAGTGCAGTTTGAAAGGTGAGAGAAAATAAATTAACTATCCTAGTATGTTTTAATCAAAGAAAAGTCATTATTTCCAGATAGTTATATTTTGAGATCTTGACACCAGTCAAACTAAAACGTTTCTTCATTGCTGATTTGACAGTTTATCACATGTAAATATCTCTGTGGTCCTGCATGTTTTGGCAGAAGTTTCATAACTTACAGCTCACTTAAAATCAATAGTTTTCAATCTGTTTTTCAGCAATGAGTGTCCTACCATCACAGATAACTTTCTCCCAGTTTGATTTGCACCCTCTTTAGTGGGATGTGATCAATCTTTGTGAACAGCCATATTCAGCTCAGAGTAAAACTGAAGCTAACAAGAAAGTATAGGCAACCTCAAGGGTGAGGTCTCCAGGGAAACTGAAACTCCTCCAGCTTGCTAGAGCCAGTTCTGTCTGAACTCATCTTTCTCATGGTGAGCTGAAAGTAATGTCCAAAATGCCACAATGACCATGACAACAGTTCATTGCTTATGATTCATGTTTACATGAAAGACCATTTTTGCTTCAGTGCCTCTCCCTTTTCTTACAGTGGTATGTTTGCAAGGCATAGCACATTTAAATTTTCGAGAAAGGAGGAATGTTAATCTGCTTTGGAGCAAACTTTTATGAAAACTGTTATTCAAAGGTTTTGTTTTAAAAGAGGCATGTCTCTTGATTCCTCTGTAGAAAAAACCCTGAAATAATTCCTTATGTGATTTTCCTTTTATCTCCAGGAAACACAGCAAGATTCATTCCATCAGGAGTGTGACTGTACAGCCTTCAGAACAGCATACAGAGGTGCCAAAACAAGTCAGTGATGTTGATGAAGCTTTGGATCATTCCTTTTAAGCATTTCTTGTTATATTGTCCTCCACCGATTGCTGTTTTGACACTCTAGGAGCATAGTTTCCAGCTTACTTACTATTTAACTGGGACCTGAGGAGCCCTGGGTGTCATAAGCTTTGGGTACTGCAGAGTGAAACAGTGTTGCTTACAGACAAGCAGACAAATATAAATAGTGAGTTTGTCTGAGCTGTAATAATGACCATACGAAAAACTGCAATGCACAGTGTTACTGCCAGCATCCTAGACTGTAGCTGGTTATTGCATCTAGGCAAAGTGTAATTATTTCCCTTCACTGCAAGGTCTTAGTTTCCCATTTCAAGGTGTTAGGTTGTAGTAACCAGGGACAAGAACAATTGTTTGCTGAGAAAAAATTAAAGCTCTTGGCTTCTTGGCTATTAACTGTGCTAGATACCTTATGTATTTATCTTATGTTAATAACTGTTATGTGTTAGTAGTTTGCAAATCCAATGGCCCTGTAAGGGTTGGCTGCAGCAGCTGCATGTTCCCAGGTCCAGCTAGAAGCAAGGCTGAGCATGTATGCACTATTGGCACCCACATGAATGCACACATGCATTCTGTGTACATATACTCATACAGTCAGACACACAAGTAAGAACAGAGAACAGCACTCCCACAAGCACAAAAGTGCCAGTGGCCTCACTCCGTTCCAATCTTCGGCTTATTTTGGGTGGCAATCCATTAGTGGAAGATATGTATACATATATGTGAGATGGTTCCCTTCTGCCACTGGTCTTAGACAATCTATCCAGTAGCAGGTCTCTGGATCTCCAGATCTTCCAGTGGCTGGTAGCTGCATATACAAGCAGTGAAGGCTCTCAGCCCCACTCCAGTTCCTGGTACTCATGTCTACACACACACATTCACTCACATGCTGTGGGTTCCTCCAGTAATTCATCTTAGTCTATCCAGTAACTGATTCTCAGATCCTCTGATTCTAGATTATTACGTCTTGCAGAGAGATAACATGTGCAAAGATGTTGGTCCAATATCTGTTGGTACAGATCTGGGCTATTGCCAGTAGCTGATCCTCAGGCCTTCTAGTCTTTCCAGTGCTTGGCCTGACTTACAGCTTTTCCAGTTCTTGGCTCCCAGCTCTATTATCCTACTCACCAGTCAGTCCAGTTTAATATTTGCTGACAATTACACATTGAGCTACCCACCTAGCTAATATGCACATGCTCTGGTCTCTCCAGTTGCTGGCATGCCAAATGCGCCAAACACATGGGCTGATGGCTCTGCTGGGAAAGCCTCCAGAGGATCCAGGTCAGGAAGCTCCAGCTTCCTGACTAGGTTATTAAGTTTCCTCCACCTGCCAGTGTTTTTTCCATGCTCATCTGTCTTTATAGAGGTGAACCTTTGCTCACATAACCTTATGTTAGGTAGAGCTTAAATGGCAGGAGAAAGCTACTAGGTTAATGTATTTAAGAATGCCGCACGAACCTTAAGCTTCCATGCATTGCTTCCTTTTGATATTCTTTCTGTGAGTCTAGGAACTTCAGAGAATTCTGTTATAAATGGAGCCCATTTCAAATATGTAGCATTTTAATGTTGTTAAGACAAACTCAGGCAGATGGAACATGGCTGATGGGCAGGTGAAATATATTTTTCTGTGCAGAAAAGTCAGCCTATGAACTACTGGCAGGTATTCTCTAGGGAGTCAATATGGTGTGCTCAAAAGCCCACACATGGTTTTTTTAATGTACCTGAGTAGGCTGTGCAGAATTTTCCTTATGTTTTTATCTTTCCCTCCAACTTCTCAGAGTAGTGTGAACAAGTTGATGTTAGAGTGTTTATGGCTGCCTTAGGTCATCAAAACACCTCAAATACACCATTTTACCTTATCACTGCATTCTGTGTGCCTTCTCTTCCCTTGCTTAGCTTATGTATATTTTCTATCCTTAAAGATCAGAAACCTCTTATTTTTTAAGTTCTAATTAATTTTGAAGCTTGAGTTTCCTCTTCTGTTTTCAAGAGACTCCTATGTTGCTACAGATGGAGTGCAAAATTCTGGTGTGTAATTACATGTAGCCTTTTCCCTCTGGCTCCCACCCCTCCCAAACCTCTCCCCTCCCACCCCTTCCTCCTCCTTTGTTTCCCTCTTGCCTTCCCTCTATTATCTTTCCAGAGTGCTAGAGCCTATGGAGACGACAATGATGCTGGAGCAGTGCAGAGCTGCCGGCAAGGAAAGGAGTTGAAAGCCTCAACAGAAGACACTGGACAGCACAAGAGTCCTTCCTTGAAGAAGAGTCCAAAGGAAGGCAGAAAGGTGGATGGAGCAGTGGTGTCACCAGTGGAGGAAGAAGAGGAACCTGCTAAGGACAAGATACAGCAGAACAGACCTCAGTCACAGCAACCAAGCACAGGTCCAGCTTCCAGGGCTGCTCATGGCAGCAGCACCTCCATTCCTTTCATTGACTGCAGTGATGTAGATAGCGAGTATGATCTCCTCAGAGGACAAATAACCCGGTCATATTCCCAAACAAATGACAATTATGAGGGTGATTTGACCAGTGGTGCCTATATTCACTACAGAGATGAAAATCGCAATAGAACTAGATATAGGGATTCCTCAGCTTCTCTAAAGTCTTCCCAGAATCTCTCTGAAGAGTACCTTGATGATAACACAGCTAGTCTCTCCTTCTACACTGGGGGAAGCCCCAGGATGCCAAGGCATAGCTCTCTGGTTGATGAAATGTTTAGAGGGTCAGGGAGCCGTAGTCCACTGGCCACTCCATTGCCTCCCAGTAGCAAAGGGTCAAGCCCTAACACGAGCCTGAGTAGAACTGGCTCTCAGGGTTATGTCTCAGAAAATGGCCATGACTGCAGGGTAAGGGCTGGGGAGGAGGATAACCATGCCAGTAACTGCCATGGGTATTGTAGATATTCTCCAGGTTCTCAACGGCCTCGTGCACAGAAAACCCAAAATGTCTGCAATAAGTCAGTTACAGATCCATTTATCCTTAGCCAGATATCCTCAACCCCTGGGCCAGACTATAGATCAGAGAGGTATTGTAAAGGAGGTGGGCTGGCTAAGATGTCTTCTCCAGAAGGCAAAATTATGGCTAATGGTATGCCAGCTGGGGCACAGTCAAAGCAGAGCCCAGTCATGCAGTCGCTACGTGCCAGTGGCATGATGGATCACATGGCTGCAATCCAGATGATGGAGGGCTCCACCAGCAGTGGGACAGAATCCAGTGATTCGGACTCAGAAGTCATTAATCCCTTCACTCACCCCCTGGTGTTTGGAAATCCCATTGTGCTGAGTTCCTCTCCTATGTCTAGAAATAAGTACTCCTTTGGAAGCCTTCAGCTTGATGAGGAGGTAGAGGAGGATGTGTCTGTTGGCCTCAGTGATGAAGATGGTGTGCAGGTCTTCAGCTGCTAGAGACCAGGGGATGCTGTGATTGCTCTTTAGAGCGGTTGCATCTTCTGGGACTTGTGATGAGTGTCTGGTAATAATTTCAGTGCATGGGTTATTTCAAACATTGTCATTGTACAGACTAGCCAGAGGGAAAGGATGCTAGAACACAACAATAAGTCTCAGTGGCACTTAACACTAAGCATCTCTCCTGAAAGGCAGGAGGAGAGAAAAATTTTTACTGATTAGGTACCTTTGTGAGACTTTGTACACTCACCTGTTCTTTGTATGAAGTCATATTTTAGGTGTACGTTGTAGCTTCTCTGACACTTGACTAGTCATTTTGACAAAACAAACAAAAATGAAATTAAGTAGGTACAGTTTGCTCTTTTTATGTATCTTACAATCTTTTTTTCTCTCCCATATGAGGAGAGCAACTTACGAGTGCCTCAACAGAGTTAGGAGAGAAAAAAAAATAAACTTGCAGCCAAATGCAGGCAGCTTGATATTTGAGACCAAGACTTGTTGAAATCTTTAAATATACTGGAAAATCTTTTCATAGCAAGAAAGTGTTTGGTCTACTCATCTTCATAACTCATCTTACAATTTTAGCTGATGAAATGAGGATACAAATTAGGCATGTATACAGAGAAAATGGAAGTCTTAGCTTTTCCTTCAATGGGTTCAACAGGCTGATTTGGTGATGGAGATTTTGAAACTCCAAACTCTTACTTGGGCAAGAAAAAGAACAAGATGAAAGACATAATTCAAGTGGAAAAATTTGGATTGTAGCAGCTCTAATGAAGAGTGATATGAGAATTACTTGCAAGTCAAACCTTTCTATCCTTTATCAGTGTGATTTAAAGATTGATTACAGATTTTTTTTCTCTTATTCTTTCAGTGGAATTAATATAGAGACATCAAAGTTCTGTTGTGGGCTATTTTTGATGGGTGGTTTGGAGACGGTGGCTATTTAATTTTATTTTTTGCTTTGATCATGAAAAATGTTTTTCTGTGCAGGGTCCAATTAGTATGTTGTAGGCTCCTTTTTTAGCAGTGCCACCTCATACATTTTTTATATCCCTGACACAGAGAATGATGGGACTAACTGTGGTCCAGACTTGATTGTCTTCTGTACTATACATATAGTGAGATTTTCACACATGCAGAAGGACAAAGAGATTAATTCTGTGTGTATTGCCTTTTCACAAGCTAAAAGTATTGAGAATTAAGGCTATGTCCTAAGAAAATCCAGATGGAAGTCTTCTGTATGGAAAGTGTCCTACAGCTACTAGATCTGGGAGACAAAATGTGCTCTCTATGACTGGCCTTAATTTTAACTTTTATATATTTTTCTTGTGGAAGAATGGAACTAAATCTGAGAATTTTTAAGTGATGAACAACAGCATTGGCTGAACCGCAGGTCACTTCCAGTGGCCTACATCTTGCAATACGTCCATTCAGCAAGGATGAATCCATTCACATAAGTACTGATGAACAAGTTACAGGACTCTGTAAAGTTAGACAATATAAAGTTTTCAAGATTGTTTTTACAAAAATAATAGCATAAGAAGTCTTTTTAATTTTTCTAATGCCTTGGTCTATGCACACTTTAACAGAATTTAATCTGAGTGAAGGATATTTAAAAATATACCTACAGTAGTTAGGCATGTGTTGTTATATACTTTATTTTTTTGCAAGTAAAATATATCTTTGTGTAAATATAAGTTTTAACTCTCTCATCTCCTTTAATGTGTTGTTTTTTCTTATGGATTAGATACCTCATTTTTGAACAGGACTGATTTAAAGCAACTCTTTAGACATTGATATTTTGGTGACAGGGAACGCTCTTGTTTATTCCTGTAGTTTAAAGCATGAGTCTAGAAACAGCAAGATTTTTAATTAGGGAAAAGCTTGCTTCTATATGATTCTAAAAGAGGGTCATTTGTGTTTTGAGTTTAGAGTAGCTGTAAAATAATTGCCTTGAACTTCTGAATATATAAGATGAAATATAAGTAGTTGAAGCCCACATCAGCAGATAGCGTCAGCTTGGGGAAGTGGGTACATGAGTCTCCTTTTGACTTACTTTTTTCATATCTGTGCAGTAAAAGTACCACTAGTTATATTATAAAATAGTAGCAGTCTGGACAGATGAATTAATTGCTTTGTTAGCCAGTAAAACTAGAGTTCAAGTAATGGATTTTCAACAAAAGGGTTTGCAGTCGCTGCTGCTACTTAAGAAAAGTGAAAAAAATTTATGAGTGGTGTTTACTATTCTGCATCCTTTCAGAGTTTGTTTCCAGGCCCGATTTCTTCTCTCATATACCTACAAAGATACTGAATCTTTAACTTTATAAGAACAGGTCTGCTGGTAGCTAGTTGCTAATAAAGTCTCTCAACAGCTTTTCTTATTTGAATATTGTCCCCAAAAATGCAATATCAGGATTTTTCTCTGACTGTTTCTGTCAACTGGCATTTTTTCATCTTTAAATGTTTAAGTAGTCGTTGTTTTAGCACATGTGGAGTTTGTCCAGTGAGAAGAAATTAAGTTTGTAAATGACATAGGAAATAATTTCATTTAGGATTAATCATTTCTGCAGTACGCTAATGTCACTGAAACTCTGTTTCATATCAGTAGAGATGCATTTAATTAAAACCAGTCTGTGGGCCAAATGCCTCCACCAGACATTTAGTTTATATCTGATTTCTTGCTAAGAATGCTTAAGTGAGAAAGAAGTTTTAAATTGACATTTTCACATAGGATCAGTCCCTTGGAATTCATCTGGGGATTTTTTTTCTGTGGGACAAATCAGAAGGACCATTCAGGAAAAAACAGAAACCTTTGGAGTAAGACTGCCGATGAGGAATTCTCATTCTGGCTCACAAAATGCGCATGGTAAGAGGAGCCTGTCAGTTCTAGTTACTCTTTGCAGGCATTGATTATTCTGCATACACTGGTCAACAGCAGTCATCTCAGCTTACCTGTCTAACAGAGGAAGTCACAGGCAAAGTGGAAGACTTGATTCTCCCACCAGTTCCAGTAGATTCTGGAATGTGGTTGATGGTACTTTTGGTTCACCCTTCTAAAATTTTTATTCTCAGTAATTAACTTTCAATCCCATACTCAATAAGTGCCCTGGTATCCTTAGGCAGTTGCTAAAAATAAGGCAGCTGAAACACAGCAAGATTGAGCAGTTATGTCTACTGTGAATTGAGTAGTCCTGACTCACCTGTCTCCTGTTTTCCCAGAGGATGAGGAGGAAGCTTCTTGTTGGGTTTCCCAGGTGTCTTATCGTAGAATTGCTAAATCAACTTTGTCTATGTAGTTGGATGAATATAAAGATTAGTTGCAAAAGCAGTTACAGGTTCATCCATAATAATGTGCAGATCTAGGTAATCTCTGGATAAAAGGAACTGTGATGCATTCCTTGCTATTCCCACTACTTGTCCACAGTCAGTCATCCTCTACAACGACAGTAGAAAGGTCATGTCAGACAATTTTCAGTTTTCTCCTACTCAGCAGCAGCTCAAACTTGCTATGTTTTCTTGGGATCATCTCCTGTAGGGTTTTCTTTTATGTCAGTCTTTCCTAGAGTCTAGTTTTCCTCAGTGACGTGGGTTATAAAATTTTGGAATAAATAGATGAAGAAAACATGGAAAGTGACAAGTTGACATAGGAGCCAAGACCTACGTAGGATATTGCAGGTATGGAGTTTTGAATAATTGATGTCCAACTGGCCTAGACAGCACTGGTTTAGGTTTAAGTCCATGTCCATTAGCAAACATGTTCTCTGAAGATGATTTATGCCGTCATCTCAAATCAGCCATAGGTCATAGGCCTTCCTAACAGGTGCCATCCCACTGATCACTGTAGCACTTGCTAAATATAAATTGTATCAAAGAAGAACTGGAAGAGAAATTTCAGTATCTGCGAAAACGTCAATGTATAACTGAGAGTTTTTAGGTTTGCTGTATTTGCATTTAGATTGTGTGAGCTATACAAAGCTGAGATCAGTTTTAATTATAGAGCATAATTAAAGAGTTGCATGTTAATAGTTTGAAAAATCATATCAATCTATTAGTTTGCTTCATTATTAAAGGGCATGCAAAACTAGACAGAATTTTCTCCACAGAGCAGCATTGGCAATGCTGAATATTATCGTTAGAACCTTGCAAAGGGTGTGGTTTGTGAATTAATTCACTAAATGGGGCTAGTATTACTAGTCCACACTGCATCAGGATCTGTATTTTCACGCCTGAGTATTTGTAGGACTTTGTAGGTTTTTGTTTGCATTGGCTTTTCTGGTGCAGCTTCTATTAATTGAAGCAGCTCTATTCTTTCTGAAACAGTAGCATTCATGCCAGAAGTTCCTTTCTGACCTCTCTGTACATGCACATACTTGGTGGTGATTAGAGAAAGTCAAATCAAAAATGGGTGAGACAGACTTGAAAGCTGTTTATAGGTCGTCTTTTTAAGAAACAAGAGATGTTTTCAATTCTACCTTCTTCTGTCCCACAGTGAACACACAAACATAAAGAGTGTCCATAATCACTAGGAGGTTTTTCGGGGGGGGGCTCCAAGGTCAGGATGGCAAGCAGGAGAGAAGAATAGGAAACATCTTAAGCACACAAAAAATATCTGGCCTTATTTAATTACAGTGCCCTTTGGCATAGTGTGCTTTCCACTTTTTTTTTNCCAGTGGTTTATTGGGTACTTGGAGAACAAGAGTTACATTGATCAATTGTACTGATGGAGCAGACCTGATTTTGAATATTGAAAACGAGTGATTCAGATCTCATCAGTATGATTTACAGGCAAATAGCATGAACTGTGTCTATTTCTGGAACAGTTCTTTAAAAGAAAAAAAGAGTGTCTGACCTATAAATTCTGTCAAATACCCTGTTTGTTTAACTGATCTCATTTGTTATAATGAGCCATTAGACTGCTGTCAGAAGTGAGTTTAGAATGAAATTTTAATTGCTGCAATTTAACTTCTAATTATGAAAAACAAATTAACAATCCAAGTTTTTCCCAACTTCCACACTTGTGTGAGGGAGTTGGGTGCCACTTAGCCTTGTGCACAAGAATGTGGACCAGTGGAGAATCCCCCTCATGCAGCAACATTGTTGTTACCAGCTGTAAAGGGCATTGACTGTGAAGAAAGAGGTTCTCTGTTCAAGCATGTAATAAAGTGAAGGAAGCCAAAGTCCCTTTTAGTCTTCCAATATTGCTTCTCTCCCTCTACCAGGGTAGTTTCTTAAGCCAACTTCTGTACCTTTAAACACATATCTTTCCTTTTCATTCAGAGGATTGATCCTCTTCTCCATATGAAATAAGAGAAACCCTAAATATATGATGGGAATTGAATCTTCTGGAACAATTTTTTAATCTATAGGCCTTTCTTTTGTCAGCTGCTGTCAGACACAAGTGGTAGGAGAACAGTCCTTTTCTTAGAAACCCAGCTGCTTGTTGGTGTCTCCTACTTGTCGATGATGAGTTTGGATTTTCTTAGGATAAGTCACAGATGTACTGTTAACATCATGAGGACCCAAAACTTAGACTGATGTGTAACTTTTCTCAAATGTGGGTAGAAGCAGACTGGTTTCAGTCCAACTACATTAGGAAAAATTTTTGTTTGCACTGTCAAGTTCTAGGAAAGAAGGAAATTTAAATCCTAGGAAATTGACATTAGTAAAATCTTTCCTCTTCTGTTTCCGTCGTTTCTATAGTTGCTGAAATGTGCCTAGACAAGGGCACATATCATATTTATAAGGGAAATAATTATGCAACATGTGGATCCTGAGCAAAGGCATCTTCTGCATTTTTCCCTATGGTTAGGCTGTGTGGTGCCATCAATATTTTAAAATACAGAATTTCTACTTAAAAATCAAAGGCATCGTGTGAATAAAAAGCCTACTTTGGGTGACATGTAGCAGAAATATTCATAGAATTTTGTCTTCTGTTCTACTTCAGTGTTCTGTAAAGAGCATGTAGAATAAGCTTGGTTTATGTTGTTTGTTATTAAAAGCAGTAAGCACTTTCTTTTAAATGTTATGAGATCTGGAAAGCCTGTGTGCATGGCTGAGCTGTGTATTCACAAGCATCCTTTTCACAAGTACAAGTGTAAATAATGATGGTGTTATTACAGTAAAGGGGGTAAAGACCTTAGGATCATAAATTTGCATGACATGATGGTAAATAGTTTGCTCTAGAATGGTTAGAGTTTTAAGGTGTAATTTTTGTTGAAGATTTTTTCGGTAAAGTTTTGGCCCCTGAGTACAGTAAAAATTGACAGTTCTTACTGGAAAAAATCAACTCTAAAGGCAGTAATATACAGGTGTCACTGACTGAACATGGAAGGTTGAAGGAAAATGAATGCTTTCTGATTCAAGATCTTTCATGCTTGTTAAAACTAGATTAAAATGCTGCAAATCTTGTTTTGAGGAAAGTTTTTGCCTTTGATGGTTTTCAGCATGATCAGATTTAGTTCTCTCTGTTTACTTCAGAGAATGTTAGAGCTCATGCCTGTTGCTTTTCCATGAGGCACTTAAAAATACTTGATTAGCTGAATCCTTATTTTTCCCCTTTCCTGCTGAAAAGCTCACCTGGACTCACTAACTAAAAGTTCATAAGCTTGGCAGTGTTTCAACCCTTTCCTGATTTCTGTGTGTGCACATGCATAGATTTAAAAAAAAAATTAAAATCTCAATATTCAAAATTAATTTTTAAAATTGGCAATGCTGGGGACTTCATTCTCATTTTTGTCATTTGTTCAATACAGTTTAAAGAGAAACATTTTTTGTTTCATTGTATGCACTGTTTTGTCAGCATGTACCTCTCTGGGAGAAAAAGCCTTTTCAATGTTCTGTCTATCCTCAAAGCATGGTGTATCTTCTGTTCCTTGCATTGTTTGGAGCACTGTCTCAATGTCCTTTTACTGCAGAAATGCCTATTTTGTATGGGGAGTACCTAATACCTCCCATTACAGTGATCCTGTCTCATAGAGCTTTCCTTACTTCAGAATTAATGAAAACCCCCACCAGGTTGTGAGTCTCAAAACCACAGCATGTAGAGGAGCAGAGGAGTGGAGGGAAAGGGGGTAAGAAGGCCTCTTTTCCAGGGAATTTGAGCTCCATTGTGCACATCAGATTGCCCTTCGTTTGCTAATGAAGGCTGCACCCAGCGATCAAGTCTGTCTGCCGTAGCTCATAAGCAGGATCACTGCAGTCCTGGGGAGATGTCTTGTTGAAACGGACAGTATCTGTGGCATAAGCTTACATAGGGGATGAAGCTTTCCAATTATATTGTAGCACTGTGTCATGTTGGTTTAAAGACAAACAAAAGCAAGCCAACCCTAACCCTGGTACAACAGGGAATCCTTCTATAGGTTGTTCTATTTCTGTCTGGAGAGATCAAGGCTAGACAAAGGACTGATGCCCAGTGACCTTGCATTCTTCCCAGACTGTAATGTTCACTCTTTGTTCTTAAGATGTGAGTACACCCTGATGTAGGCCAACAGCAGTTACTGTCTGATTTCACACTCACCACTGTCTAATACTGCAGCATACCAATAAAGCATGGACCTTTACCAGCTGGAGAGGTTGCTGGCTACTAAACCAACACCAAGCTTGATGAGACTTTAAGCATGTCAAGCCATTTAACTGTGTATGCATGGAATTAATTTTTTTATTATTATTTTTAGTTTTATGTGTATTGAAGGCTTTTACTCATTCTAACTGGTATTTTGCTGTAAAACTGTCACTGGTTTAATTGTTCTGTCCAATTGCTGGCTGATACTTTGTCCTAAATATGAAGAAATTGATTCATTGAGAAGGTGCACTTTCCACTTCCAATTTTCCCAAATTCCACTCACTGCCATGGGCATGCATTTTGAAGCTGTGAAGTCGAAGTGAACCTTTCTCCCTCTGAAGTCCCTCTTCAAGCCAGGCAGAGTTAGATTGAATCTCTTCCTGAGTTGTTTTTAATTCCTGTTTCTCCTCCAATTCTTTGGTACTGCATTCAGGGATGTCTTTACATGAATTTATGGTTGTTGTATAACTCTTTTTCAAACTAACAAACTGTACCCAGCTTGGTTCATGTAATAGGGAAGAGGAGTGCAGCTTGATGAAGTGGTTCCTCTCAAACTTCTGTGGAAGTCAGTGAGATTTTGTTCTTGCATTGAGAGACAATAGAGCAGAATCTCCATCCCATAACTCTTCAGCAGAACAACTGCTGAAGAGGTTCACAGCTGGAGAGGGAAGGGATGGACACCCTTATTAAACTCTTCTCCAATCTAAGGCACTTCAGAGATTGGCAAAGTGCATATGAAAACTCCTGCTACTTCATCTGGTGCTATCCGTCCCCCGTGTCATTTTGTACTATGCATCCTTCTCTGACCAAAATGTTTAGATACAAGTTAGAGCTATGCAACCAGTGTGAAAATGGAAAATTAAGGTAGACTGTGTGGCCACAGCAGCAGCAGCTTTGTCAGATACATTCTTATTAAAGAGATTTCATATGCTCAGTAATGCCAAGGACAAAGGGGCAACAAGTTGGGTTCCATCTGCCAGAC
This sequence comes from Formicarius rufipectus, assembly GCA_013399695.1. Lineage (NCBI taxonomy): Eukaryota > Metazoa > Chordata > Aves > Passeriformes > Formicariidae > Formicarius > Formicarius rufipectus. The sequence goes on from VXAU01005926.1 coordinate 351,585, forward strand.
TGGAGTTTAGAAAACATTGATCTCACGTTAAAGCAGGGTAACAGGGATATGGATGTCACAAGCCTCCTGTAGAGCTGGCTGTGGAGCAGGCATAAGAGAGAATAAGCCCTACAACATTCCAGGTATTGAGATAGGTGCTTTTCTGGCTCTTAACAGTGCCAGAATTTAATTTGTAATAATTATCTTGAGAAAAATATAGCTCTTAACAGTTGACTTGGTGAGCTCTTAAATTCTACATGAAGTTTTCCAGCAGAACTTCAGTCACCTTCAATAATAGTTGATGTTTTCTCCCAGTGTCCGTAGTCGATTCATTTTCACTTCTTGGTACTCCACAGAGAAGGAGCATTTCCATGGAGCATCTTAACACTGCTGTACTCTTCCTTGCTGTTAAAAAAGAGTGTCTATGGATGGGCACTGTTTCTTTTGAAGCAGATGCAGAACACTAAATGGCCTGAGTTTGTTATTCAGTAGCTTCAAGAGAAAAGGAATAGAGGAGTATCTTCAGGGTATGTTAAGTCCCATTTGTCTCCCTCACATATAGGGGAGCTCCCTCATGTTAAGTTAAAGTCTCTGACCAGGGATTTCCAATGATCTTATACTGTCTATGCAGTCAACACAGAAGAAGGCAGCAGACTGATCACCTGTGATGTGAATTGACCTCTGGGAGAGACTTTCTTCATCAGCTGGAAAATACTGATTTTAACTGTTTTTTCCTTTACATGAGCCATGTTTTAAAGCAGTATCACTCAGGCAGCCCAACACTCTGTAGGCATCAAGCTCAGCACCAGTCCCCATGGGTTAACATCTGTGTGTGATGGGAGCCTTGAGTAAAGCACATAGGGCTGGTGGGATGGATCACGTTTGGCCAACTAAGTGCAGAGATCAGAGTGTCCTTCCTTGGCAGACCACCCACAGCTTGCCAGCACTCCCATGCCTTCCTACCACTCAATTGTAGCAAGCAACTGATGTGTATTTTGACAAAGGTCTAGAGCTGTTAAGTATTTGATTTTAGCCACTGGCTTCATTTTGTGGAGCACATGGAACATGTATGTTGGTGGGGAGCAATTTGAGACATGTGTAAAGCTAGGAAGATAACCCATGGTTTCATATCCTGTGGCTGTGTAAAATGCCATTGTCATTGCATAGACTTTTTTTTTCTAAGTCAGATTTCAATCAAGCTTTACTTCCTCTGTCACCTTCCCTACTGCAGCACTTTTCTCCAATGTTTGGAGAGTAAACTAGCTCAGTGGAACTAAGAACCACTCCAGATATTTTGGCATTGATGGGCCAGTCTGGCATACTATGGTAAAGTGCATTCTCATTATTTGCCAGTGTCATCAACCAGTGTTTGTTTCTCTTCTGAAACCCAAGCTTAGAAAACAATTGAAGCTGATGCTTATTAATTCCTACCCACTCCATCAAGGATAACATTTTTGTATGTATTTAAGCAATCCTTAGATAAACATCTTTTTGTACTTGTCTTTTTGTTTGTGTGTATACAGCTGACTCCATTGTATTTGAAAGGTGGCCCAAGTCCGAATCTAAATAAAAATAACCTGAAGTACTAGCAGAGAAAATTCCCTGTTGTCAGCTGTAAACCTTTTAGGCCTCCAATGTGCAGTACCATTTGATATCTGCAACTGACATACTAATAGTTGCCTGTCAATCAGTGAATCCTTTAGGGTAAAATGTGAGGAATTCCAGTACCTTGTAAATAAGATTGGTCTTTTTCCTTCTGTGTCTGTTTATATTCTACAGCATGTAGTTGATGAGTAGAGTCTGTAGGAATATACTCTTCAGTGTCAGGAGGTCAGATGAAACCCTTTTTTAATACAGGTTATTTATTCCTTACCTCCATGAAAAAGAGAAAGTCACTGCAAGCACTGCCATGACACATCAGCATGACACATGTTCTGTTTGATTGGCAATGAGGAAGGGAAAACCTTCTATTTTCATTTCTCCATGGCTTACTGACTTACAGCAAAACAACTTTGTTTGCCACCTTTACCAGAGCAGCATCCAGTGTGTTGATCTTTATGGCTGTGTTGGTTGTAATTAGACCCCAGAATATACTAATCTAAGAGCATTTTGAGGGCCTTTTGTAATGTAGCCACTTTCTTATATCTGGCTTTAATTTTCACTTGTTCAGCATGCTGGCAGATGGGGCCTAACTGAGCTCTTGCTTGTAGGTGGTGGTGGTTGGATTTGGTCACTGCTCATGCACACATTGATACCAAAAGAGAGGATGCAGCATTTCAGCTGCAGAATGACTTTGAGAATGTCAGTGATGCATGGATGTGCAAGTCTTTAATCAACAGGGTGTATGCTGTGAGCCACCAGGCACATTTTCTGTGATGCTTTCTATAATACTTTTCCCAAGTTATGTCTTCCAGCTCTAGGATAGGAAGCCTTTCTAATTCACTGTGTATTTGATCTTTTGTAGTTTGAAATACTTGAGTTGTACTGATAAAAGTTCCAATACATCAGAAGTTAGATCTAGGATTATAGACAGGTAGGTAGATATGTCAATCTATCTATCTATCACAGATAGGTGCTATTTAACTCCTAGACTACAATGCCTGTGAACTTCTCACAGAGGTGCAAATCATTTATTTGCTGTCGTATGACAGGCATAGTGCCAGAATTTCTTTGTTTCTACATTTGAGATGATATCACTTTTCTTATGTCTTTTGTAATGTAGTTGAATACTTTTAACCTTACAACCTTGCTATTAATCTGTTTCACTATTTCTCAATGATGAATTCCATTTCTTTTGAAAATACTGTATATAGTTGTGTGCTAGTGTCAATAAAATTGACATTTGTGTAACAAGCTGTGGCATTTACTCAAATTTCACTGAACATTGATTTAGTGTGAAACTGTTGGTAAATTCTTTCTTGCTAGCTGTAATGACACAGACTTTTATTTCAGACAAATACTGCTTTGACTTTGATTTATAATAGGCTACATAACTGTCATGATTACGTAAACTGATAACTGTACTGTTTTTTTCCTTCTCTTTTCAAAGGAATGATTTATAAACATGAACTGATTTGGAATTGGAAAACATTCGTGTTATAGCAATAAATCTTGAGTTATTCCAGAAAAAAATAGATTTTACTACTGGCCTTATTATATTTATTTTTTATTATATTACATTTACCAGAGCATCGTACCTGTGTTTTTTAGCAACAGGAACATTTACTAGTCATAATTTAAAGAGAACACAAACACATGATAGTAAATTGTATTTGACCTTAATTATATACAGCGATGTATGTATTTTACGTTTAGTCTTAGACAGCCTGTTACATGTGGTAATCAAGAGCTTGTCACATTTTTTTGGTTCAGTTTTAATGTATGATGCCAAAACGGTACAGACTGTAAATGTTTTTCCACATGACAGATCCTTCTTCTAAAACAGGTTTAGATTTTTCAGAGGTTTGGTGGAGGGGATAACTGGGAGAACACTGGGCATTTTTGGCAAACTTTCTTTTTGTGCAGTCAGTAATCTGGCTGCCTCCCAGAAGACAAAATGCTAATTTCAGTAATATTTAATGTAGTGTATATGAATCCATGGAAGTGTAATTAATTATCTAATTCTTTAATATTTTTTATTCAAAATTAAGTGGGACTTTATATCTGTGAAAATCTCCAATTGTCATACTTTGTGCATTAAAAGTATTGCTTTTCTTGTGTAAATGTAATGCTAGCATTTCCATCCCAAACAGTCAGAGGAGCATGGAAAGACCTACAAGGTATAATATGCGTACTTGTGTTGTGTGTAGAAATTGGGGAACTAGTAGTTTTCTCCCTTCATGTTAGATCTGACTCGTCTTAGCAGTAACACTGCTTTAGAAAGTTGTGATTTTTCTGTAGACTTCAGCTAGATAAATTTGTTCTAATTTATGTCCTGTAGTTCCCTGTGAAATACTGATTTGAATCCTTGAAGTTCTACTTTGTTAGAAAGAATGGCACTCCTAGGGTGATTCCCATATTGTTGTGTTTATTATGTTCCGTAGAGTGGGTTACAGTGGTGAAAATTTTTATACCAAGTTGATGTTTAGAGTCATAGAATCATAGAATGGCCTGGGTTGGAAGGGACCTTAAAAATCCTCTAGTTCCAACCCCCTTGCCGTGGGCAGGGACACCTTGCACTAGGCCAGGTTTCTCAGAGCTCCGTTCAACCTGGACTTGAAACACTTCCAGGGATGGGGCATCTGCAGCTTCTCTGAGCAACCTGTTATAGTGCCTCACCACCCTCACAGTAGAGAATTGCAGCTCAGTCATGTATGCCTTGATCCCTTCCCTGCAGAGACAGTAATTTCAGCCTATTCCATTAAGCAGTCCCTTGGTTAATGCAAGTGGATGCAGTTCCTCTGGCTTCAAGGCCATTTGGGCTAGTTTGAGGACCCTGATAGCTGTGTCTTGTAGCATAATTTCACACACTGCAATTTAAGATTGTAACTCCTTTTGGTGCTTTCTTGAGAGAGCCTGTCCTAACTGACTTCTCTTTTACCATTTTTCTTAGCAGGTTCTCTGACTGGCAGCCCTCACCTTTCAGAGCTTTCCATCAATTCCCAAGGAGGACCATCGGTGGCAAATATGACTCTATCTCCAAACCTGAGCCCTGATGCCAAGCAGTCATCTCCCTTGGTCAGCCCTTTGCTGAATGACCCATCATGCATCAGGACTGATGATGAGGAAGAGGTCAAAAGAAAAGTAAGGCATATGAAAATGGCCTTGGCTCTCTTCTGTATGATGTGTTGTAGTAAATCTGGTCTGTTCCTGTTGGTTGCAACCTTTAGAGCTTGTTTGGACAGGATTTCCTATAAATCTAACTTGTTTTTAAGGACTGGAGTTTGGTAGTTTGTTGTAACAAAACAGTCAATCCCGTTGTCTTAGTGGAGAGAAAATTTCCAGGTGACAGAGAGAAACGGAGAAGTGTTGAGCATGTTGCAGGAATGTCCAACCCAAGCTCTCCAATCTGTCTGTGCTGGGAGCATCCCTGGAAGCATCTGGTGGTGGGAAGACAAAATGCTCCCTTTGAGCCACAGCCTGCAGCATTCAGTTAGGAGTGTTTGTCTCAGACCAATAATGGCAGCAAAACCATAAGGGAGCATCACATCCCAAATTGCTTTCTGAAGATAAATGTTTGTCTGAGCCAGGGAGTTCTGGGTACCAGCTGGCTTGTCCTTCCTGTGCTGCAGTGCAAGACGAGGTTGCTTTTGTCCTTCTGTGGCCTTTTTTTATTCCTGAGCTTGGATCATCTCAGGAGGATAAAAGTTGGAACTCATGGCTTTGCTGGAAAACGGGAGTTTGCGTAAGGAAGATTTCTTTTCCCACTGTGCACAGTAAGACATATGAGAAAAATTTGAAAAGAAAAACCAAGAATCAGTTAATAGGTTTAGGATTCTCTGTGTCAGTCCAGGCTACAGCAGCCAGTGACTGCTGTATAGAGCAGCTGATTATGGTTCTTGTGGGGTTGGACACTGACAAGGAAATGCCCACACAGTCTTCACTAACCTGTCTTTCATAATGTATCCACTGCATCATTTGTCCTCAGGGAGGAAACAGAGAAAAAGAAGATCTGTGGATGGTTTTTTTTCCTTCATTTTTGCTTCCTGATCAACACAGAGGAAGATAATCTGGGTTCCTTTGGTTCCTCAGAATTAACACATTTTAAATCTGTGGCTTAGGCTAAAATCCTCCCACTCTCCCACTGTTAGGTTGTCCAACCACAATGGGAGAATGCTATTGGTTTGAATTTTTCTGAGAATATTTTTACTGTGGATTTTCATCCTGATGATGAAACTTATAATAATCAGCCACAGTTTTTTGTCACTGAGTCAAATTTTACATTTGATTCAAATGGTCATCTGGCCTGCAAGATTTCTTTGTGAACTTCAGAATACATCCTACTGAAAAGAACATCAACATCCCAAAGCTGTAGAAATCACCTTGGCAGAAAAAAGGTCTCTCAAAACGCCACAGAAAGTCCTTCTTCTCTTGTGTGTGCAAGGAAGGATTGTTTTCAGGGCTCCAGGACTTAGGAACATTCAAGCATGAGTCACCGTAACCACAAGCAAGGGTCACTGGTTTGTAATGCTCTTCGTGATTTATTATCTACAGTTTTTTCTCCATAAAAGCAGAGGAAAACCTAATGTGTTTGCAATTTACAGAGATTCCCAACTGAGAAAGCTTACTTCATTGCTAAAGAAGTAGCAACCACAGAACGAACATACCTGAAGGACCTTGAAGTCATCACATCGGTATGTTTACTTGAGAGTTACTCATGAAACACGTGAAGCTCCAGTGAGCAGTAGTATTTCATCTGCTCCATTTAACATCTTAGCTGTTCCATGCTGCTTTTATATTCTGTACTGTAGGTATTCTTTGCAGTGCATTGGAGTGCTCCTCCAGGGAGGAAATAACACAAAAACCAGAAAGTATAAGTTTGCACTGTGGTTAGTAACATGTCCTATGGAACTGTATCAGGTTTAGAAACTTGGGACACAGTTCAGTTATATTTTCTTGCTCTCATGCTTTGTGGTTGTAATTACTGAAAATGCCTGTGGGTTTTCAATGACTTCTGTTAAAAATGAAGTAGCTCCTTAGGGGCACATATAAATGTTTTTTTACTGGATTAAATGCCCTCCATTTAACATGAAATATTGTGCAGTACCTCTCTGAATGATTCTGATTTTTCAGTAAGTGAAACAAGTCGTTCATCTGTAACATCTGATTAGAGTGTGATTGTTAAAATCATCAAGGCAAATATGAGCCATCTTTGCACACACACCAATAGTCTCGTTCCACTTCCAAGAACAGCGGTGCAAGATTTGGCCTGAAATAACGATCATCTCTGACAGGGCACCAGATCCAAAACCCCTCATGGTATTTCAGTCAATTCCAGAACTCTCAGCTCTTTATTGGTCCAGTGAGGTGCATTGCCCACTCCTGTGCTGAGAGTTATGGTAAGGAGGACATGCTGCAGGGGAGAGCATTGAGACCAGCTGGGAACCAGGGGCACACTTTCTCTTCTCTTGTATATTCCAGGAGTACACATGACAGATACAGCTAATCTGACAGTAGCTTAAAAACATAACCAATGGAACATTGTTTTCACAGGCAGCAAGATAGCTGTGGCCCCACTGCTACTTACCCTGTCTTTCTGGGAAAACAGGCCAATGAGAGAAGAGACCAGGTTCTGTGGGATGGTGGTCATTGCTGCAGCCTCAACAGCAGATACGCTGTTTTCATCTAGTATTTCACCGGTGGCTGCAGAAACAGAAAGCTTAAGCTCTTCAGAGCTAAGCCCCGTTTCCCACTCTGGCCTTCATTCTTGTGGCAGGCAAATTTTAATTTGCTGGATCTCTAAGAGGGATAGCATACAGTTGTATCAGCTGTGCTTCACAAAGACTGGCCCAGGAGGTCCCTGAGGGTGAACAAGTCTCCAGCATCACTGGAAAAAGAACAAATGTCGTGCGTGAATTTTGAGGCTTGGTAGATATGCTTCACCTTTAGCTCTTCTCAGTTTGGAGATAAAGCAGGGGAGAGTGAGGTCTGGGAGAATCTCTCTTTATCCCAGTCTCACTCAGCTCTAGCTGATGCAGTGTACAGCAAGACTGTTGTAACAGCCTTCTGTGGTCCAAGCAGGCTTCTAGTCATTGCTGTAAGTCAACCACAGATAGCTTGAACCCTTCAGGGTAGTGAGGAGGGAGTAATGTTAATAAGCATTGCTACCTTGGCAAGCTGCCTAGTCCTATGGCTTTATGTCACCCATAGGTCTGTTCGTGGGAAATAAAGATAATATGGGGCAAAACTGAGGAGGAGCCAATTTCTGTCTTTACAGTGTTTGGCACTGCTCCTCCTATTTCCTGTCTTCCACTTGTCCACTTTGGAAAGTGTGATATTCATTATCTGCACACGGCAATATGTGCTTGTGTGTATACTGTACCAACTCCTGTGAAAGGGATTTCAGCAGAGCTCAGCAAAAGGAAATGCAGAGCATATTTTTTGTTTTTACTGGATTGCTTGTAAGTGTTACAGGTATTGCAATGCTCTTTCTCTCACACCTACAGCATTGGAAAATTCAGATTATATTGATCAGTGATGGCAAAGGGGAAGGGAGGTGTTTTTTTTTCCAACTATGCAGGGCCTGACTGCTCATAAGAGCTCCAGTTCACAAGTTCACTCATAAGAGTGTCAGGGGTAGCCTGGGTTGTATTATTGGTGCCAGCTAAATAAAGTCCTTGCTGCTTTAGGTGCTAGGTGTGTTTGAGTCAGGTACATAGACAGCAAATGATCATACCTGCTCCATTCCACCTACTCATAATTTTGCTTTTTTTTTTTTCTCTGCAGTGGTTTCAGAGTGCAGTGAGTAAAGAAGATTGCATGCCTGAAACACTGAGAAATCTCATTTTCTCCAGCTTTGAACCTTTGCACAAATTTCACACTGGTTTTCTCAAGGAAATTGAGCAGAGACTTGCTCTGTGGTAAGCTTGTAGATTGTTATTTATCTGTGTTATTTCAAGCAGTTGAACATTTTTGCATTCTCTTCTTGCTAACTCTTTGTGATCTACTGTAGTGATTAATTTGCAAAAGTCGCAGATGTTGGTTATTAACAGACTGGGTTTATTGAATAGTGCTTTGTTCGTGTTAACTTGACAAACTCTGTTGTTCAGATATCTCAGGTACAGACATATGCAAATGACATCATCATTCGGGATGAAGCTTTCTCCTACCAAATGTCAGCGTTTCTACATGGCAACTCTCCTGAAGCACATGTTGCAAGCAAGGCTTGTCAGTAATAAAGAGGGAGTGATGGAGGACCAGATGCTGTTTCTGTCAAAATAGGTGTAGTCTGGGGAGATTTCACAGACCAGCTTCCCATTCCACAGCATTGCAGCTGCGACACTGTCACGGTCTGTGATACACATTACAAATTGTCGGTGTTAGAAGAGGACACTGGGCTTAAAATTTACCTATCCTTAACATAATAATGACGGCAAAACATGACAATTTTGAAAAATAGCTATGTCCCTGTCAGGACTCTTAACTCGCCTCCTTTGACCACTGAAATCTGAGCAGAGGCAGCAGCATGTAGAAGCCCTTTGCTTGCTCTGATTAGATCTGGCTGGACTGGATTGTCTTGTTCTGTGTAGGCATTTTTTGGTAATTTATTTTTGGTGCTGAGATCTGAGCTTTTCCTTCTCAGTTAGAAAAATGACAATGGAAAATTATTTGAAAGGCAGAGCAGACAGAACTGATGGGTGCTCATCAGTTTAATGCCTCTTTAGCTAATTAATCTAAACAACTGCAAAACATTGTCTCAGAGTATGTGAGTTTAGCTCTTGTGATGTGATGCGTGAGGCCATTGAATGAGGGCACAGCACTTTGCAGACTAGTGCTACCCAAACCCACAGTACACAGTTCCAATATTAGCAGGTATTTTCTGAGAAGAGGAGAATGTGATACTGCCTTTGAGAGGTGACATCCTCACCCAGGACTCTGGTTGATGCCTGACATATAGTTATTCCTAAGACATGTGCTGCACAGCCAACCTCTCGGTATCTCCTTTTTCATTGGGCTGCTGCTGGTGTTAAATGCATCCCACTAAGGAGCATTTATTGCATGTACTCCAAGAAGGCTCTTGCAAATGTTATAAAATACTGATTGTTTCTCCAACCATGGTATGAGATTAACAGTAGCTGGAGTTAATCCCCAACTAATTGGGGTTAAGGGTGTGTGTTGACAAAAGACAAATATATTCACTTAGTAAGGGGCAAGTTCTGCTTTCTACCAGACCAGTCTAATCTAGTAAGCTTACTGGGTGCTGACTCCTGGAGCACATGGTGAAATAGAGATATCCCTTATATCCTTCTGGTTGCTGGTGGCATTACAGGTGGATGCCAACCTCCTGTTCAAGTGTGATGTTTTTAAAAAATTGAATGATGCTGCAATAATGGCTTGCTATGGAAAGGTGACATTATAGTAAATGGAGGGAAGGGCCGGTTATGTTAAAAGAAAGAAACAGTATTTAGGCTTTTAGGTTTTCCATGGTTTTACTTTTTTTTCTCCTTTTGAGTTAGGTTCTTTCAGAGCTAAGTGAGCCTTTTGTTTTCCAGCTTTTCCTTGGGTCTGAAGTCTTTGGTTTCACAGAGCCGTAAACCTCAGTTTAAAGCTCTAATATCATATTTCAACTGCAGTTACCTTCTGATTTAAAGTGCTGATCGACTGTGAAGTTACTTTGCAATCCAAATTTGTTCAAAAATATTCTGCTGAGGTAACTTTGTCCCAGCTGGGCGTCTCATTTTGACTTTGTCAGCTCAGCTATTGCATGTCCTTCCACAGTTAGTGTAAAGCCGCTGGGAATTCTCCGTTGGCTGCTCTGATTCACTTAACAGAAAAACAGTCACGTTCCTGCCCCTGGTCTGCATTCAGTTTGCAACCAACAGTGTGAGTGTACCTAATGTCATACCCCTTTTGTAGACAGTGGTTGTTTTTAAAGTTCTGGAAGATTTGAATATATACCTTAGGAAGGGAAGCAGACTTGCTGACAGGTATTATTTTGGAGGTGTTGATGTTGTTATATAATGCCACAGATGCTGAGATAAGCCACAAGCAATAAACTGTATCCTATAGAGATTACTGTTTAATTAGACAGTGAGTGACAAAATTAAACAGCCCCTCAGCATGTAGAAGAAGCTGGCGGCTACGTGGTAGTGAATTTCTTCAGCACCATAGTCAAGGTCACTTAGCTCAGTGTCCATACTGCCATGATGGTACCTCTGTCCTTGGCCCCAGGTGGTTTTAAACCAGTGCACTTTGGCTGTGTTTGCCACCACAGTGCAGGGCACTGCCCGGCCTCTGCCTCAGCTGCCTCGCTCCTCACAGGTCTGACGTGGGCAGAATTCAAGCCAACTCATTTAAATCTGGCTCTTCTATGTCAGCTTTTAAATTTTCAGGTGGGTGGTTGGGAGGAGGAATGTGGCACCCTTGTCCTGAGACATTAGTGTGTTCTGCATTCCTCAGAGGGTGACATGTCCTGTGAAAAAAAGGGCTTTTGAATTAAAGGGTTGTGGACTTCATCAAGCTTCTGGAAGCCCCTGGCTACCCGTGTGTGTTGTGGGAGCCTGTCTAAGGGAAAGAGCCTCCTGAAACCAGTAATCTATGTTCCCCTTGTGAGTAGGATGCTGGGTTTTATCAACTTAAAGTGCAGTTCAACCTGCTTGCTCTGCATAAACATCAGGGTGTTTGTCCAAGGTTTGTTTCAAGCCTTCATGCTTCACGTTGGAAGCTCTTAGAGGAAACCATTCCCTGCCCTCCTAAGCCTTGAATCATGTTGAACCTGATGCTCTGTGAAAGAGCTGTGAGGCCAGCAAGGCTGAGGGGATTGTGCAGAACAATTGCTACATGGCTCTGTGTTTTTAATTTGTTCAACCATCTATAGACTTTTATAATTTACCTCAGAGAAGGGCAGGTTGTGCACATCATTAAAAGTATTTCTGGCTTGCTTGAAAGCTTCTGAACTGTTGGAATCTGCAGTGAGAGGAAGGCTGTCTGCTACAGAACATCTTAAGGGCCAGTGTCTTTTTGACCCAGTTATAGATTCTGGCAGGTCTGATCTGATTCTTTACACAGTTCACCCATTTTTATCTTTAGTATTGAATTTCCTGAGAGCAGCACATCTCAGTGTCCAGTGCACAGTGATGATGTTTTTAATAAGACACAGATTGATACTGACACCAGTAGCCAACTGCAGAATACAAGAAGTTACTGCATTTTTCTCAGCCAGAGTTTCTTTCTGGCCATGAAATCGAGCAGGTTCCTGATGGGTTTATTGCACAGCATCCTAAGATCAGTGATACCATGCTCTGGGCCATGTTTTCTGCCCTGCTCATGCTGTTGCCGGGACAGTGATGCAGCCCATGAATCCCCTCAGACGCTACAGCTGTTCTGAACCCTGGAGATTTGTCATGTTCCTGGGAACAAATGAAATAGCCCACGAGGCCATGTGGTTTGAGGAGGGAAAGGATGACCTTAGGTGCATGGAGGCATGCTGCTTTGCCCTCTCCTACAGGAAGGGAAGACAAGAGGAATAGAGCAGAAAGCTGCCTCAGGTGGGAGAGGGAACAGCACATATCAGGCTATCCTGTTAGCAAGTTCTGCGTCCAGCACTCATACAGGTTGCTCCTCTGCAAGGCTTTGAGTGCAAGGTCAGGAGTTCCCAACCCTTTTTGCAGGGAGAAAATATTGGAGGCTTATCTCAGTGACTTAAATCTTCTTCTGAGTGCCTGAGAGATTTTATGGCAAGGAGGAAGAGGTGTGGGCAGTGCAGGCGGAGTGTAACATGCTCCATTAACATCTGACCAGTTGAATGTGAGAAGTCAGTTAGATTCCACTCCTTCTTCTGTCTAAGTTGTTTAATAAGCTATTCATTTGGGCCATAAGCACCATTTTCCATCCAAAAACTTGACCTCATCTTTCCACACCCCTTTAAATATTTGTATTACTAGTTTCCACATTAGTTTCTTTAAATATTGACAGAAAATGGAGAACCAGAAGTTCTCCTTGGTTGACCACTGAGCACTGTAGACAGTATTGCCAGGATAGCTCTTCCTGCCCTAGGAAGCCCTCATCAGGCAGTGCAAACCTGTATTTCGGGCCTTATCCTTGTGCTAGGAAAAAAAAGCGTTATGTACTTCCCAGAAATGCAGGAAAACTTATCCTCTCCCAGGGAAGCTGGTAGTTAGGCTGCTAGATCACAGGCACAGTTGAGGAAAACTGCTACTCAGTATTACCAGATGTCGCTATGTGGCTGGCAATTTACGAAAGAAAAAGTGCTCTTAGATCTTAGCATATAAAAGGAGAGGGCTCAATCAAGACTCGTGGAAGCAAGTTTGAAAACCTGTAATAAAGAAGCACTTGGGGAGGTGTAGGAAGATGAACTAAATGTTCTTTCATTAACAATTTTCTGTTTGAAAAATAGTACTTGCTCTCAAGAAGAGCAGTATGATAAACAGTTTATATAAACAAGGCAGCAGTCCTTATGTGCCTTCTCAAATGCAGAGTGCTGACTATTCGGCTGGTGCTGCATGTCTCGTGAGGAGGGATAAAGAAGGATAAAGATCTGAAAGTGTCTTTGCCCTATGCACAGAAATAAGGTATGTGTTGTAATACAAACCTCTGAGTTATGCATTGTGAGTTCCTGAGACAAAGACACTGAGAGGGGCTTGGTGCCAGTGCATTAAGCTCAAGGATAGTTTGCACTGCTGAGGTCATTTTGGGTACTTCTGGGGATTAGGGTTGTGCTACACCCAAATTAATTGGAAATTGTGGGAGAGAAATAGCTTGTCCAGGATCTAGTAGTCACACCTAGAGCCATGTTATGTTCGCCTCAGTGGTTCTCCCGGTGGGATTTGCCCAGCATAAACTCTGAGGCCATTCCACGGGAAGATATGAAATGCTGTTGCATTTGCAGTATTATTTTCATGTGATGGTGCTACTTCCTCTGATGCCTTACTGTTTAAAAGCATTACTGATGCATGTTTCCTGAAGATTGAGTTTCTCCCACAAGAGGGATAGCCAGCCCAAAGTCTTTAAATGTGTGCACACTCCCCAAAGGGTTGGTGTGACTCTGGAAAGCTCTGGTGCCTTCAGGAGTACATTTCTTATGCTCTGAGCAGTGTTTCATGCACCACTTACTGCTGAGAGGACAGCTGCAGCGTTGGCTGGAATTGGCAGGGCAGTAAAAGCACTATGTAATAGCAGGGTGTGAGCTAGGAAAGGGGTGTTTTGCTTTTATTGACTCTTCAAATTACAAAATATTACTCTTATTTAAAAGGGAGTTGAAATGGGGAATGTTTAAGGTATTTTTTAATATTAGAACTTTAGCTAATACTAAAGTGATAAAAAGTCAAAAGTGTCTAACTGCTCAAAGACCAGCTATAGTATCCAGGAGGCAGATGCTGTTCCTGAGCATCTAACAGAAGATCACACATTGTAAATATAATTTGTTGCAATTGATTTATTGTTATTTTGACTGCAGTCAGAGATTTTTATGTTTACCTCAGAAAAAGAATCTTTGTTGAGATTCCTTTTTCTTCTTTGCCCTTCCACCATCCCTATCAAATTTCTGTTTCTTCTGCAAACATTCACTGATGATTAAGAATGTGGGCTGACTCAATATTTCTTTCCATTGATTTTTGATTATATATACTAAGAACTTCATGTAATTCAAAAATTTGACATAGCCGCTTGTGTAATCCCTATAAATCAAGGTGGTGGCCATTTGTAGTAATAAAAATAAGGTAGTGAGTTTTTTATCAGGTATAGTCAGTCTCCTCCTCTTTTCTTGCAATTGTACACTTGCATTGCTGTAAAAAGGAAGGGACTATATGAGTGGGGACTCATATCCCCACTATTCAGCATGATTTTCAGTGGCTTTAAAACTTCCCACACAACTTCATTGAAGTGAGGGCACATTGTGTGTAGGGAAAGCAGCTCCTACATCTTCTGTGGAGCTGGGGATCATAAATCTACTCCTGATGAAAAGTTGTGAGATCTTACTCCCTGAGCTTTGTCCCTTGTCCCAGGCAGGCAGATACCATGTTCAAACAGTGACCCATGGAAACAAGGAGTAAGAAGAACAGTTTAGTCATTGATGCACGACAAATGAGCGGCTTCTTTCCTCTCAGCAAGTTGAGTGTTGTTATTCGAGATATACACCACAGGGAGAACTCTCTTTTGTGCTTGTGTGCTTTGGGCTGTTGCAACAGTAAGACATCATCTGGGAGATTGTGTGCTTGGGTTTTATTTTTATGTTCTATGTATTTGGATGCTCTTTCCTAGGGGTTTCTTCCTGTTTTCTTGGGATTTCCATGTTGAGGAGCCAGGAAAGAGGACAGTGTAGTATAGAGTTTAGTCTGGAGTCCTGGAATGGAGCTGAGGTAGAGTGGAGGTTGAGATTTAGGAGGCAGATATGAATCCATCATGTTCCCCTATGGCTTCAGCTTTCCCTGCCTCTCTGTTCCACATCCCAGACTACACACCTACGCACCATTCCCAGTGGGAAACTCACCTCTGTTGCAAGTGACAGCATTTGCATGGCAATAAATAAGCAAAGCAAGAAGAATGGCTGGAAAAAGGAACAATAGCCAGCCATCACATTTCTGTGTTTTCTCCTAAGGGAACCCTGGGTTTATTTCTTCAGTATGCATCTGTGTGAAGCACAGGTCGTCTCTGTTGGCCTGGTTGGGGGGCTTTCGTAGGATTCACCTCTTTGCTGCTCAGCCAGCAGCTGGACACAGACTGTTACTTTTGGGGAACCACTTTCTCTCTGTCTGTGTCACTCTGCCAACATTCAGAGTAAGAACTGAAAGCCCTTAAAGTCAGTGGCCTAAGCTGGGAAAGGGGAACGGTTCTTGATGTTTTGCTTGACTGATGTGGTGAGATGCTGTGCAAGCAGTCAGTGCTGGCTGTGTTGAAGAGAGGCTAGAGGGTCAACTTTTGGGAAATAAGGACCTGACTGCTCAGTGGACAACTGCGCTAAATATTAGTTGTTGAAAGCACTCTCAGTGACTTCAGTAGGCTTGGGCTCAGCCTTCAAGTAGCTAGCTAGTAGATAAGAAATTTGCAATGTGTATTCTAGCCAACCTGTATTGCAGCCTTCAGATCAGAATAGCAATATCTATTTAGAAATAACATTCTGTAATGCTGTACTTAGTATTTATCTTGGCAGTAAACAGATAACTATATATCTTTCATACTCAGGAAGGTACAAAATTGTTGAAGTCCATTAGATTAAATCAAATGTAGAGACATAAAAAAGGACCCAGGCAGTGCCAGAGAGGTAGACAATAACACATAAAGCAAGAATTCTTACAGAGATAATTACTGGATACCGTGTCGTTATTGGCAGCATCACAACTTCATCTGGCTTTAACATTTCTGAGATAGTGTGTAGTGGCACAGCATGAGCCATTTGAAATGGGATGCTGCATACTGACTCCAGGGGTGGAGGATGGCTTTCCCTTGCTTCCTGCCAGTGTGGTGCTCCTGCCTGGGACTTCAAATGGTTGTGGTTTTTCAGCTGGGGGCACTTTGATATGCACCACTTGGAGCAGAGCTTCAGTGGCTGGAAAGTTTTATTTACAACCTGTCAGAGGAAATCTCAGTGGGGAGAGCTGCTGGATGGGTAGGACATGGGGGAAGGGAAGGTCACTCAAGGAACAGCATAGAAGGGAGACAATTTGATAGACAGAAGCTTCCTGGAGACAGAAATCATATTTTTATTCACAGGTAATGTGGAGACTTTAGTCATGTGATGTCCCTATATACCTCTGTTATTTCTTACAGTTTAGACCATTTCTTAGGCATGATTTGACTGTGGCAATATTTGTTTAATGTAGTGCTTTGCCAAACTGGTGATGGTAATTAAACTTCCCAACTTCCTACCACAGTGTAACCTTTGGTTTCATTAAAAAAAAAAATCAAAAAAATCTTGTTGAGAACTGTTTTTCCTTGCTTAAATAGTCATGTGAGTGCCTGGGAGACTTAACACAATAGGAAATAATTAAAGACAGCCTATTAAACTGGCTATTGTTCAAATGAATGTGGAACAATCCCTTGTTTATCAACTCAGTCTCTTTGTTTATTGAAGGATAAAATAGATATTACTGTGTAGTGTTTATAAGTGTGCCCTCCACATTTCCCAGTTAGAAAAGCATGCAGAGAGATTATCCAACATGAATATAAAAATGTTTAACTTTACATAAAAAATATATGTCTGTGTATCTATTAATGTGATAATATGCATATTATTTAAAAACAAAAATTCTGTGTCTTGCTAGTGAAAGTATATTCCTAAGAACAACTACATCCTCTATGATTTGGTCAACATGGGACCTCTGATTAAATTGCCCATGCTAAGGAATGCAGAATTTCATAACCTGGTTGTCCACTTATTCTTTCACTGCACACATTAAAAGTGTGAAGTACTGCAAATAGGTGAAAAACAATATACTCATTTAGCAGAAAACAGAGGCCATGTTATCCTTGGATTCATTTAGGGCTTGATTATATCTACGTCCTCTTTCAAGGTAGTCAATGTCTTTGGCTGAATTGGAGTTGCTTGCATCAGGACTGGATCTGTCTCTCAACACTCAGATGTGGGAGCTGAACTGAATTGTAAAAATTGAGGACAGCACATAAAAAGTCATGCTGTGGGAAACTTGGATGCAGTATTAAAAGCTGGAAAGGGAAGGGGGACAGTGTTCTTCCCCACACACCCCTAGTGGTTTTCTTTTGAAAGCATAACTAATAGATCCGTAACAGGTTCTTACAGTCATGGGTTTTCCTCTTGTGTTTTCTAAAATGTGTTTGGATTCAGTCAGAGTGTGGTGTCCTTGCCTGTCTCGCACATGGGTTTAGAAGCAGGAATATCTTTTTCATCAGGAGCTGGATTTCTCCCAAATGGAGCAGTCATCCAAGTGCAGCTGGCTGGGTGGGAGGGAGCAGCTTGCATTTGTAATATCATAAGTGACACACTGAAAGAAAATTCCTTCCAGTATGTAGCACTTATGAGTCAAACCCAGATGCTGGATGGATAGATATATTTTATTTTTTTTTTGGTCCCACTGTCCCTTTTCAGAGGAGGAACAACCCCTGGGTCCTGTTCTGGGGTTCAGTCATTGTTTCTGAACAGAATTAACCTTCTGCTCTAAGCCCACATACTGTCATGGGATTTTGATGCCTTCTTTTTTCCCCAAACTATTTCCAGCCTTCTCTAGTGTGTTTAAAAATGCTAAAATTTTTCTTTAAAAGTCTGATCTTTCTGTCAAGTACCTGCCCTCTCTGTTGTTAGGAGTGGAAGCCAGGCTGGGTGAAAGGTGAGCTGTGCCTGACATGTCTGTCAGAAAGATTCCTCACACTCTTCTGAGTGACGGAGCACGGGGGTCAGGATTTTAAAGGAAATGAGCTATTGAGTTCCTTTCTGTGCTTACAAGTGATTATGCGGTTTTATTGCATGACTAAAGTATGTGGTGTTTCTGTTACTGACAGGGAAGGCCGCTCTAATGCTCACATTAAAGGAGATTACCAAAGAATCGGAGATGTAATGCTAAAGAACATTCAGAGTATGAAGGTAGGAGTGATCCTATAACTATTATGCTTTGACATGGATTAACATTAGCATGCTTTTCGTTTTCATATGATTTTGCCTCTTACACTGTTTTTTGCCAATTGTAATCAAGGATTATGCTATGAAAGTTTCCTTTGATGAAGTAGCAAGCATTTGGTGAGACCTAAGATTTCAGCATTGCAAGCTGATTT
Organism: Formicarius rufipectus; assembly: GCA_013399695.1. NCBI lineage: Eukaryota > Metazoa > Chordata > Aves > Passeriformes > Formicariidae > Formicarius > Formicarius rufipectus. The sequence goes on from VXAU01005926.1 coordinate 369,921, forward strand.
TAAGCTGTCCAGCCCCTTTTCTCCACTCTCCCAACATAGAAGCAGCAAACACAAAAGTTCTGGAACATTTTATTTCTAACTCTTTTTCCCTTCAAATAAGAAGGCAAAGCATTGGAATTTGTATGGATTAAGACTTTGTTCAAAAGCTGAGTGTGCCTACTTTATCATGCAAATATATGTTTTAAGATATTTCAGGAGTAGTGATCATAACCTGGATATTGGTTTGACTGGAGAAGGTTATATTTCTCCACTAGGATGCAAGGTTAATTGAAAGATTTTTGAATCCATGAGAATAATTGCCTTCAATCCCTTTAAAGCTGGAAATAAAAATACATGTATGAACTGTAAATCTAGATGTAATGTTCAGCAGAGCAATATTGTTGATGCTCAATGCCACTGAGAAAATGCTGTGGAATGCAGGCACAGAAGCCTGAGAAAACCCTATGGGTTTTTATAGTAGGGATGTAAGCTCACCTTACTGTTATGTAGCTATGCATCCAGGTTGGTGAGGGGCAAAATAAGACACTTCACCTTCTGTATGTGGATCTCAAAGTGCTTTCAAAACTATTCAATAACTCTTTCCTTGGTGATTGCCACTTGGGCATTCTGCAGTCAGTAAATGGAGCAGCCTTGAGTCCTTGGCTGCAGGAAAGGGCAGTTGAATCATTACAGCTCTCCCAGGATGCTGGTTAGTACTAGGTTTATCTTTCACAAGGACGGAGAGAGACGCACAGAAGTTAAGTGATATGTAAGTGATTGTGCAGGAAATCACAAGACGACAACATAGGAATCTTCACTCCACTTACAGTCCCCAACAGAGACAGCCATGTCACTTATAAGGCAGCCTTACTCTCTCTGCAGTGTACATATCCAGGAACTGCTTTTTTTTTTTCCCTCAAGATATAATTCAGATGCATTGAAAGAAGTTTAAAGGGGACTTTTCTACTTCCATCCCTGCTCTCAAGAAGTATGCACTTCTTCACTAACATTTTTTAGAATACCAAGGAGCTTCTGACAGACTCTGCCTCTGCTCTTGGCACCTGATGACATTAAATTGTCTGTCCTCTGTCTGCAGGTCCTTCTGGGGCGCTAGTCTAAAGACAGTGTACAGTCCTAACTGTAATTTGTACCTGTCAGTATGCTTTCACCCTTCTAATTTTTCCTTTCCCTTAGAAGGTTTTCCTTTATTTGCCTTGAGATTCACCACCACTGTTTAGCTCATATGTGGAGGAAAGAAGCAAAAGCCAGTTTAACTTACAAGAACTGCACAGGAGATGAGAAAGTTAAAGTTCTATTTATTTATTTATCATGAGGCCTATTAAAACACCTGAAAACTGACATTCCTTTTTTAATTAACATAGGAGAGAAATTATGAGCAAGTAATTAATGGGCAGCCAGAAGGTCCGCTGTGTCTTTGCATGAGTTACAGACTTGTAAAATGATATGCAGTATATGGATGAAGCAGCTTGGCTGTAGGGAAAGTATGTTTCTGGTAAACTTGTTGCAAATCATAGGAGAGAGAGAGTTGACTAGAAATGTCTCAGAAGGCACAAACTTGAGATTAAGCAAAAATGTCCTCTTAAGTCCAACTATTTTATACATTCAGGTTTTTTTTATTGGTGCTTAATATTCCACCATATACTGGAAAACTTTATTTGGCTGCTCAGAGGAGCTCTGTTCATCCTGAAGAACCATTTCACCTTTTGCAAAACACAACTCACTGTATTGTTAAGTTGTTAAAAATAATTCTGCTGAATTGTATTAAAGGGGACTTGTAAATATCTGCAATACTGAGACCTAAATGTAGCTACATGTTTCATGCAAACCTCATTCACTTGCTGGTGCGCTGGTTGCTTCCCCTTGCCAGCAGCATGACCTTAGAGACTGCATTAAGGAGAAGATAGTCCAAGGATGAAGAACTCTAACATACCCATTTCTGTTGGACAGCACCTCTATTTTGGTGTTTGTTCAGATTCCCAGGAGATGCAACTTCTCATGAGTAAGAGGGGAGTAGAAGATAAAAGTCCATTTGCCTGCACCTCAGTTCCCCAAACATATCTGAGGGAACTGGGGCAACAAAATCCCTTCGTCCGACATTCTTTCCTAGCTCCGCATTCACATTGTCTGGCTGTCTCCCTGTTGCGCTACTTGCACGAGCTATGCTCATGTCATCTCCTTGACTCACTGATAAGAGTCTTAGTTTTGTTGACTCATGTACTTCTGTTTTACAGGGAATGCAGAGGGGGTGGGGGTGTCTACTGCAAATGAGTAATGCCATTTCTCCTTTGCAAGAGAATATCAGAGCCATTGTGTTTTACAGTGATTTTGTTTGCAAAATTCCCACTGCTGTGCTAGTTGAGTGTTTTGCTGGAATAAGTTTGGACTGAGTCATGTCTCACAGTGATTGCTAAGAGCTCTACCACATTCTCTTTTCCTTTGCTCATGTAAGCAACTGACAATTCACCTGCGGAAGCACAATGAGATTTTAATGGAGTTGGAGAATGGCATCAAGAACTCTCGCAAGCTGGAGACCTTTTGCAGAGATTTTGAACTACAGAAAGTTTGCTACTTGCCTCTCAACACCTTCATTCTCAGACCTTTACACAGGCTTATGCACTATAAGCAGATAATGGAGAGGCTTTGCAAGCACTATCCTCCAAACCACACAGACTTCAGGGATTCAAGAGGTAAGTGAGAGAAAAGACACCAGTTCCTGTGGCTAGGGAATGGCATCCAAATCTGTTAGAGGTGTATGGCTGAACAAAAAAAAACAACAACAAAACAAAAAATATTTTTTTTTAAGCCTACATTGAAAGAGGATTGAGTTGCAAAATCCAGAACTCAGAACACCAGAAACAGGATTAAGGTTGCTCCTGTATACACATTATGCCACAGTCTGGGCAGGTGTTTGGAAGACAATTCTGCTGGGGGTTATTAAATGCACAAAAAAGACAGACGGTTCAGAAAGTCTCTTAAAGTGAAAACAGTTGCAAGGTTGGGAGAGCACAGGGAACATACCATATGTGCTTGTCTTGTTCCTAGCTTTCCCCAGTGCTCTGCTAAGAACACAAAATATTGGCCCACATGAACCCTTGCTCTGACCCAGTAGGGCTGCTGTTATTATGCCTTTAAGTGTTATTTGTATTTTTTTTAAGATGTACAGTTTTCTCTTCTACCATTTCCATGATTTGTTTCAGAGACTCAAAGCATTTAGCATGGATTATTTGTTGTTTTGGGGTTCTTTTTCAAACATGAAAACATCCCTATGATGATTTATGCTCCTTTTTTCTTACCCCTGTCCCCCACCCCTGCTGTAAGCTAGGTGTGTTTCAGGATAACTGTGTTGTCTGTACAGTTAGCATTGGTGCAGATCCATGGAAGACCTTGGGCAGGGAGAAATGCTCAGCATGACTGCTCCCAGTCATAAGGTGTTAGCTGGCTGAGTTCCCTCAGATTCTGTGTAATGAGACACACAGCAGGCAATGCACAAAATGTGGAGGTAACCTGACCTGTGGCAATAGGAAATGCCACAGAGGTCTGTGGCACTGAAGTGCTGTGTGGCACACATGCGTGCCCAGATGTGGCTACTGCCTGAATGATCTCAGGAAATGCAACAAGGAGTGCCTTGTTTCCTTCAGCCAAGGCTAGATGATGAGGATGTTGTGTCCGTTCCCACCTCCTCAGAGAGCGCAGCGGTCATCAAGGTTTGATTCCTGCTTCCACTTTTGAAAAGGATGCAAACACAGGATTCACAGATGAGAATAAGAGAGGATGAGGACAGTGTGACTCACAGACACCGTCACTCTGGGATCAGGCTCTTACTAAGGCATTTCCAGATTTTTGTTAAGGTCAGAGTGTAAAGGAAGCAAAAAAAAAATTGGAGATGTGGATTAAATCCCAGCAGAGAGCACCTGTCTCCCTCTAGCAGGTGGGTGAAGTGTCTACTCAGCAATGATGTAAGACGGAAGGAGGAACCACTGTTACTGTTCCCTCAGCTATATTTTTTTTAACACAAATGGCTGTAACTGCTCTTGGAGCACTGAAGTCAGTGCCTTTGGCCCATTCAGAGACTGCTCGTCCATTCAGTTGTGTCAAGGTTGTTACTCCCATACATGATGGCACAGGGAGCTGGGAGTGTCTTTGCAGAGAATGAAGTACAGCCGTGATATGGCTTAGTGATATGCAGCTCTTTTAGTTGTTCTCAATGGTAGGATTGAGGACAAACCCCAAGTTGACCATGTTTTCCATCTGAAATGATACAAAAAATGACACTGACATTTCCAGCTATTTTCAAATATGGACCTGACTCAGTATGCTGCAGGCTGGGGGAAAATTTTTTTTTCAAGCATAAAGAACATCCCTAGGTTGATTTGAGTTGTACAGAATTAAATCCTTTAGGAGAATGCATTCATTGGTGCTTTGAAATTACTCTAGAGTTCTTACAAAGTTCCGGTGGCTAAAATAGAACAAACTTTTGGTTTTGGAAATCGACTGTCTCTTCATTACAGCACTTCACCCTTTCCGCCCCATAAGATGATGTCCAGAGTTTGTGTGGGTTTTAGTCTGCCTAAGTAGCTTTACACTGTGAAGATGGGTAGCACGAGAAAGTTCACGGACTGGGTGCTGCAGACAGAAGCCGAAGCCGTATTTCTTTTTGAACATTCTTGTAGATTTTTAATAACCACTTTATGAATTTGTCCACCTAGCTGCTTTGGCTGAGATTTCTGAAATGGTGGCTCAGCATCACGGTAATATGATAAAGATGGAGAACTTCCAGAAGCTGCATGAACTGAAGAAAGACTTGATAGGCATGGACAATCTGGTGATCCCAGGAAGAGTAAGTAACAGAGTTGTGATCAAGATTTGATGCAATTTTAAAGCATTAGGTGTGTTTTACAAACCTGTTAATTAGGGGCAGCTGTTACATTGCCTTTCCTCACACAAACCTTTTCCTCTCAACAAAAACTGTCAAATGTAATAATACCATATGTTGTGGTTTAACCCCAGCCAGCAGCCAAGCAAGGCAACCACTCACTCATTCCTCCACCATGGGGTCTGGGAGAGAACTGTAAGGGTAAAAGCCAGAAAACTTGTGGGTTGAGATAAAGATAGTTTAGTAGGTAAAACAAAAGTTGCACATGCAAGCCAAGCAAAACAAGGAATTAGTTCACTGCTTCCCACGGGCAGGCAGGTGTTCGGCCATGTCCAGGAAAGCAGGGCCCCATTACCCGTAACAGTTACTTTGGAAGACAAATGGCATCACTCTAAACATTCCCCCTTTCTCCTTCACCCCACTTTATATACTGAGCATGATGTCATATGGTATGGAATATCCCTTTGGAACCCCAGCTGGGGTCACCTGTCCTGGCTATGTCTTCTCCCAACTTTCTGTGCACCCCCAACTTCCTTGCCAGCACAGCATTATGAAAAGCAGCAAAGGCTTTGGCTCTGTGTAAGCCTTGCTCAGCAATAACAAAAACATCTCTATAGGATCAACCCTGTTTTCAGCATAAATACAAACCACAGCCCCATAGTAGCCATGGTGAAAAAATTAACTGTACTACAGCCAAAACCAGCACACCATAGGAAACAACAACATTTAAAGCAGGAAGATGCAATCCTTTTCATTGATTTTGTTAGGTTTGTCATTTGTATAGATTTGGGCAGTTGTAGGCAATTCCTAACAACTATTACAACAGACACACTAAAAATGTTATATTTATCACAGCATTCGGAGCTTGAGCAGTTGCACATTTCCTCATTATATGCGGTCCTTAATTTTTTTTCCAAATCCTCACTGCTAGAGCATGACAGATTAAAGGAAAATAAGACATTTGTGCTGGAGGACCTTCAGCCTTTTCACAATGCCTTGCTTTGAAACTCATGGCCCTGGGGATGAGCAGTCTCTTTAGTCTACATGTATCATTAGGCAATAATTTTTGAGACAGGGTTGCCTTAAGTAAACACTTTTAATTTTGTTACAAAAATACCAACATGGCTTTTTCACTTGTCATGCTTTTCTGAGAACAAAGACTTATTTCAGAACAAATGAGCCACAGCGTAATATTTGTAGCCTTTTTTAATTTTCCTAGGCACACGTTTGTGCATGCAAACTTGAGAGTTGTCCGTTGTTGAAGTAGTTTCCTCCCCACTCACTCCTTTGACTTTTGCGTGTCATACGCAAAAATAGTACTTGCAGCAAGTGAAATGCCGGGGTATGAAGTTGATGTGCCATTGGGAAGGCAGTGCTGAGCACAGGTATTTCTGCATTTGTGGCTGTTCCCCGTTCCCTCACTTTGCCTCTTCCTGTCTCCAAGCAGCTGCCACAGCTCATGTTTCTTTCTAGTGATCCACAGACTGTTCACATCCTTGGCAAGTTCCTCAGGACATTTCACAGCCCGTGCATCTCTCTATCACATGAAATGAAATGCTGTCATCAAGTGTTTCTGCTACCCTGTTCTATTTAAAGACTGAGCAGTCTTCCTGTCCTAGGAAGTTCAAGGAAAAGGCAGATGGGGGGCAGAGGTTGTTTGCCTGCCAAGGCAAGAAGCATTAGCCATCACACTTCGGCAGATGCCCAGGATGTTGCTGCTTCCTGCCCTTTGGCTGTTCTTCTGGTTCTGACTGAAGTCCCTGCCCTGGTGTAGGCCAGGCTGGGAGGCAAATGCCACTGTAACCCCATCCTTTTCATGTTGTCCCAGAGTGGGATCTCTGCTGCCACCAAGCTGGTACCTATACTGGACATGCAAACATCCTGTGGCTGGTTGTGCTTGCAGGTTGCAGTGACCTGCAGCTCCTGATCTGTGTGTTAACATAGCACTTGCCATGGTGGTGCTAAGCCTGCTGGTGACTATCAGATGGTACCACATAAGTACTAATTATGATTAATACTCTTTGGTGGCCAACAACAGCTTCTAGTGGCCTCTCTGGTAACATGAGCCTACTGTCAATAATCACTTCTAGCCACTTTTCTCACCTCCTAGTGTTGGAGCACATGCAGGTTTTCAGACTGAGCAAGGCAGATTGGGGGACTGGACACATCACAGCAAGCCTAAGGAATCCAGATTGTCTCTCTGAACAGATTAAGTTTAGACAGCCAGTTTATTCCAAAGGTGCAGGTGATTCTGATGCTCTTTATAGGTTTAAAATGTGTAATTATGAGCAGAATGACCTTAGAAAGACCATTATAAATAAATATAAACCTCTTGGCAGAAGCTGGAGGGAGTGACTGAAAAACTGTATTTTCATGGGTTTCAGAGAAGTGGAAGGGTGAGTTACTGCATAGTTCACAGTAACCCCAAAAAATCCAGCACTTTGAAAGTTTCAGATACGCTATTTTTCCTCTAATTCCACACCTAAACATTCTGATGTAGTTTGATCTAAATTAATGTGCTGTATTATATTACATGGACGGTACCAGGATAACTCACATCACCAGGCAAATGTCCTTTTTCTGATGCTGGTGATGTTTAGTTGTGCAGCTGATTTTACATTGCAGTGAAGACCTATGTATGCCATACACACCACAGAAGCTTACCAGTGGCTAACCGATAACATACAGGCCCAAATTATCATTAGTTTTTACATAATTTGTACCATGAAAAATACTCAAAACTGTTGAAAGAGTGAGCTGTCTGAAGTTAAGCTGCCTTAATGTTAGGTAAAGAAAATTTTGCTTAGCTGAATTTTCCTAACAAGAATGAAAGGAGTTTATCCTAAAGACAGTTACAAATGGAAAGGAATTATCCGACCAATTAAATTTTTAACGTATTTCATAAAATTAAAAGTCTTGGTGACTGGTAGTCAAGTCATTCCTATTACCAAGTAGTCATATTTAAGTTTGCATAATGAAATTTGCCATTTTTGCAGGAGATATATTTTTTTATTATTATTATTTGTTCCCTACAGGAGTTTATTAGACTGGGCAGTCTAAGTAAGTTGTCTGGAAAAGGTTTACAGCAACGGATGTTCTTTCTGGTAAGTAAGAAGACAGTTTTTCTTTATCAAATGAAACATATATCTAGGCAACTTTCAGACATACTGTTAGACTCAAATTGTGAATTACAGTGTTTTTAAATAGCTTTATTTAAATTGACATAATACATTACCTGTGTAGCTGGTTGTTAAGAATTTACATTTCTGCCCAAATCCAATGTTCTCTTTGTAACTGCTTTGTACAAAGATAAACCTATTTTTTATATGACAAGGTGAATATAATGGTAAAATAATGCCTCATAGCACCTCGTCTTGAATAAAAGGAGAGTCATTACAAAATGAAAAGTGGCACCATGGATAGTGATCATATCCAGAAAAGAAGATAAAGAGTGACTCCTGGTGATATAAACAGTAATCTACATTATGCTCTCAGGACATGTAACAGGAACAAAATTTTCCATAAACCATCCAGTTTCAGCCCATGAATGTCCAGCATGTTGATGGACATGTCTTTACCCGGAGATACATTTTGTAGCTCTTACTCTAGGAAAGGCTTTTATCTTGTCCCAACATCACTGACAGCATTGTCAAATTATGGTGATTCCACTTGATGTCCAATCCACAGGAGCTGACCAGATGGTTCCTTCTCCCTTCCTGGCCAGTTGACTTGCTGCCAAGCTCCCCATCTTGCTGATGCTTAGCCCTTAGTGCTGGGGCACTGGGATACCCATCAGGGTCCATAGATTTTCTAATCCAGTGTTATGGGGCAAAACATTGAATAGTTAGTGCTGTGTGGCACAAGAATACTTCCTGTATGCAAAAGGTGAAAATAAGTGTGTGTGTAGAAAAGCTTGTGAGTGTGCTAGGTTTTACAAGGTCTTTGATATTAATCTTTCAAATAAGCCAAAGATATAACCTGTAAATCTACCTGGGTAGGATTATCCTCTGCCTTTAAAGGCACTGAAGAGGAAGCCTCATAATGAATGCAGTGCATATTTTCTTGCATACCATAGTTCTTGTCACCAGATGATGCCTTGATATTGTACCTGTATAATACATTAAAAATCTGAGACTAGATTCTCAAGTTGCTCACACTGTTAAAGGAGTCTTTGATCTGTCTCAAGCATCAGAGTCTGTTTGGAGGTAAAATCCCAGGTCAGTATTGTGGGATTCTGAATACATTGTAATCATTGGCAAAATTAAATCCCCCTCTAGTGGCTGATCCACAAAGCTTCGTGAACTTTATGAACTACGCCTGCTGGATTGTAGAGGTCTGTGGTGAAAGCTCTGTTTCGCACTACAGAGTATGATTTTCTTGATGCAGCCATCTGGTTTGACAAAAAACATCCTTTGACTCAGGTGGCACAGTGAAAACATGCCATTTATTTTATGGCAACAAAATGCGGGCAGTAATTTGACATGCTTTGGACAACTGCTGTTTCATGCATGAAGCTCTACAAATTGAGATACTCAGCCTCTTCACCTTAGCATTTCAAACCTTAAAAAAAGTCTCCCAGCTTCCTTCTGAATATGGAGAGTAATAGACAGACACTCTATTCCTTAGGGTTGAGTTGGACACATCTCTTGCACGTACTTACCTTTTCACTCAAAGCAGAAGAAAATACTGGTGAAACACACATCTTCCATGGCTTCAGAGTGTGGCAGTGCAGAACGGTTTCACTACTTGGTTTCACTGTGGTTGTGGCTTGTTAGTTCTGACACAGAGATCACAATGGGAATATTAGAAGGCATTGGAAAACACCCAGTGGAAAACTGTGGGAATATCTGGAGTCCACACTAGGTAGTGGACTATTGTGGAAGCCAGTATTTTGGATTCATGCATTAGGATTGTCATACAAATAGCTTTTCTGGGTTTACCATTCTGATATTTTTTCCCCACATACCTCCGTGCTAACCAACATCATTCTAATAGCGCTTATTCTTGCTTTTTAGTTTAATGATATCTTGTTGTACACAAGTCGAGGCCTGACAGCATCCAATCAGTTTAAAGTCCACGGACATCTTCCACTGTATGGCATGACAGTAAGTATTATGAGAACTTAAGGGATTTGTACTTAAGTGTCCATTTGTTGTCCCATTTTAAATGCTTGATGAATTTCTGCTGGATTGAAAGCAGCAGCAAAGAGGGTGTTCACTGATTCAGGGAAGTTTGAGTTACATTCTGCAATGCCTGATGGGGCTGTGTTGGGTTCAGCATGTGTTCATGCAGCCTTCTGCACAAAGGTGATTATATAGCAAAAGTGGCAGGGGAAAAAGGCATTTTTGAGGGCTGCTTCCTCATAAAGCAAACTTCTCATGAGATGGGCTCTTTATTTCTTTCAATGACTAATTTAACCATGATTCTTACAAGTAATTCATCACCAGTTTGTTATAGACAGACTGTGCAAGGCAACTAAAGAGTACCAACAATCTAATTTCTATAAAAACAACATTTCCTAAGGTTCCCAGCACTGTATCTTAAAGCTGAAGTAGTGGGAAACTGGCAGCAATATATTATTTGGAGCTCTTGCTGCAATTATTTTGGCTAACACCCAGTTCAAGCCAATAGCACCTAGGTGGTACTTCCCATATGGTTTCAAAAATACTTTTGCTAATTTTGAATGACTTTCATTCCCTCCATTATTTTCTTTGTAACTTCTCATGGGTCAGTATCTCTTCTGTACTGTTTTCCTGTGAATTGAGCTAGGTAATCACCGCCACAGTGACTCATTTTCTCTAAGGACCTCTGAGGCTTCAAGTTTTACCAAGTGTTTCAGGGAATCAGCTCAATTATTGATGGCCATTTGGCCTGGACTTGTTCACAACAGAACGGTTAGGCTGCAGTGTCCAGAACACTCCCAGCCTTTACCTTTTTATATGATAAATCACTCTTCTTATAAAAATACCACTATTTTCTTTGACAACAAAGCAGACAAAACCATGCTTTGGTTTAAGAGGTTGTTGCAGAACTAACTTACTATTCTTCCAGCTTGCAAGACACTGGTTTTTTTTTTCTCAATACTTATCTCAAAGCTATTGTTCATGAACATTCTTTTAGTTTGCTTTTCACCAATGGTAAGAGGTTGTTCAGTTCACCTTAAGTACTTTCTGAAATCTGACTGCATTTGGGCTTTTATCTCTCAGATGGAAGAAAGTGAGGAGGAATGGGGAGTTCCTCATTGTCTGACACTACGAGGTCAACACCAGTCCATCGTTGTTGCTGCAAGGTAATTCAGTGGAGACAACATATGCATGTGAACTGTATTTCTCTGCACATGTCACAGTTGGACAGAGCGGCGTCATTTTGTCTGTATTTGACCCTAAAACAATTTCAAATTCTTTTGTGGAAGCCACTTGTTAAAAAAAAAAAATAGTAGATGGGTCAAAATAGGGTGACAGTTAGGCAAGTTGGAACTGAAACTAAGTTCTTGGGGGTAAAAACAGTAGCATCTTGTGTCTGAATTTATTTATTTTAATTAAAGGTAAGCCTGGCTTATGACTATTTCTGAGAGTTTCCTTTCAGCCTGTATGAATAAAACCTGAATTTTCATTGTTAGTACCCGTGCTGAAATGGACAAATGGATTGAGGACATCCAGATGGCAATAGATCTGGCAGAGAAAAGCAGTGGCCCTGCCCCAGAGCTACTGGCAAGCAGCCCACCTGACAATAGTAAGTAGATGCTAGATGTAGGTTTTACTCACGTTTGTCAGTATGATTGCTAATTACTTCTAAGCAAAGTGGTAAAAAATGCTGGCCACAGCTCAAACTGATATATTTGAAGTTGATTTATATATATATATATATATATCTATGTATAGATATAGATGTGCCATTTTAACGTTCTTGTTGATGTAAGCAGAAAGTTTCACTGAATAGAGAAGCAACTTAAGCATAATGATTGCAGGAACTACATAAATAACCAGATTTGGGCAGTGCCTGTCCTTGGAAGGTATTAAAAACACCAACAAAGCACAATAGTTAGTCTTTAATTCTAACACTTGCAGAAACACATTAAGTAAATATATAAAATATAATAATCTATTTGACATCTGCACAAAATTACTTCTAAAACTGTGTTTTAAAATTAGTTCACACTATTGTGGACAGAATTGATTTGCTTAATTTTTCCAATTATATATGTTGTTGCATAGAGGAAGAAAGATGCTTTTTCCCTGCATTTCATAGAGTCTCCTGATGAAACTACTGTAGACCAGGAATCTGAGGACGACCTCAGTGCATCCCGCACCTCACTCGAACGTCAGTCACCACACCGTGGCAACACTACGGTGCACGTCTGCTGGCACAGAAATACCAGTGTTTCAATGATCGACTTTAGTATTGCTGTGGAGGTATCTGCCTCAGAACGATCTGAACTGCAGCTCCAGGCTCGCTTTTGAATGACAATTTCCTTTTTGCTCCTCCTTATTAAGTGCACCGTTACATTGTCTCTTTCTGGTGAAATTTCAGGCACACCTATTGAACTGGCTCCCATATCCTCCAATGATGGCATAAACCAGCAGTCAAGAAGCATGTGTCTGCTCCCATAGTGCACCTCTTTAAAATCAGTCAGAGCAGTGGCTTTCACAGAAGTAACTGTCAAAAAAAATGCTGATGCCCTTTCAAATTTGAAGCAGTTCAATCTGTCTTAATGCTTTCAGTTACAGAGGCATTAAGTTGTTGCTGGAGCGGAAAGGATATTGTCTTTAGCTGCTGCAGCCAGAGTTTTAATTATGTGTATTACTAACTTACTTTCTTTACCTAGCCATCTTTTCTGGAACCTTGTGTCATTGCTCAGTCTCATCTGCTTTTCCTTTATTTGCGTTTTCCACCTCAAATTAAAACCCCTTTTTTCCCTCCCGATCACAGCCAGGCCAGTTTGTTACACATTTGTTAGTTCCGTACTCAGCAGCTGAGGTGCAGACACTGATTTTTCACAGACTGAAATAAAAGACTCCTAGTTCAGTGTAGGTTGTAGGATGAAGTGGTAAGCCTGCTACGGTGTTCTTCATTCACCCAAGAGAGTCTCCAGGGAGCTCTGAGTACTTTATCACAGCCCTCATCAAATGGAAACTTATGCTTAATGAAAATGGAAACGGGAATCTTAAAGCCGAGTGCACTTGCACTTGAGTGGCAGCCCTCAGACATCAGGCCATCACTGCTCTAGAGGAGATGGAGTGATGCAGAACACAGAGTCGCAAGGACAGACATATTCCTAGTTTGTGTAACCTCCCTCTGTTTTTAAACAGGAGGTGAGTTTGTTGCTGAAACACAAATTATTCAGTACCAGAAAATGGTATTGTAGAGCCTCATTTCAATCCCAGGCAGGTGGATTTTCTGCTCTTTATACCCTTATATCCTGCAAGGAAGGAATAGTTCAGCACATGACAAGGTCTTGGTTTTTTCCCTAAAACAGAGATCTTATTTTAAATAGATTTAAAACTTAAATCAGTGACTCATTTTAACTATTGAAACATTTAGTTAGATCTGAGATCGATGCTCGTTGTTCCTCATTTTTGTTCCTTCCCTGTGCCTCAAATGAACACAAACAAAGCAGCGAAGACTGAACATACGCTGGAGACGTGTTGTTCTGTGAAAACATCTTCAGCTCCACTGCCGTTCCATGCGTGGCAGGTTACGCTCATGCTCATGTCATTCTGTCGGTGCCTTTCACTTCAGCATTATCGTTTATTTTCTTTGTGTCTCTCCCTCCTTTCTGTCTCTCTCATGGTAGATCCTCTCTCTGTCAGTGACTGTTCCTCCCTACCTGCTGGACTGATCAGTGATCAGCGGCCTGTTTCCATTTCATATGTCTGCTGGTACCGAATGCAAAGCCTGTCCTTTTATGATATCCTCCAGAGTAATGAGGTAACAGAAAACTAAGGAGTACACGTGTAACTTAGGACAAGAAGGCGGCAGTCCAGATATCAGAGAATGGGATGATTTAAAGGAAAGGCTTTAACATATATCCAAGGCTGGTGAACACAGAACCTTTTAGAATACTTCATTTGTAGTAGGTACACCGGGACCCACAGATTTTGACTTTACACATTATGTTATTAGCTTCTGTGTTATATAACCAGAATGATGTAAACAGCTGTTTTGATCCAGCTGAGAGCCCTTATAGTCAGCAGGGAATGGGAAGTCATTAATAATTCACTGAGAATTCCCCTTCGTTTGCAGGGAACAGTAATACTGCCCTTTACATATTCAGTATGTGAAGAGCATTTTCCTCAACTAGCCATTAAATACATGTTCTTAGTTATGGCTTCCTCCTCCTTTTTGTTAAATTATCCAAAATCCAGCTAAGAATGAGGCTAACAGTCCTTGGTTTTGAAATCTTTTAAAAGTTACCGTGTGAACTCCCTGGGTACTGACAGGTCAATCTTTATCTGCAACTAGAAAGTATGTCATAATTTTCCTTTACAGCACAAATTCATGTCAGACTTTCTGTTTCCATTCTATTTAAGTATCACTCTAAAAGAACAGAGTAGGATAATGAGACATGTTCAATAATAGATTACTGGAAGCTACTTCCATTGAGAAAATAATTAGTATAGTAGCTTTGAGTTTCTGGAAGTATCTAGTTGGGAAAAAAAAAAAAAAACACAGAAAAGTACATCCATTCAACTGAAACATTTTCATGCACCACAAGGTCACGTACAACCAAATAAAGTCAAATAATTTTTCTTACAATAATTAAGGTGCAAGTACCTTTCACTGTTTTACTTGGCTACTTTTGATCTGTTTCAGAACCAGCTGTCTGGAAACCTCCTAAGAAAATTCAAAAACAGCAATGGGTGGCAGAAGCTTTGGGTGGTGTTCACCAACTTCTGCATGTTCTTCTATAAATCGCACCAGGTAACCAACTGGGCAAGTGTGTGTACCTCGAGATGTTTGGTGGGGTTTTTTTCTAAAGAGGGAGCAGTGAGAAAAGCACAGAGCAGTCACAGATCTGGTGGGATAGAGAAGCAGGTGCACTGGTTGTGGCTACACACACAGCCTTCACTGCCACGGGAACAGAGAGCAGGGCCTGTTCTCAATCTGCTCCCTTGTCAGTTCTTTCCTGAAGCTTTCAACAGACACAGTACAGATCATCCTTAAAAGTACAGCACAGCTCACTACTCCTCACAAGTTGTGGCGTGAGTTTAAATAAGACTTTTGTGCCAATTCTGAGATTATTACAACTAAAAATTATGGAGGGTATTCTACACATAAGAGGGATAAAGAAATAATTTGTTCAAACATGTTATGCTATGCCTCAGAGTGAAAGGACTTCTGCAATGAGTGTTGCTGGGTGGCCAGCAGCACACTTTTAAAGGAGTAGATATTTGCAAGCCAAAGAAGAACATGTGCAGTGTCCTGCTGATGGTCTGTAACCATGACCAGCTGAAACTACCAGGCAATTAATTAAGTTTATTGCAAGTGTGTAAGCCTGGTATTTTCCCACACACATATGGAAATGCAGTGATCTTTATGTAAGTGTGTATCTGTCTACCATTTACTTATGTGGTCTGTTTACTTACGGTCATTTGATCTCACAGCACTTTCCATCCTATCTTTTCAGGACAATCATCCTTTAGCCAGCCTTCCTTTATTGGGATATTCACTTACCATTCCTTCTGAATCTGAAAACATTCACAAAGATTATGTGTTCAAGCTACATTTCAAATCCCACGTGTACTACTTTAGGGCTGAAAGTGAATACACATTTGAGAGGTAAGTTTGTCTTCTGTGAGAGAAAATTCTTACTACATTCCGGGAGTGTTTTTCTGAACAAGGTTAGTAGAGGCATAGCTTAATAAACTGTTTCAGTAATATAGGCAAGTAGTTCAGCAGAACTGGAGAAAGAACCTTTTAAAATTATAAAAGCAATTTTAAACTAAGCTATTGGTTTTGATGATGTGGAAGCTGTAATAGTAATCGCTGAAAAACCTTGAATTATCCAGTCAAAAATGATCCGGCTGGATCTGGTCTCAGACTTCATAGAATCATAGAATGTTTTGGGTTGGAAGTGACCTTAAAGATCATCTAGTTCCAACCCCCTGCAACAGGCAGGGACACCTTTTGTAGATGAGGCTGGTCAGAGTCTCATCCAAACATGGCCTTCAGGATCACAGGACTTCTCAGGAGCTCTTCAGAATAGCTTTGCTCTCTCTAGTACAACAGCATGGAAAAATCCATACCTGAAATACAATTCCAGTTTTTCACAGAAGCAGCTGTTCCTACTACATTATTTATGTCACTTCAGCATGTAATTTTTTACACTTCTCGCTGAACTTCAGATATATGGAGAGCCAGGGAAAAGGCACTACTCCTCCTAATTTGTGGTTTGTGGTTGTTCATACTGGGAACTAATTTAACTCTTTTGTTATGAAGCATTAACATGTCAAAAATCATAATATCCTCATCAGAGAAAGTTATTCTTAAGTTTTAGCCATGTCTGTCTAAAGGTATAAGTAAGATAAATTGTGGGAAAGCGGTGATAAAGTGAAAACACAAAATCTCTTTCTCAGTTCTAAGAAAAAAAGTAGAAATTGCAGTTAAAGAACATTTTTTCAGTCTTGAATTAAGATATTTGCTGACTGCAGAGCAAGTAAAACCATTCCTAAGCTCATGAGTCTTGGGTCCCACACATGCTGTTTATTCTCTCTAAACCTCCTTTCAAGTAGTGGCAGTCATTTGAGTCCTCTTGACTTCAGATGGACTTAGGAGTTCAGTAGCAAGCAAGATGCTCCTGTAGGCACTGAAAATAAAACTGTAAAATTATAGGGCAGACCAGATCTTTCAGGAAGTCTTCCCTTGGGAACTGACAATTCTGTTGTTCGTGCCTCCTCACAGATGGATGGAAGTGATCCGAAGTGCCACCAGCTCTGTCCCACGTACCGGAGCTCTGAGTCATAAAGAGCCTCATGCCTATTGACGGTTAAACAAGCCGCCGTGTTGATTGTCCAGCAGCTGCTGATTTTCTAGAGGACATTTGAAACACTTTTCTCCCTCCATGTTTAGGAACTCTTACAATTTGGTAAAAGAAGAGAATAAGTATGGTTTTGCAGAAACTTTCACAATCCCTCAGCAAAACTGTTTTAAGCTCTCCGTATACTCAAACTAGCTTACCATCATCCCAGTGGCTGCGGTTCGTTTCATGTCTTGTATTTTGTCATTCTGTGCTGTTTTTAGCTTGTGCCAGTATTAAAATATTGTCCTTATTAGAGTGCCAAATGCCAAAAGACATTCTGTTGCCTCAAAGATTGCACCTAAAAAAACCCCAGATGACTGAAATCTGAAAACTTTTCCTTTGAGGCAAACACGTATTTCTTCTCTTTTCATGAAAATATATTATTTTTTTTTACCATGTTAATCCCTAGACTGCTGGATTTCTAAACGTAGATGGACTTTCACAGTAGAGAATATAATTATATATACAGCAAGCAGTCTAACAGGAATGAGGTAACTTTCAGATTTCATGGGTTTTTTTCCCAGTCTTTCTACATTTAATCAGCAAGGACTTACTAATTTTCTATCTTTAACAAGGAAACAGTTTACAGCTCATTCTCATTTCCCTTTGGAGTTACAAATCCATGTGGTATAAATAAAGTATAGGATTCTTATCTAACCCTTTTCTTGGTGCAAGTTGACCAAATTGTTCATGTTGGCTTTGAAAAGTGAATACTACTTGCAAGATGAAAAATTTTTAAAATAATCCAGTGCAATATTATTTGGGCTGTTAATGTACTGTGAATGGTTATGTACAAGAAGAAATTAAAGGCTGTGGTGACATTCTGCTGTTTGTTTTACGAACTTGAAAGAAAAGCTACGAGAACCGCAGCTATTTGTGATTCATTTGTAGAGCGTTTCGGTAACTGAATTGCTCTAAGCAGAAGGTACTACTGAAGCCTCAAGTTTTCATCCTGCTTGCTACAGATCCCAACTTGACTTTCAGTTTCTTGTTGGAATTTCAGTCTCTCGTTCTCCTGGGGCTTAGTAGACAGAGAGTAATTGATAAAGCCTGCAGCAGAACTACCCGTTTCATATAGCTGGCTTTAACATCAGCTAGCACAGCATTTTGGATAAGCTGCTGGCCCACTTAAAATGTTGGCAGCACTGTCTACTAGGCTTAGTTGCTTTTCCTCACCTTTTAAGAAACACGTTATCATGAGGGTGATGTAAAACTTCCATTATGGGAAGTTCGGTGTGCTGGTAACACACCTGTCACCATTAGAGGCCTGTGAGGAAACACAGTGCTAGGCAGAGGGAGCCTGAATGCTGATCTGGGAAACAAAGCTGGGGCAATTCTACCCTTACTTTTTCTTCATCTAGCTATTTGCTTTGTTAATGGCTTACCTGTGTGCAATGTATAAAACAGCTTGTTGCAGCTTTGCTCACAACAAAAGGGAATAAAATACCTCACAATACTATTGTACATATTCCTGTTTTGAGACAGTAAAGACTTCTTTGTATTACCCTGGACTCCAAACAAAGCTATACACTTACCTCCATCCAAGAAGAGGATGGACTCCTAACCCCTTAGGACAAGCAGCAGTCCCCATGGCCAACTCCAAGCACACTCTAACAAAGGGAAACAGCTGGATTACTGTAATTCCTTCAGCTGCAGGTAACACCTGGGCAGGTAACGTGTTGCAGTTGCTCTTTTCCTCAGCTATTGTCCCTGACTCTCAGTCCCAACACAACAATCCTACCCACCTTACAGTATCACCTTTGGCTATGATGTGCTGAAGGGACAAACTTAGAGCAGGTAGGAAAATCTGAAGCTGTTTTTCCTAGTTACAGGCCCCGCTGCCTTGTCCATTCCAAGCCTCTGCCCCTGCTTTACAGTGCCAAATCAAGTGAGTTCAACCACGGCAGTGACCCAGTAATGTACAGGAACTGCAGTGCTTCAGGACTGACCAGAAATGGGTACAACTATCTCAGCAGTGAGGAAGAGAGGAAATAGCATGGCATAGATGAACAACAGCCTAAGCTGCAGCCTTATGGACCTGGAAAAACAAAGCTGAAAAAGCAAGAGCACATGATGTTGCTATGAAGTAAAAGGCCACAGACTTGATCCCCCCAAAATTATGACGGAGCTGTGAAGTAGTATCTGCGACACCTTACAAGCCAGCCAGGGTCCTGTACCTGCCCTTTAGAATTGTTAACAGTGAAAAGATTATTTTTAAATGGAAATTATATTGAGCACTGTGCCCTTAATTCAGCTGAAACTGAATTTTAGTTTAGATCTCTGGGGCTTGTTGGATACAATCTTCATTACTGCTATCTGCTGCAGAAGTTTATTCTGAGCTCTCAATAGAAATAAGGTAACATCTTTTCTATGTTTCATTTTCATACAAAAGTAAATTTGGAAAATAAGGCAAAGCTCAAGATACTGTGCTATTTATCATAACAGAAGAGACGAAGCTAGGGCTGTGGATTCAACTTCAGAGTATCCACCCGATTCATCATCTTCACTTTTTTGTATTATCGTTTCCCTATAGAAAAAAAGGCTTTAAGATTTTTTTTTCTTCCCTTCTCAGCATTTTTCTAGTTCTCTATTAAAAAACCCCAAAGCTGAAATGATAGTAAGAGAACAAAATCAACTGTGATGGTGATATCTTGCAATCAGGCAACATCCACATGTGTGAATAAACACCAGTGTACTAGAAAACTGCAATATACAACCACTTATTGGTAACCCTGATTAACATCATATTGCTGCCCATTTAGCCAAGCTGGGTCTGCAGACAGGCAGGCTCACCATGTGCTGTGTCAGTAGCCATGACTAAACACACCGCTCTCAGCAGCAGGAAAACTTCAGACTGGACACTAGGAGATTTATTCTCAGTGCTGTTAATTATTGACCAAGAATAGGTGCCAGTTTCAAATAACAAATAAATAAAAACAAAACAGGAGTTTTATTGCCACAGGAGGTTGCACTACACGCTTGGATCAGAAAAGCCTTGACTCCCGTGGAGAGCCTTTCCACAAGATTAAGCATCTCCACCATTTATCTGCTAATTTAACCTTCATGAAGATGTATTTATTAATATATCTCAAGACTACCTATTTTCAGAAAATTTTAATTAAACAATGTTGACACCTCAATGGCTTTGTAAATTCAGCTGAGACCAGCCAAAAATGACAGACTGAAAGACAAGTTGGCAGGTAGGGGAAAACGAGCTGTGATTGCAGAAATCTTGGCAAGTCTCTGACTAAAGAAAAGAGGAAGAAAAATTTGGTTTAGAGACAAAAATCAGCAGTAATAGCCTACCATTCCATCAACCAAGAACAAAGGAGGGAATCAAGACCTGAAAAGTCCAATTTTGACCATTCTATCTTTTTATACAGGACCAATTACATGATCTTCTCCCTCAAAACCAAACACAATTATGTATGTGCAGGCAACTCTAGTTGCTAGAGCACATGCACATCCCAACTGCCCTGGGGGGCACAGGAAAGTTGGTAGGATGCAAGGAAATAATTGGCCATGTGCCAACATACAGTTTTTAGCAGCAGAAAATAGTAATGAAGTATAATTACAGGTGTGCAGCTGTCACACCATTTCTCACCAGTTAAAGATGCAGCTCATGAGGATTGCAATTCGATGTGAGCACTTCATCAGTTTCACTTGGCTGGCAGGATGTGGACTACAAAGTAGGTTTTAAATTGCTGCCATCTGTAAATGGTACAAATTCCGAGATGATTACCATTAAAAATCAAACACCAACGTAACACTTTCTGCTTATCACTACTGACACATGGGCATTAACTGTGCTAGAAACCCACAAGATCATCCTCTCCTGGGAAGGGACCCCAAATATCATCTTACTGATCACTTAGGTGCCAACATTTCACTAAACTTCTCCTTCTTTATTTCTAGGTCATGTAGTTTACAAGGACATTTATTATGTTGGTATGGAGTGACAGAAGTAAAATTTAAATGCACTGTTAAAAACAGGCAGCAGCATTAGAGAAAACAAGATACACACTTTAATCATTCTCTGTAATCGTGCTTTAATGGCAGCAGGAAACCATTCCAAACGATTTGTCTGTGGCATATGCCCAGTGCAATTACTAGCACATCTGCAACACATGGTTAAAAGGAACAAGCAGATCTGTGCTATACCATAAACTCCTCAGCAGCTCACAAAAACGATCTGAGATTGCCCTGATCCTTGTGTTACACCTGTGCTTATCAGCACTCTGGATAACCTTCCAATGGTGACATTTTGTGAAGGAAAAAATGTGTTTCCTTCAAAGTTAATGTAAAACTGCTACAAACTGGTGCCACGCTGGTTAAAAAGCAAGACAGAAAGTCACATAAAGTAGTGAGAGCTGAAGGAGAAACTGCACAAGTACGTTAAAAGCATATTAAAAAGCAGAAGAAGGTGGCTAGAGTGAATTCACACCATGCCAGCTGCTCTACAGTGAAGTGCCCACATACCCAGCCTTACCTTCCCTCTCCACCCACCCTTCCTGCACAGTGGGCAGAACACCCCACTTCGACTGCTCCGTAAGAATTGGTTCGTCTGTCTGTACCCACACAAGCACACACTGAATGTTTGGAGCTTCACAGGAACTGTGGCACTTAGAGAAAGAGCTGCTTCATTACTACACCAAAAGCATGCTGTGCACTAGTGATCGTGCTGTCAGCCTTCAGGAAACTGGCCATCAAATACAAAGTGCAACTGCAAGGAAAATTAAGTTAAAAAATAGACTACACATCTGAATACTTAAAAAAAAAAAGCGAGCCTTCAGTTCAAATAACTGATTTTATTGTTTTTAAACAGTGTGTTTATTTACTGCCTAATCATGAAATCCCTGACAAATAAGCAGTTCTACTAATTTAAATGTTTGCATAAATAGAGATAGCTTGTCATTTAGTATAGTCAAGACTGCGTGAAATACTACCTGCACAGAAAAATCATCAGTGCAACATTGTAACACAGACGTTTTTAGGATGAAACAACCTCTCAAAAATATCAATACACTTCTTTTTCTCTGAGAAACTGAGGCGGTGCTTCTTTCAAATGAAGCTCTTTTTCTGTTACCAATATAGACCTGATTTTTAAAGCATCAATACTTTCCAATAGCAAACGATTGTACTTCTACATTCAAGATACAGCACACTTTTTCAGTGAATCTCAGTTTAAGATAGTCTATATTTAAATAATCTATATTCTACATATAAAAATACACATCTCTACCATAAATGAGGTCTTGTCTTCTTCTAAATTCCCAAGCCTTTTGGTCAGCTGCCCTCACTGTAGGTCTTACTCATCTTAAGCACCAACATATTCATCAAGCAAATTCTGCCACCATCTACTCAGAGACATATTTCCACAACATACGGTCCTGGAACATAACTAAAATGCAACTCAAAACATGTATGCATAACTTTTCAAATCAGTTTTCAAAAAGCACACCTTAGAATTTAATTTAATTTGCTGATTGAGAAATTCTTAACCCTTAGCATTCAAGCCAGCACCAAAAACTGTCTCAGAGTCCTGTGCATATCCAATAAGGTTTGCTTTAATTTTCAGTCCTTACTTTAACAGATGACTAGGGAATAGCTTACATTGATCAATTTGTATTTCCAATGCAAACACACCTGTTGATTTCCATGTGCTGTGACAGCACACAGATCTATTAGGGCTGAATGTTCTAATATAGAGGCATCAACAGGTGAATTTCCCACTGTGCCATATTCAGATGCACATTTCACAGCAGCAGTGCAAAATCTGTTTCCTCAAGGGTGAGCCTATCCTCAAGTTAAAGAGCACACAAAACAACATAATTAACGCTATTAATCAAAGAGGAGTTATAAAACATTGCTCAAATTTATGCACTGTTCAATTTACCTTAAATTCCCTTAGCCATAAAGGAAAGCCATTACCTCATTAGGCTGACAAACGTGCCGTGCCTAAGGGCATGGCCACAAGATGAATGTACATTCACCCATATCTTTCAACTTGTTTCAACCCGGGCAGAAGCTTCCTAGCTCTGTTTGCAAGACAGTGTCCTCTTACTGTTAAATTCTTAAATTAATAAATTAAGGCTGTTAATATGCATAGACTAAGGGCTACCACAGAGATATGAAGTCCTACAAGGAGACCTCACCAGCTCCCAGACTGGTTAGGCAATCTGGGCCTTTTTGTACCAAGCCAGGTAGATATGCCTATACTTTTTAATGTTAATCCTTTCTGTTCCAAAGCTCCTATCTAGTTTAAGGAAAAAAAAAAAAAAAAAACAAGTAGTAAAGAGGTAAGTTACCTCACTGTCACACAAGACATAAAATCATCATTTTCTTCATTAAAAAGAAGGCAAAAATGTTCTCTTAGCTACTGGAATAAAAAGTACCTGAATATAGTCTTGGTGAAGCAAACCAAGGTAAACCTCAGACTAAAACTGTGGGAGGAAAAAAAATAAAAAATAGCAGCTACCTAACCAACTGTGCACATAACTAATGAACTAATGTTACTATCTCCAAGATCTATAAAGCCTGACAACAGCCATATAAAACCTTCACAAGAGCAGTGACAATTTCAAAATACAGAATTTTCAAGAAGTAACTTTTCTCTGGGGAGGCAGGCAATGGGTCCCAGCCCATTTTGGTTCAGTTTTGCAGCTTTTGCGTCCAATGTCTGTCACTTCTTGTAAAGAGATGTACAGATCAAGGCAATGAGATCGAATATTGAATCTATTGACAATTTTTCTTTTATGCTGCAAAACATTGATTTTAATGATAAAAATAGGCATGATGAAGAAATACTTGCCACTGCCTCAGTCTACACCTTAATGAGATATTTCAGAATAAATGAAGGGAATAAAGGTTTATTTGTGTAAGCTTTCAAACATGTTCAGGTGAAAAAAAAAAAGGATTGTATCTGAATTTCACAAGCTTCACAAATATCTGTTACTAAAATTGAACAACAGAGCTCAAAATTTGCATTGGCACAATTTAAAACCAAAAATATGAGAGCACTCATTCTTTAGGAAAACCAGTAATTTAAATTTAAAGCTTTGAGAGGCAAGCTGTGTGAAATTTAAAACAGCTAGCATTAGAAAGCCAAGCTCAGAATAGAGATAAAAAGGAAGAAATACTGGAGAAGCAGAATAAAATTATGTTTGTACTGAGGTACAGATAGAAGGTTCCATAGTACAGGATTAACTCTTTCAATGGCAAATACTTCACATACAAAAATCAAACCAAGATTCACTTATCACATAATTAAAACTTTACATGTAATAAAGGCAAGGCAATACTCAGTTATAGCCTGTCAAATATTTACCCCACTATCTACAAAAGCACTTTACCATTTTGTACACAGTGATTCCTTATGCACGTTGAAAGGCTTTCTGTTAAAAAAGACATTATATACATATCTGTACACAATTCCAACAATCATGCTGCATCTCCCAGTGGAATTCTTAAAGCAAGATACCTGAGGTTTCTCAATATCTTTAATTTCTCTATCACAAACCTAAATATACATTTCAGATTTTACGAAAGGACACCTCCCTGGAATATGTGCATTATCATTTAAAAAAATTATAGCTTTAAGGAGCTGAAAAAAGACTGCCTCCTCCAAAAAAACTTCATTTTCACTCTTGCACATTTAGGAATGTCCTTCCACCAAAGAACTTTCCAGAGACTGAAAGGCAGAACAAAATTAGGGTGCGTGCCTTCAGTGCAGACACAGTGGGATCTCTGTTGTCTTACAAAAGTCAGGAAGAGTAAATCAGTAGGATGAAGAACTTCCTCCAGCTAGTGAATATCTGAAAAGAAAAAGAAACAGTTATTGCTGCTACTTTCAGAAAGGCATTCTACAACAAGCAGCAATGAAAAGTTATTCCACTTTCGGCTGATGAACTTCCAACCTTTTAGCTTGCACAAGGACACACATCACTGCCACCACACAAAGAGTGAAATATACCCTGTTAGAGTATCACTGCTTTCATAACAAACAGCAACAGTCTGTGTTCAATTGTGTTACTGAGCAGTATATAATGCTGTTCAGCAGGGCAACATTAAGTGATGCCAAGTTTCACAAGTTTACATCATAATCTTTCCAAAGTATTACTGGGACAGAAAACCTGCATTTCTTGATCCAAGCATATTCTCAAATCATTAAAGAAAGACGCACACATTTTAATCATATGAAGTTTTCAGTAAACTTTGTCAAACAACTGAGATCAAAATTGGAGGGAGAAGGAACTGGATTCACATAAGTTACAGGGCAGCTCTTCTAAAGGTCCCAATTAATTCATTCAGACAAACGTGCAAAATCCAGTTCTAACCGAACATAGGGGGAATGAAAAGATCATTAAGAAACTTGTCATTGAAAAGCTATTTTCAGAAACTACCAAATTGAGAGGATATTGTAAGTAGGTATAATGAACAACTTAATACAGTAACGGAGTGTAATTCCTGTAGCATTCAAATAAGAATTTGACTAGCTCCAAAAGATAGCTTTATCCACAAGGGAAACCTACTAAGCTATGGAATGGATCAAACTCATTTTTAGTAGGGGATCCTGCCATTCATATCGCTCCCTTGCTGGAAGGAGTGCTAGTCATGATCCCAATACCAGCTAAATACCCCTGAAAAGAACAGAAAGTTCACCAAGATGTGACCAATCAACAAACAATCTCTATGAACAGCACTTTATCTCCTTCAAAAAGAATTAAGTGCCTGCCTCTACTGTTCTAAGACATTATGACCAAGAAAAACAGTAATAGTCAAAGGAAGCAGAACAGAAGGAAAACAAATTGTTAAATAGGTATATAAAGGGTTCTGACATCTTTCTCTTAGGAGAAAAATTATGATTGTTGCTGTCACGACAGGTACAAGTAAGATCAACTCCAGAATCCTCAAAAATGCCCATGTCTGGGCATTGTCTCCACATGGTCATTTTCAGCTTCAATTGCAGCAGCAAATCTTTGAGGTTCCAGGAAGGTCCTATACCAGACTGATAGAAATATGACACTTAAATATGGAGCTGATGAAAGACTGGATTCAATTTTAGAATCTCTGATGGAAACTAAGATGGCAGCTCAAGTCTTTCAAGTCTGCCAGGATCAGCTGAGACAGGACAGGACATCTGGCATTAGGAGTAACCTTTCAGCACTAGATGCTGACTGGGCTTCAAGCAACAAACACAACTGCTTTGCAGATTTCTTAGCATTCGTTTTTACTAAATGAGTAAATGCTAGCCTGGCAACTCTCTGCTTTACCTTCAAAAGTGGTACCAAGGTGTGGTTACAGACAGCATAAAGGAGATATCTGCTCAGGGTGACCTTTTTCAACAAAGTAGTCCATGATTAATTATTGCAATGAGTTTTTTCTAGTACCAAGCAATCCACCTTGGCTGGTGTAAGATTCACAACAGTTATGGGCTCCTGGATTCAAGGCTGCATTTAAAGCCTCTTCAAGGAGAAATTCTGAAATTTATACCCCTTATCTTTTCTCATGTAGTATTTGAAAGAATAGAAAACAGAGTGCTTTGGAAAGAATATATTCCTAACCAAGTTATATATCTATATAACTATATATATATAAAACTATATATATAAATATATAGTTATATATATATAACCAAGGTAGTTAGAAAATCTCATGAAATTTCGCATTTTGAAGTAAGACCAAATGCGGGTTTTGAAGATACCACAGAAAGGTCATACAGACTGTCTTTAATGAATAAACAAGGAACCACTGACTATGTGATTGAAAGAAACACAGACCAAGTGAACAATTTATTCAAGTGGATAAAAGAAACTAAGAGCGATACAGAGCACTCTCTACAACATATACCCAGATGCTAAGAAAGTATGTGTGTCCCTTATGTGAACTGCAAAGGGAAAAGGCTGTCCAGTCTGCACACTACCAGGATGAATGTATGTGCTATCGCCTCAATGCAGAAATTAGAACTACTGATACAATTAGGGTTTTTTCTAGTAAGCAGGCACAACTGCACGAACTGCAAGAACGAGTGGTTTCCTTCTCTATTAGAAATAGAAATTAATTTTTCCAGTTCAACGTGACTCAAATATTTGTAGAATCAGATTTGCAGTTTTCTGTAACCCACAGTGAAATAGTTTCATTACCTCTGAAGCCTCTGGACAAGGTGTGACACCATGTTATCTGCAATGCCCGGACAAGCCTCGTCAGCTAAATAAATAGCCTTTCTCAGTTCTTCTATGGAATCTGTGTTACCACCACACACTTCACTCTTCTCTTTCAACTGAAAAAAAATTGCAAAGAAACATATTAATAAGATGCTCACAAATATTTCTTTATACAATACAATTCAGAAGCCTGTTAGGAAGCGACTGTCAGGGTTCACAATGTTGGGGTCTGACTTTCATCATACACCCTTATTATAATGAAGACTTTCTTTCCTCCTGAAGTTAGTCTCTGCACTATTTACCAGGATGTCATTCATCTTCACATATCCTATTCAGCATGCTCACAGTCAAGCATTACAAGAAAGTAACCCAAGAAAGAAACACTGTTTACCTGTAGCTATTTGGTTTCAAGATGTGCTTCTTATACTTACTTTTTTATACATACATGCACACCTATACCTTATACATATATACTGTAGGAGTTTTATCAACTTTTTTAAATAATCACATCTTCATATACTTGTCTTCCCCTCCATGTATTCTTGTCTGAAGTTGTTTTTAAGTATTTGGGAAAATGTATGAAAAATATAAAATTCAGAATTGGAACAAATTACAATTTTCAACACTGAAATTCAAAAGTGAAGTTCTTGCTGATCTGGTCTATATCTATATCTTGCAAAAGTGAAGAACCTGAAATTCCTAACAGATTGTGCAGAAAGCAGTGTCAAAAACAGAATGCTGCAATCCAAACACACACCTTTTTCATGTTCATTGCCTTGGGCTAGCATGGTTGATGTTACTACTACGCATATGAACTATTGTTAGAAGTAAAACAGAGATCTCAAAAGCAGACACATGTGAAATCAAAGGGCACAGCTAAAACTTAACACGTCAAGTTCAGAATGGGCTGTAGCAATCTTGGATGCCATTCATCGTGCTTTTTATTTTTTTCAGAGACATAAAGCTTGCAATTGTTAAGTTTTAAAGCAATAACTTACCTCTGCAAATAAAGGGGATATAACTGTAGACAGACACTGGGATAGAGGCCTCTTTGGGATATCCTTTTCCTTTAAAGAAAACAAAATTCTTACCAATTTATATTTCTGGAAAAAAGCACCCTCATTGTCTTAAAGACAAAACACAGTTCCAACATGCTACACCTTATGAAAAATCTGTTGCCATGTTCTACAACATACCATTCCGAAGCACTGTAGGAAA
The DNA here is from genome assembly GCA_013399695.1 of Formicarius rufipectus. Taxonomy (NCBI): domain Eukaryota; kingdom Metazoa; phylum Chordata; class Aves; order Passeriformes; family Formicariidae; genus Formicarius; species Formicarius rufipectus. The sequence continues at coordinate 398,194 of VXAU01005926.1, forward strand.
GAGAGGCTGAATTCAAATTTGAAGGTGCAACACCTCAAATACATGCAAGCTCAAAATTAGAAGGACGGAGAAAAACCCCACAATCCTACTTAGCATGTACTAAATCATACACGTGCTGGTATTTACTAGGTTCCTCCCATATGATACAATATTTTTTCTCATATTTGTCCAATTCTGATAAAAGAACACACAGAATTTTCAGGGCCAGCATAGCAACCACATGTTCTAGCCACACAGGTTGCAGAAAATACAATGGAGCATCTTCTTCACATCCCTTATTCTGCATTGGCTTGTTTTTTTGTTTTTGTTGTTTCGTTTGGTTTTTTGGGTTTTTTTCTTTTGGTTTTTTTTTTTTTTTTGGTTGGTTGGTTGGTTGGGTTTTTTTTGTTTGGTTTGGGTTGGGTTTTTTTGTGTTTTTTTTGACACAGGCATATTCTATTCCTTGCTACATTGTAGTCTTCATCCCTAAAAAAACAAAATGCCTACTCCAAAACTCCAGCCTAGATTTGCACTATACTCATTTTCATTTACTATACAGAAGATTTAAAAAATAAGATATTGCCTGGTCTTTCTCCAGTGGCAATCTTTCACCAGCTAGAGAAATATTTAGGAAGGCATTTTGTCAATTACAGGAAAAGGACACATTTACAGAATACATGAACTTTAAGACTTACTCAACACGTTTTGGGAACTGCAACTATAGCACATACATTTGTAGCAAAAGTTCTGAAAGTTTCACAACTTAAATGTTTGTAAAGGCATAAAATAAAAATCATGCCACTAAATTATTAACACAAGAGTTTTGTCCTTGCATTACAAAGTCAATATTTTGAGCACCTTGTTTCTTTGCAACTCCAAAGGCTGGGCTGCTCCATTCTCTAGATTCTTGAGGTCTTTTTCCCTTATTGTAAAGATCCACTCTTCCGAATCACTCCCACCTGAAGCCTGACCATCTGCTTCACTTCAAGGGAGGGGAAAAAAAACAACATAGATTTTTATTACCTACACTTTATTGGTGATGTTCATTCAATACACACTCTAAACATAAAAACTACAGTCAAGACCAAGATCAGGATTCTATCATGCAGGCCACTAGGTATAAAGAAACTATGAAAAGTAATGTAGTTTATCTTTTTATCCTTTGGGTAAAATAAAAAAAATTAAACCAAGACAGTTCACTAAATGTAGGGAAGTGAAGCTGTAAATTTACCAAGCTGCATTAACAAGTAACATGAAGTGTTTTATCGCTATTTGAAAACTGGCTCTTGCTGAGTACCTCAAATCAGTAGGGAAGGAAGGGGGGGGACAGGAATTAGAAAACTAATTCACTTTTTTGCTAGAAAAATAGCTAAGACACTAGCTTGGAATATCTTTGTGGAAGACCATTAATTCCCAGCCCATAAAAAAGGTAAATTCTCCACTTTAAAAAACTTCTTACAAAGTACAGATACAGTGTTGCTTTGATAAACTACATCACCATAAATCAATCTTTTGCCTCACTGTTTGCAGATGGCACAGTAATTTTTGCTGTAACTCCCACTGAGTTAAAAGAACAAAAATATTTATGCTAACACTAATCAATCACTGTAATATATTTCTCCTCTCAGTACAATAAATATCATTCCTAAGGTCATTTATTTCTGACTTATGAATTAAGCATGACCTGCAAGAAAAAACACCAACTGAAAGGGCATCTAGTGGCCATTGTGCAAAAAGTATTTAGTGCAGCCTACCAAGTCAAAAAGCATGGGATCAGTGTAAGAAAAATCTCCAAGATTTCTGCTTGAAGTCATACAGAATGCCTGGCTGCCACTGGAAGAGGTGTGTCTGCTTTTCTTGTATACATTAGCTCTAGCAAGATGATCCAACAGAAGAAATACTGATTTGAAAAATTAGTATTCCAGCCTGCCAGATCAACTCACCCTTTTATCACATTGTTAAAGTCTGGATTTCTGTCTCACTGAGTTGTTCAACTGACAGGTCCAATCAACCATCTTCTCTGTGTGTGTGGAGAGGGCGGGGTTGGGTCCAACCTCACAGAGGTGGGGTAACACCGTATCCCTCACGGCAGCCCCTGAGCCCACACAGGGAAGCACCAGGGCAGCCGACAGTCACAAATATCCCCCAGCTCCCGGACCCCCTGACCCAGCTCAGATTGGCAAGGACATTGAGGACACAGCCCCTCACCCTGGCCTGGGAACCCAGAGCAGCCAGGGGGGTCACAGGCACTGCCTGGGGGGTTTGGCCATAGAGACCAGAGCAAATAAAACCAGAAGTGTTAGGGTCTCACACCTGGATGTGTGAGAGCTGGCCTGCCACAAGGTTCCAATGGCAGCTATATAACCTGCCCCCATCTTTCTCCTTCTCTCTTCTTGTTCCCTCTGCTTCTCCTCTTGCTCCTTTCTTGATGGTTTGGGTGGCTAGGAGTTGAAGAGGTTGGATTTTGACTGAAGTGTTGTGGATTGGTATGTGCTGGGTCAGTACTGTGGTGGAACATCTTGTCTAGCTTGCGTGGTGCCCTTTAGAACTTTTGCCAAGTTGCCTTATTTTCACCTCTAAATTATCAATGAAAACATCTCCCGGAAACAAGTCTGTGGATTATTCTCTTGATTCTATCTCAAGGTATTAAAGAACCCTCTATATATATTTTAAGCCCATGAATCTGCAGCTCTGAGGCCAGAATGTTACACACACCTAATGCAAGGACTGCTGTGAAAGCAGAGGAGGGGAAAGCAGGCTTAGAGAGAATGATAAATTGTCTCACATGCACTCAACAACAATTCTAGTTTCACTACTCTCCTATGCCAGACTATCAAAGTTGGTCTGATATCCAAAGGAACAATGAGTTGTAATCTCAAAGTTCTGTTAGTAACTGATCTGAGAACAGTTTTAGGACAGGTAACCTTCCAAATTACCCTTGGCCTGGGGCTTGAACTGTGGTCACTGAAGGGCATGAAGCCACTAATTATGTAAGCAAATATACAGCTGTAACGTCACCCAAGAAAAAAACAGCTGGATGCTTGCCATTAGCATGTGGCCTGGAATTTCTGAGAATAGTCATGTTTTCTTTGTTATGACAAATTTAATCCATTTGTGAATAAATTGTGGCAATCTCTGCTCTTGATTTTCACAGTGCTACTTGGCTTTGCAGTGTGAGACCTTCTGTTTGCACAACAGCTGGCATTATGTCTAGGAAGGATGGTAGGCCCCACATAAAAGAGAAGGAAGTACAGAATATGGGCCAGAAGAATTGTTCTCATTGCGTGAAATCCCTTGCAATGCTGAAATTAGTATTTCATTAGTTTCCCAAGGCCACTAAGCTGAAAAACTGTAAATAACAGAACAGAGGAATGTATGTGCTAAAAATAACTACCTGAATCTGTATTTACAAAGGATGTTTTACAGACTCAAACTTACGTATCTGAGTCATCAGAACTGGAGTCATCATGACTTTGTTCAGACTTCCATCTCTTGTGTCTGTCAATGAGGTCAGTCAGGTAAGAAGTTTTCTTTGAGTTTCGTAAAATGAATTTGTGTTTTAAGAGCTCTTTTGCAGTAGGTCTCTTAAAACAAAACAAAACAAAAAAAAAAAAAGAAAAGAAAAAGGAAGGGTTTTTAATTGCATTTGAGAACATTAAGTGACTCACTATAAAAACGCAAAGAAACTCAGACTTCAGTCTTCATACAAATGAGATTTTAAATACATACAGTATCTAAAAAAATACATGTCACATATGTCACACCGTATTAGAAAAGTTGAATGGTTTATACGAACTACATGAGTAAGTGCCAATCAAGTTCTCCACTATACACTGACAAATGAAACTCACAAAGCTTGGGTCCTTGTTTAAGCAGGCCTCAACAAATTCTTTGAGGGATTTGCTGAAGTTTCCTTCCAACGTTGGTGGATTGTTCTTAGGGATGAGGAACAAAACCTTCATTGGATGTAATTCTGAATGAGGTGGCTCTCCTTTTGCAAGTTCTATGGCTGTTATGCCTAATGACCAGATATCTGCCTGTAAGAAACAATGATTTTATGATTAGGCTGGAGAAAGAGAAGAAACACCGTTGGCTTGCTATCCCAGTTTAACCCAGCACCACACATCTGCTTGCTCACACCCTTCCCTGGTAGGATGGGGGCAGGACAGGAAGAGAATTTGAAGGGTAAAGGTGAGAAAATGTGCTTAACACTAAAATAAAATAATAATAAATTGTAATGAAAAAGAAAATAACAGAGATATACCCCACGGAAACAACTGCTCATCACCAAATGACAGATGCTCAGTCAGGCCCTGAGCAGCAGACCCCAGTCCACCTAGTTTTACTACTGAGCACAATGCCATACAACATGGGCTATTCGTTCAGTCAGCTGAGATCAGCTGTGCCGGCGGCATCCCCTCCCAACTCCTTGTGCATCCCCAGCCTGCTCACTGATGGGTGAAGAGTTCTTGACTCTCTGCAAGTGCTGCTCAGCAAGAGCTGAGACACCCCTGTGTTATCAACACTGTTTCCAGCACAAATGTAAACACAGCCCCATACCAGGTACCGTGAAGAAAATTAATTCTACCCCGTCCAAAACCAACACACTTGTAAAGGTCGATTTTTAGTCTTTACTGTAAATAATTTTATATGTAAACTGGTTTTGTTATCATGGTCTATGTGGCTAACCATACAAAATAAACAGTTTCTTGTTTGTCTTTAGAGCATAAACAGTTCTAATAAATAGAGCTTTAAAAGTTTTTGAAATCAATACTCTTACACCAGCAGTTATAGCTGATCTTGAAACAGGTATTTTCAATAAGCAATAGCAGAGTTTTTATAAACTAGCATTTTATCCACCATATTCAAGTACACTATGTAAATATTGGGAAAGTCTTAAATATTTACATAAAGGAAAACAATATAAGATACACAAAATTTTTCCTTACCATGCATTAGCTAGCACAACCATCAGAAATTTAATATATAACTTTTCTGGGGTTTAACACTGTCTCGTATTTCACTCTTATTCAGTCTTATGCAGTCTTGAACAGTATTATTCAACTTTTTCAATACAAGTTTTGGTCCAATTAGCCTCTGAAAGTTTTCATCATAAAAATGTGCCACTCCTTCCAGTGAATGCTGGAATCCTATTGCAAATCTGCCTGAAGCAATGTGAAGTAATTCATTATAATTCTCTATGTTCGGCTGACATCACAGACCCGAAAGTCGAGAGAATGGATGAACAAATCCATCAGAAAGGTAAAAGATAAAATTTTCACAGAAACACCTGTTCCAAAGGACAAGATACCAACTAAAAACTTATGTTTTTTTCCCCTGTTTCTTTTTAAGTGAAAGGAGAACAAAGACATTCTCAGGAAAACAAGAAAAGATCTGACAGGAGCTATCTCGTTTTCCTCCCAAACAGAGCATTTTGAATTTTGCAATGCTGCTAACAGAGCAGAGATTTCATTTATCACTGCTGCCTTTACTAAGGTATCCCCCAAATCCACCAGTGACTGCCTCACTGACATGCATGGGTATCTTTTACTAACTCACACAGGACCATGGGCAGATAGCTGCAATGTACTCATCCATTCCACTGTCACAGCTACAGAGCCTGACTCAAAACAAGCTCTTCTTTCCTTGCTCAGACAGTATTCTACTGTTAAGGGCTGAGTTACTTAATTTTGCAATGAGGGAAAAAAAAAATTGGCGTCAATTAGCATACCATTGAATTTATGAAATGACATTTTGTTAGTCCATGCTACAGAACAGTTACTGAGTACAAAGGATTACATAAGCATATGAGCCCCAAGTTTCATTTATCTTAATAAGCACATTGTCAGCTAAGCTCTCCTCAAGTCTAATTGTGAGTAACTTCTCTCTAGCAGGAGAGCTCTTCTTGGTTATGAAAGAAAAATGTCACCTGGGAAGATGAGTCTTCATGTTAACAACTGAGCATTATTGTTTCCAATTTAGTCATAATTTCGGTTTCTCAAGAGGAAAGTGTTAAAGCCTCCTAAGTGGATAGATTTTCTTTTGCCAGACTTTCAGTCACAGGTGGAGCATGTGTAAGTATAAACATCAAATTTACCTGTGTATGAGTGCATGGGTATCCACTTGCATGCACACATACATACACACGTATATAAATATTTCCTTTTTTCCTCATGTATTTATAACTGTCTACTTCTAGTGCCCATCTTCCACAAAAATGAACAAAAGAGTTGTTCATGGCTGCACACTGAACTTTTTGAAGTCCAGGATGGGTTTTCATAGCCTGTTCCTGTTGAAAACATAAAAAATAACTTCCCCCAAATCCTCTGGAATCATATCCTCTTTTTTTCACAGATAAGAAAGGCTGTCAAAACAGAAATGGAAGTACCAATCACATGAGCATCCAATTAGGCATTTCTGGGATGCACTTGACTGTGACAACAAAACTCCAGAACAAGTGCAAATCAGTCCTCCTAATGGAGAGGGATAAGCATCACCTTAGGCAATGGTGACACTATATCATCAGTAAATTTTACCCCATTTTATTATTTTTACCATTTCAAATCTTGAGCAAAACCTCTTCTTCCAAATTCAGATAACAGTCAGCAAGTCAATGGTAACCACTATTTATTGCAGTACTGCCATGAGCCTTTTATCTTCTAATCTAATGACTAAAATTCAGCCTGAAATTGAAGCTCTTTTAAGTCAAAGGAAACAGGCCAGGTGCAAGAGCAAACGGTTTTAAATTGAATACCTTTTTTTCTATTAAAAGTTGTGTAGCAGAAAGGACAGAGAACTAGATGTGGGGCAACTCAAGCAGGTAAGAAAACATCTTTTCAAATGAAGAAAGGCAACAAAACAAGAAGAACTACTGCCAAAGACCAGAGCACTTCCAAGCTTTTATTCGGAACCCTTTAGAACATGGGAACTAGGAGGATCCAACACGGCCAAGAACACAGCAACTACATAATGGAACTTGCTTGGACCTCTCTGAGATGATGCTATGAAGAGGACAGTCCTGCCTAACACCGCTCAAGCATGGCCAGCTTATGGAAGAATGAGACTGGCTTTGGATATGAAAATAAACATGCCTTCTCAAATTTTTGTTACACAGCAAACTACTGTCTGTGCAATTTAGTCTGTTCTCTAAGTGTCAGAAGGTACACAGATGCATATAAATATCTCTAGTTCATTCAAAACACAAGCTGTGGCTTTCTAGGGAGCTCATCAAGTATCTAAGACCTTTTAATGTCCATGTGACATTGCAGACTGAAACAGCCAGAATTCAAAACCTGAGAACTGAGTCATGCTTTGTGCAAGTGATGATCACTATCAGGAGAAAAACCTCAAGGAGGGAAAAAAAAAACCAAAAAAAACCCAAACAAACAAACAAACAAACAAAAAAACCCAAAAAAAACCCCAACAAACCAAACCCAAAACCAACCAAACAAGCAAACAAAAAGCCTTCATCATCCCCCCCAAAAAAGTTTACTCAATCTTTATATTGGGGATTTGGGGCTATTTAAGCTTCTCTGGGTTCTGCAGAGCTTTGCTCATTATTTTTAAACCGCCTTTCTATGGAAAGACATCAAACAGGGTTGTAAGCAATACTGCAGTCTAGGCCAGAGGCAGTCTTGGCAAGTACCCTACACACACAAGGGTGGAAAGAAACACGCCAACCCATCTCATTGCATGGAGATATGACCGCTCAACTAATTACTACAGGCAGATCAGAGGAGATGGGCAAGAAAGATGAATTCAGGGAAGAACATAAGGAACAACTGCTAATTACCATAAAGAAAGGTGATTTTATCTTAAGTGGGATTTGAAGGTGACCTATGTTTCAGGTACAGAGCCATACCAGTGGGTCATGAGGTTAAGCAATGAGCCTCCTCCCCTCATACCATCGGCGTCTTGCTGAGCTAGCCAGACCAGCAGTGGGTAAGGAGAAGGGAGGGCCAGTGAAGAGCTGCATAGGCAGCTCAGCCTAATAAAAGTATTAAAAACAAGTAACCAAACAATAAACTTTGAAAAAAGGAATAGGCTTGAGGTGACTTTAATGCACATAATCCATCCTGCCAACTAGGGGCATGCAGTGCCATAGTGGTGAGAATATGGAGAAGAGTAACGGGAATCACATTTCTATTGTGGTCCAACTATATATTACAATTGATACGTTGTGCTTGTGTTGTGATTTCAGTATGCTGATGTACCACTCTGCTAAATCAAAATCCTGTGTATAGATCAATCTAACATTAAACATCAAACCCTCCGAGTATGGCATATCTAAAAGAACATGGTCAGAGTAGCATAGACCTAAGCAGCACATTCTTCCACAGACAAATAACAGCACTTTCAAACAACACTTTCACACCCTCCAAATACATAGACTTCAACAAAGTTGTTATGTTTTTCTAGAAACAAGTAGAAGAACATCATCCTTTTGTATATAGTTGTTCTTTTCTACTTTCAAATAGTCAAAAAGAGTGAGATAAAAGGTAATGGGACTGTACTCATCAATATCGTATTATTTATTGCCATCTGGATTGGCTCAATAAACTAGCAGACAGAGTTTGAATACAAACTAGGAAATCTTTCCTCATCAACAGCTTTTAGCTGCTAGGTATCATCTAAAAACACACTCATCTAGACATAGCCAAAGTTATTAGCTATGTTCTGAAGACCAATCTAAGCCATTCAAGTTAGAAAAGGAAGGGACTTTGGTAATGCCTCGGAATACCTTACCTTTGAATCATATGCCGACTGCTTTATTACTTCAGGTGCCATCCAAAATGGTGTTCCCACAAAGGTATTCCTTTTTATCTGTGTATCTGTTAGTTGGCCTGCTACTCCAAAATCTGCAAGTTTTACTTCTCCTTGCTCAGACAGTAATACATTAGCAGCTGGAATAAAGAAGAGGCAATAGCAGAAATGAAGACATTTAACACCATTGGACACTATAGGGGTGTTCTTTTACATTGTATGAGCTTTTTTAATATTCTTTCAAAACAATTAAAAAAAACCAACTTACCTTTAATATCTCTGTGGATTTTCTTTTCTGAATGCAAGTAATCAAGTCCTTTAAGGATCTCCCTCAATATTGTAGCAATCTGGGTTTCATCAAGTGAGCCAGGTTCTAACTAGGAGAGGCAAGGAATGTTTAAATATATTTTAAAAAGGGAGAAACAGAGAGAACAAAAATAACACTATAAAAAGAAATTACTCCTTCTGTCACCTCTCAAAACTTTGTTTGCAAAATTCATAACATGAGACAAACCAGAATATTCTTTTTTAAAATTGTATTATTCTATTTATTAATATTTAAAATATCATTTTTAAGAATACATAGTTCTAAACTAAGTGGCCTGGTAAACAACAGACAAAGAAATCATTTATCTAAAATACTTTTTTAAAGTTTGTTAAAAGGTGCCATAAGGACAACTCTTACTTTGTGGTCAGGCACTAGTTATACACAGTGGCTTTGAAAAGCATCTCTATTGTAATATGATTATTAACATAAATAAGGGCATTTCAATAGAGATACTGAAACTTTGTGCCCAACAATTAAGATTGGAAATATTCCAGTGTTCTAGTTTACTCTACAATAGCAGTCACTGAAGTACAATCTAAAGATTATATCTCTAAAGTTTCACTATATGAGAAAGAAAGCATTTCAGACAAAAATTAAAAACAGTACATCCCTCAGAAATCCTCATCTAATACACAGGAACAGATGCAATATTTAATTTCATGTTTTCTTTACCTTTGTAGTTTTAATTATAATATTTTTTTGCTTTTTCTTAGCTGTGATAATACACAGTCCCTTAAACCCATTAAGACATTCTCGAAGCTTTGCTCCAGCCAGGCTGCAAACACCATTTCAAGATTTGGTAACAAGATACTTCTGGTGGGGGAAAGACTCTTATGTCAGATGTCAGCTCACCTTAGCAAGGAGAAAGTTACTGGAAACAGACTAAGACTGAGAATACTTGTGCCTCAGCCAAGTATAACTTAAGTTATACTCAAAGTTGAACAACAATGTTCGTAGGTGTATTAAATGTACTTTGCCTCATGAGGTGTGATTTTCAAAACAGTCAGTGCATGTTTAAGTACAGAAAACACCAAGCTACCATATGTTTACATTCAGAACATGGAATCCAAGGTTCCCATTAATTCTTGCCTCGAGTATGAAAGCGTGGCCAAGTGTGCCAGTTGTCCTACCAGATTCCAGTTGAGAACCATAATGTGCATGTTAGAACTAGGAAAACAACCCACAGAACATAAATTGAAAATTAATGAAGCACACAGAAGGTGCTTAATATACACTTACATGATTATTTCAGTTCTATGTTGCAATTTCTTCAATAACATTTTAAGATGTGACCAAAGAGTTTGTACTATTTCCAGGCAATGAACTTAAATAAACACATGGTCATCACACAAATGAAATGTGTGTGTTGAGAAAAAAGAAAAAACATAAGAAAATACAGTTGTTTTCATTTTGCTCTTTTATACCTATACAAAGAAAGTAATAATTCATTTATAAAAGCAACCTTGGTTTCTAATTTCTACCACAACAATAAATAAACTTTCTTCATCGTATCTTTATGGGAATCATTATGAATTTCCACACAACCACAGAACCCCTTCAACAGATGCGAAAACTGAAGGTATAAACTGGTTTGAAAATGCACAACTGCAGGAAGTCCACATTTAATACCCACTGTCTCCTGGATGTGACCAGCAGAATCCCTTTACACTGACCTTCTTCCTTTTGCTCTTTCCTGAAGCATTTATTCATTGCCCAATTTGACAACTGCAAACTATGCTACAGAGACATTCTGTCTCTATCGGTATAATAATTTTCATATACTTATAACATCCATTGTTATTTCTATAATTGTATTTTTTAAATCCACAATAAACATTAAACAATGTGTGATCTGGGAGGAGGTTTAGGTGTTGGTTTGGTTTGGTTTTTTTTCTTAATAGCTAAAGTGAATGACAGCATCCCCCCACAGAAAACACAATCTGCACTGAACCACTGGAATTCTAATTCAAAACTGGGTACTCTGTCCTAGGTGCAGGATGAAGCACTTTGCTTTTGTTAAACCTCATATGGCTGGTAATCCAAGACTCTCTGTAAGGCCTCTCTACCTCCACTGGAGTCCACAGCTTCTCCTGCTTACTTGACTTTTTTTTTTTTTTTAATACCAGTTTAACTGTATTTCTGTTTATTTAGACTTCAGTAAGACTTCAAACATAGAACTTTTTGTATATCTGTTTGAGGAAGTGGGTGGTTGGGATGATACATTAAAATGTATACACTAAATTGTGGTGGCAGAATTAAGAGACAGAAAAAACTATTTTCAGTCAGCAGTGCTCTCTGGCTGACTGAAGATTAGCACTCTAAGATGTTTATATCCCACTTCCAGTATTATGTTGCTTAGTTCCCTTCCATTTATACAAATAATCTGTTATGCCTCATGGAAAATAACATTTTTCTGGCTTTGGCAAACACTTTTTTACTGAAAGCAAACATTGCCACAGTCAAACTACCTATTATAGTTTCCAGAATTATAAGATAGGAAAATAATTACGTGAGGTAAAGTAAGAAAAACCCATGCATTATTTACTTACTAGATCAAGGGCAGAACCTCCACCCAGATATTCCATTATTATCCATAATTTTGTATCCTGCAAAACAAACAAACAAACAATAAAAATGTATTAAAATTCAAAAAAGAAAAGAAATAAGTTAATAGGACTTACTCCATTCTTTTTGCTGAAGAAAGCATCTGTAGTTTTGAAACACCATTAACATTTAGCTGTTCCTCACAAAAATCTCTGGATTATTTACTCAAGACTGCAAGCATCTCCAAGCATGTGGATTTTCAATTTCGTTCTGCTCCTTTAAATTAACAAGAGGAAAGCTACTTCCCATTTACCGATGTGCAGAAGTTCGTTGCTTCCAAATAACTGATGCATACTCCATGTCACACCCAAACTCACTTCATGGTACCCCTTTTTTGTACTGATACTAATACTGCTAGAAATATAGACAGTATCCAGGGAAAAAGTAACTTCAATCTCTACCAAGAGTCAGGAAGCAGAAGGAAACCTCTTGCCTTTATGCTGACTAGAACTGGCCAATGTTATGAGCAATGTTAACTCCCAAATGCCACCTACCTCCTTTTTCTTATCACATTCCTTTATGCATTTTGCAAAAGTGTCTTCTGAGACAAGAAAGATACTGACAGAGGCCACTAAACTTAAAATATGTGATTGTAGACATTCCAAATACTAATGGTGTTACATAAAATACATTCCTTTCCTTAGAAAATGTCTTGATTTTGTTTATTATCTTTTCTTGTATTGCTATTCCATACTATTTTCTTTAAAAAGTCTGACCCTGTCTAGGTCAAAATTAATTTAGAATTTAAGCTTTATATTTCTGCACTGTTTCTTTGTCTTGAACAGTCATCTGCCTGTCATCTAAGAAAGACTATCTGTAAGTTTTCTCCACTAATGCTTATGCAGCTGATACCTGGTATACAATTTGGAACAACTGTGTTCAAGGAACATGAAGCAAAGTAGCAAAAAAGATTATTTAAACCGACTACAGCAATTTACTAGCTTCAGCTGGTAAAATAAAAGCTAACAACAACTTCAAGCTACTATATTTCTAAAGGAAAGCTTGATCCATATTATAGGACTGTTTAACACAAGGTAGACAATACACTGTGCTAAGACAGAGACTGCACCAAATCATTTCTTTCCACTGTTTGCAGCATCTTATTCCGAAATACACTATGAGAAGTTTTTCTTTTCCTTGCAGTACCAGCCTTCATACACATAAAAAATCAAGGCCACAAATCGACCAGATATATATTCAAATGAAATCGATGCACTGAACATACTGAGTTTTGGTTTACTTTTTATGATGAACAAGTTATATTAAGCTTTTCTAGTTTTAACACCATGGTATGTATCAAACTTTCACATGACTTCTAGCACAAAAACGTAGGTGTCTCCCAGCGTAAGTAGAACATAAATAGCAACAATATTCATTTACTCCATCCTACAGAATAAAACCTCATCTAAAAATAACAGCTGATAACAAAGGCACCTAAGACTCTGAATACTCATCTCTAAAGGTGGATTAAAATTTTTAGAGAAGTGATAAATGTATTACAGAGCATAACCTCTAAATCCCTGGCGGATTAAAATGTTAGCCCTTAGGACCCTCTTAAGCTTTTTAGTCATTATTATATCTGTAGCTCCACTGGATCTATCTCCTCTCTTGTCTCAGAATGCACCTTTTGTAGGTAAATGCACATTTTTTCTACATCCAGTTACACATATAATATTATTTTTAGGTAAGACCCTGGATTAGGTTCCTTCATCATCCACTATTTTTAACATACAGATTCAGCTAAATTTAGATACCTTTCTTCAGGAATCAACTCGTGTTATTTGACAAACACAGTCTTGTTAAAAACATTTTTAAAAAGCCAGAATACATTTTTAGGAAGAGTCATTAAAAAATATAATCTAACTCAGTATATACATCTTGACAATAGTTACTTTCTGCAGATAGCACAAATATTCCAAGAACTGTAACAGATTTTGAGAGCGCCCCTCACAGTACTGAAATATGTATTTTGCTGATAAGAGTTTTTCAGATTTTGCCTGTCCCTTCAAGGCTCCAGGTCNATCTGAGAAGAGTCTTACAGTAGCTCATTTCATCTTCAGAAGTCTTACTAAACTTGATCAAAATTTTATATATAATATATATATTCTGCTTCAGTCTCATGTCTTTTAAAGCTGCATGAAATTTTCTGAATATTCAAATTTTACATGACTTCAAAATTTACATGTAATTTTAATAGTAATTTAAACACAAACATGTCAACTCAATCATTACTTTTTAGTTCATTGGATGGGAAACAAGGTAGAACAAATCCCCTGACCCTCTCAAAAAGAGGGAAAAAAAAAAAAAAAAAAAAAAAAAAAAAAAAAAACCCAAAAACCCCCCCCNGATTCAGCTAAATTTAGATACCTTTCTTCAGGAATCAACTCGTGTTATTTGACAAACACAGTCTTGTTAAAAACATTTTTAAAAAGCCAGAATACATTTTTAGGAAGAGTCATTAAAAAATATAATCTAACTCAGTATATACATCTTGACAATAGTTACTTTCTGCAGATAGCACAAATATTCCAAGAACTGTAACAGATTTTGAGAGCGCCCCTCACAGTACTGAAATATGTATTTTGCTGATAAGAGTTTTTCAGATTTTGCCTGTCCCTTCAAGGCTCCAGGTCCCAGCAGTTTCAGAACACAAATGCATCTGAGAAGAGTCTTACAGTAGCTCATTTCATCTTCAGAAGTCTTACTAAACTTGATCAAAATTTTATATATAATATATATATTCTGCTTCAGTCTCATGTCTTTTAAAGCTGCATGAAATTTTCTGAATATTCAAATTTTACATGACTTCAAAATTTACATGTAATTTTAATAGTAATTTAAACACAAACATGTCAACTCAATCATTACTTTTTAGTTCATTGGATGGGAAACAAGGTAGAACAAATCCCCTGACCCTCTCAAAAAGAGGGAAAAAAAAAAAAAATAAAGGAAAGAAAAACAAACATCCACAACACCTCACCTAGAGATCAACAAGAGATGTAGAGATGTACCTTCCTTTTTCTATTACCTCAGTTACCTCATGGCTTTAAAGAGCTAACAAACTGGAGTAAAATATAATCTCCCAAAAGAGAAACTCTTCATAATACTAGCTACTAAATTCCCCAGCTGAAAATCAGAGACAGAAAGCAACTAATAAAAATATTTTAGGATATAATTTGAATTACATAGTTACGTAACCATGTAACACAATTACACAACTACAAGTTATATTATTCCCAGTCTTTTTTAATCATTATTAATCCTTTCAATTCTTTTTCTAGTTCATTTAGTCTTTGCTCCTGAAACTTTCAACAGCAGCTGCTTGGGGTCACAGTCTGAATTCACAATACAAAAGCCATGGATGCAGCACACTCAGTAATTCTGTATTTGAACACAAGTGAAGCATGGAAATGCAGTTGAGAAACACACACACAACTGTATCTGCATCTCAGTAGTAAGCTAAGTAATAACAATCTACTACAAATACGGCATCTTTTAATCTGCAGTCCTAGATTCAAAGTGATTTTTATATATTTTATATTTATATTTTTTCATAGTTCCCTAAGTATATAGTAGTACAGAAGTATTACTCAACTTCACTGATATTTTGTTTTTATCATTCATATGAAGTATCTAAACAGATGTGATTACTACTGTAGCAAACCTTACTATCACTTTTCACTAATTCTTGCTTGACTTTTTCTTTTTTTTTTTTTTTCCTTTTTTTGTTTAGGTTTCTTATTTAAAATTTGCATACATTGCTTAACCAGCAGACACAAATCCTTTGGCACTGACTTCATGCCTGTGGTGGATGGGATGCTTGGAACCCCTCAAAACTGATCTGTCACTGCCTTTCTCAGCTGGAGACAAGAGAGTAGATACAGAGAAAGGTTCATGAGGTGAGGTGAGGTGAGTACAGGGGCAGAGCAGACTCAAACTGGGAACATTAGTTTAATTTATTACCAGTCAAATCAGAGCAGGATAATGACAACTCTTCAAACCTAAATAATAACTTTTTCTCCTTCCTCCTGGGCTTTCACTTCACTCCCCATTTCTCTACCCCTTAACCCCCATAGGCACATGGGGACAGGAAATGAGCACTGGGTTCAGTTCATCACACACCGTCTCTGCTCCTCCTTCTCAGTGGAAGAACTCCTCACACTCTTTCCCTGCTCCAGTGTGGGGTCCTTCCCACAGGTGACAGTCCTCCACAAACTATTCCAGTTTGAGTTCTTCTCATGTGCTGCAGTTCTTCACAAACAGCTCCAGCACGAGTCCCTTCCATGGTATGCAGTCCTTCAGGAACAGGCTGCTCCCACGAGTTCCCCGCAGGGTCACAAGTGCTGCCAGCAAACCTTCTCCAGCACAGGCTCATCTCTTCATGGGGCCACAGGCTGGGAGCCTGCTCCCGTGTGAGCTTCCCACAGGATCCTAGCCTCCTTTGAGCACATCCACCTGCTCAGGCACGGGGTTATCCATGGGCTGCAGGTGGATCTATGCTCCATCATAGACCACCATGGGTTGCAGGGGACAACCTGATTCACCATGATCTTCCCCACGGGCTGCAGCAGCATCTCTACCCCAGCAGCTGGAGCACCTCCTCCTTTTTCACTGCCCTTGAGGTGTGATGGGCTTGGCCATGGTCAGCAGTGGGGTCTGCCTTGGAGCTGGCTGGCACCAACTCCATTAGATATGGGGAAAGCTTCTGGCAGTTTCTCACAGGAGCCACTCCTGTGGCCTCCCTGCTACTAAAACCTTGCCATGCAAACTCAATATAATGCCTTGTAACAACAGCAGGAGGCAAGCAGAGCGCTAGTATCAATTGACTTTGGCATCACCACGGCAACAGGCCTCCTTCTTTCCTTCTTTTCTGAGGATCTCTGGCATGCTTCACATTCCCTAACACCTACTGTCACTTTCCTTTTTAAAGCTACCCAAATTCTTTTTCAGCTTGAACTTCTCACTTTCTTCTGTATATAATCCCCAGTTTTGCTGTCAAAAAGAACATCAAAAGCACTACATCTTCTTCCATAGCCTAGATTAGTAATTATATATTATACATAATCACTTTTATTTTGAAGGTACTACATTTATATACTGACACCAGCAACATTCAGTGCTCCATTTTAAGATCTGAAATAAAACCAGTTTTCTTCTTCTAAGCATCAGCCACAACACAGCACTGAACTTTCTTCCAAATACAGTAAACCCATGGCAACTCATCAATCCAAATTTAGGATTATTATTTCTCTATAAACTTAGAGGAACACATTAATGAGGGCAAGTGGAACATTGCCTTTTTCACAGTAAGAAAAAGAGTTTTTTCTCCGATGCCATGAAACTGAGATAATTAACAGCTCTGCAATCTAAAAGAAGATCTTTACAAAAAGACAGATTCTGTAAATCCCTTCCAAACTATGGTTGCTCTTCTTCAGGTGACTTCTGTTTTTAACTCCAGAACCACACAAAAAACCTTATAATACGAGCTTTATCTCTAAATCTTCTCCATTAAGTCACTATTATAGCATGAAAGAACTTGTAAAATAAGTGCAGCTACAGGAGGTTAAGAACTTCTAATATGTAAAAATCAAAGATTATACATTGGGGAAAAAAAAAAAAGGCCACTCCCAAAAAATCTCCTATAGAGTCTCAAAGGTATATTTGAAGTGAAATCAGAGGAGCATAGAAGCTATACAGAAAGAAGCAATCAAGAACAAAATTCTTCTTTATAAGTCCTCATGAAGTTAAAAAAACATTTGAATAAACATTAAGAGGCCTGTCTTTAGAGAGGCTTTTTATTTTTCTTTTACATGAAGAACATACACATTTTTAGGACTGTGATATTATACAGAAGAGACTGACCTAAAGTAATCAAGTTAAGTAGGTTTCTGAATCGCCTTTCTTGAGGGAAGAAGCCATTGCAGAAGAAAACAACACTGAGTCACAAAAGAGAAGGACCAGAAGGACTAGGATGTAAGTGCACCAAGTGGCCCGTGCAATTTGAAAACAGCAATACAAAAGTAAGCATATGTTTGTTTCTAGTTACCCACCACCTATTGTGAGAATTTTCTGTCTTAAATTTATTGTAAGAAAAGGTGTTTCCCACCTTAAACTTACTGTACACAATTGGCAACAAAATAGAGGATATTTATAAATATGTAATAAAAGCCTGTTTAGTTATGGAGATAACTAAATTCCATTTGGAATCTGTATTTACAAGCATTTAAACTTATAACAAGCTAGAAATAATGCATTTGATTGAAATAACACAACAGATTTGCTAATCAAAATAAGAACTAGCTTAAGTTGGTCTATATACTACAGTTTTACTATCACTGGATGAGTAGAAAAACCTGGAGTATGAAAAAACAGAAAGAGAATACCTTGGACAGAACCTCAACTACTCTCGAAAGAACAAACTAGTTCTAAGCCTGAAATGCATCGCATAACAAGATGTACGATACTTTGTTTAATAAACATCTCTGTTACACCAAAGGAATAAGGGCTAGGAAAAGTGACTTATATTTCATCACTGGTATAAATTTAGTATTAACTCATAATTCTCCAGCATAAGAAACCAGATTAAAAGAACCTTGAAATACACAATGCATGCAACAGTATTACCTCCCTACATTGCATTCCTGCTCCAGGTTGGTACTACTACCTGTGGAGACTTTTTTTCCCGTTAATTTCACAAGTTAAAACCCAGGGAAGTTTGACCATTTTAGCAACCAGAACCTTCTTAAATACTTGCATACTGATTCACAGATGTCCAACTTCAAAAACATGATGCAAACTTCATTGGACTTGTCTTCCATATCTACTTGAAGCCATCTTGCTGACTAGTTCCTTCTGGTTTTGACAGAAAAAGGACTTTTTCAGGATTTATTCACCCTGGTGCTTTTAACCATGCATCTGAAGCCCCTGATGCTCAACAAACCCACTAGGTGGCACAATCATGTAATGCCAAAGATGCTTTCACACACTCCACACCGCTCAGAAAAGGAGGTCAGCCCCAAAAGAATCTGTGCAACCCACTGAAGACAGAAGCACAAAGCCACCTGTTTAAAACGAATCTGAAAACACGCATCACTCCAACACCCTTCATAAAAAGAGGAAGGAATAATTAACCAACGAGAAATACACCTTAAGGAATATGATCACTTATATGTATCCAAATTGTTCAGAATGCCTTCCTTTCCTCTTTCATGAAGCTCAGCTTCAGGCACTATCTTACTCATTCACCATATCCTTCCTACACCAAGTAACAACAGTAGTCACTGTCTCATTACCCATGACAAAAGCCAGGCACACCCTGGCATCTGAGCTCTCATCCTTTATTAACACAAGTGGACATCAGTGACATTATACACAGATACAATTAAAAAAAAAATATCTTTTGGTGTTAATTCACACCACCTTTCTAAGACAGTAGTTTGTTCTTGAAGGCAATCTCAGCAATATAATTTTTTTCCACATCCAACAGAAAATTATCCAGCCTCGTTAACAAGGAGTAAGAAAACCAGCATTAATCCTAGAAAGCATACTGAGTTCTACAGTGCACCTAATCCTTCATTTGAATTGTTGACAGCCTGTTTGTCTGCTAATGTTTTCCATCTAGTTCCTCTTACAACTACAGTGCAAAATTGTATAGACTGGTGTATCGTTTTATAAGAGAAAGCTATTTGCTTTATGCCATTACAGATTTCATTAAATAAAACAGACCGGTAGTATTTTCTAAAGACATTTGTTTCAAAGCACCTGAAAGTCAGATGGTATGGAAAGACAACTGCTGGTTTCAAAGAACAAGATAAACTATTTTATGAGTTAACAACATTACAAGTACCCAGATTTCCTTAGCCACCAAAGACATCCTCTGGATAAACAGTCTTCTCTCTCCCCCTCCCCATCCTGTCACAACACTCTATGTTTTAGAGCAGAGTCTTCAAGTACTGTTTTCTTATAAAAGTGCAAAAGTACTGGAACACTGATGATGCAGTGAATTAGCCATCTTTAACCTTGTAAATTAATATCTTACTTCAGAGTTTTGAAGTGTAAGAGGAGCAAAAGCAGATGTCATCAAGAAAGCAGGACTAAAAGTCTAGCCATACTGAAGTAGATCATTTTGTAGTACTAAAGGAAACAGTCAAAATTGATTTTGCTTCCTAAATGAATGAGTTCTACTACCAATTTGAAAGGCTCCAAAGAGAAAGAATATTGCTTTGAATATCAACTCCCTTCAGAAAAAAAATGATGAAGCAATAAATAAAGTAAATCTAGTGATTTACCTTTAAAAGTTCTTTAAGTATTTAATGAATTCCAGGGCCTTCAAATAATATAACACTTCCAATCAACAGCTTGCTCTCTCACTTTACCAGAGTAAATACTTCAGACTAGAAAGCGCTCTAGCAATTCTCAGCCCTGTTTCCACTCTACCCTACTGAATTTCTGGACAAGCAGGCATAAGACCAGGTTTATGAAAAATATCCACAGAAAAAAACCAAAGAATAAACAAAACAACAACAAAGAGACCAACACCAAAAAAAACCCCAAACAAAACCACCTCCACTTTCACTGACACTAAAATGCAGCTCAAATGAAGGAAATAAAAGGTGCCCTTTTATCCTTCTCATCTCCTCACAGGGGAGGGCAATCAATTGATAAAGAAAACTACATTTTAAAAGCTACATTTGAAAAACAGCTTGTCTTAAAGGAAGAGAATGAACACAGTAATATTTACACAAGTTGCAGTGTGCTACTGCTCATTTTTGGCACATTCAGTAATGACTTGCAGAGATAAAAAAGAAGTGTTAGAATAATTCTGAGAAAAAAATTTGCAGTTTTCTGAAAGTTTCCTTCTTTGAATTTGAATAAGGGTTTCACCTCTGAGAACCAAAAGAAGTGGTACAGAAATAAGACACTGGGAAAAAATTATACAAGGGAAAAAAAATCCAAATTCCTACAGTTAAATGAAGTGTAAAAGATTACAAATGAAAATTATCCAGTGAAACTAAGGAAACTGACTATGACAAAAGAATCATAGAATCATTTGGGGAATAAAAAAAACCAAACAAACAAACAAAAAAAAAACACACAAAAACAAACAAACAACCCTCAACCTATAAAAACCAACAACCATGCTTTGGAACACAGTCAAGCAAAACCCAAGCTAATTTAACCTACAACACAGCCAGAACCTGTAAACATTTTAAGTCTCAATGATCTGTATGTTATTCATAATATCCATATGCAAATCTCTTCCAAAGATACGTAAGAGTAGAACTAGGCATGATATTATTTTATAGGACAATCCACTTCTTTACTACCTCAATATATTTAAGTTACGATCTACAGAGCCTTTGTATTTATGCAGTGGAGCCCCGTAAGAATGACTAGATGCCAGATATTAGAAGTGCTTGACATAGTCAGAAACATCTTACTTATGTTTAAAGAAGTCAAACTAATAGCTAAATAATATACTCCCATTGGAAATGGTAAAAACAAGGTCAAACTTTTCAGGACTCACTAACAGGTAAAGCTTAAAGGATCAGAGTGCCAACTATACAACTATGCTCTCCAAACCCACACCCTTAGAAAAAAAATAGTATCTGTTCAGCAAACATATAATGCATATTCACTAATGGTCTACTACACATCCAAATATTTCCATTAGAAGAAGAAAAAGGAAAAATAGAACAAAACAGGAAACCCAGGAAAGTTCTTCCTTAGTGGGTTTCATATGATGCTTGCCGGAGGAAGACCATGAAAAGAAAGATCTACAGCTGAAATCTTGAATTAGGTGGCAAGGGGGTGGAAATTACCTCTGAAAAGTCCACTTCTAGAAAAATAAAAAAAATATAAAAGCTATCATGGGAATTTGGTGTTTAAATTTCTGATGTCAAAGTAAACATCTGTTTATTTTGTTTTTTCTACTAAACTATTATTCCAAAGACATTTGGAAGACATAAACTGTGCTGCATCTAGGTATTATGTCTAGCAAGGAAAAAAATTTCCAAGGACATATTTCCCCCTGGGAAAATGAAAAGCAGTAATTTATTTTTACAGAACTTTTCTGGAATAATGCTCACTAGAAATTTAAACACACAAAAATCTACGTGGAAATCATCTGGACATAAAGGAATAATTCAGAAATTTATGTTTAAAAAAAAAAGTTTTTAAAACTATGTGGAGCAGGGTATGGCTTTGGTTGTTATTTGGGGTTTTGGTTTCTTTTTTTCCCTCGACTTTAACCTTAAGGATCATGAACTGAAAAAAGTTCAGTTTTGAACCTCATCCAAAATATAAAAGTAAAAAAAAAAGGAAGGAGTGGAACACACCTCTGAGCACCAACTCAAAAAGTATAATGTCTTTTTCCCTTCCACTGGGGGCACAGTCCGAAGCAAGTGGACAAGAATGACTGACAGCAACAGACAACTCTGTGAATCTTAAGGGGGCTGCAAGCAGAAGATGAGGCCCCATAGAGTTCTCAAAAAATTTTCACAAAGTAGCTATGAATGATGGTGATGCTGTAGTAAAGAACAGTACCACACTGGGGTGCAGGACAGATAAGTATTTTGTCTGGGGAGCATTTCTGAGGCGCTTACCTCCTTTGAAGTCTCCTGGCGTCAGGATGAATGCTAGCTGTCCTCGGGCTGCCATCCCTTTGAGGGGAGGGAGATACAGTTGAGCCCAAAGGTTCTCTTCTAAACACAAGTCCTTACTGCAAGCTGGCCAAAAGGTCCCTGCAATCAAAGAAATCATTGTGGTTTTGCATGTGGCGCATTTATGTCCTTTAATCAAGGTTTGTCAGCCATCTAACATGTTCAACCACAAAGGAAAAAACAAAGGCATCTGCTAGGCAGCCAAGGCAGAATAGAAACTAAGGAAAGAGAAGAACTGTTCATTCCAGTTTGGACACTGTGAACTCCACGAAAAACACAGGTAACAAGATTTTTCAGACTAAGCAGATCTGCTTCAGTATACACTATTTAATATATGTATACATGTATAAAAAAAAAAACTTGTTTGCCTTTGGAATAGTTTTCCAATGCTCTGAAACTCCTGCCTTCTTCAGATTTCAAGAAAAGATAACACATTTTCATTTCTAGATATACATTCTAGTCAATGTATTCAATTTAATGCAACAGTCTTCAGCAATTACCTCTTGCAATCACCACCACACTATACAATCAACCTGAAAATGCAACCTTTTTGCTATAAGCTAGTTGTAACAGCGCTTGTAGAGCCACTTGCTAGGGGAAAAAAAGAAAAAAAACCAACAAAAACAACAACAATGAATGTTCTGTCATGGTACTGACAAAAGATCCCTTCTGCAGAGCATTTAGCAGACTTTTGTGTTTGCATGCCAACATGCTAAAGCCACGAGCTCCATGTTTTCCCTAGTGTGAGTCATCTCTAACAGTGTCCATATTCATGGCCTCTTTGGCACATTTCCTGGGCACATGCCCTTCCACCATAGAAATGATTCTTTATAGCCCAGCTGTCACAGGCCTAGGCATGTCATATTAAGCACATGATTTTCCAGAGCTGCAAACTAATGGGCAATCTGGGTTTATAACTCTTCTACCAAAGTATATTACAATAGAAGCAAATAGACACGTATTTCTTGTACTGGCTGCAAAACCAGCTCCTAGCTATTAAACGCAAGAATCTTACAAAACAACGGAAGAACAATACACATTTCACTTCATAAAGCAGTGGGTAACCACTTCCTCGGGACACTAAGCATACACAAGTTCATATTCTTTCTCTTCCCATCTGCCCACAGCCATTTTCCCTTTTGTCACTTCATAAAACACTGGTGGGAGAGTGAAAATTCCTGTCCCTTACAACCATTATCCTTTTAACTGTTACATTTTTTCTTACTCAGTGGGGCTGACAGCAGTCATCCTTCGGTTCCCATCCCTGTCCACCAGGCAAATAACTATGTCATAACCACATCTATTGAGTCATTGCCTTATGAGGAGAAAAAAAAACTAACTGCAATCTGTGGCAGATCTCCCAGGAAGTAAATTTATAGAGACACACACAGATTAATGAGTAACTTGTGTGGATTTGCAACAATCCCAACATTCCATCAATGCACCTCTTACAAACAGTCACCAAGAAGGCAAGAAACACAAAAACGTAACCCATAATCAACACTCCCTATCGAACTGAATTTTACTGATACATCAAATGGTTATAAATGAACTGTACAAGATTACAAGATGAGAAATTGGAAGTAAATCAGCATTAGTTCACAGAGTTAATTCAGATAAACTGCCTCACACCTAAAGCAGAACTAACAAATGAACCTTGCATTAGATGAATACTGAGATTAGTAATTTCCCCCAAAAAAAGATCATCCTGCACCTATGTATCTCAAACATTTTTTACTGGAGTAGTTCACATGAATAGCACCTATGGGGGTTTATGAATTACTCCCTTCTCTAAAGCAGAAACAAACCTCAAACAGCAAATATGATGCACAAGAACCTCTCAACCTCCACCGTCCAAAAATACAATTGCTCTAATGATTGCATCTGTTCCTGTTTACCTATTCCATCAAATTAAATTAAAAATGAAAGGTATAACTCAAATTCACTTCCTAGAACAAATATCAGTGCACCTATAAGTTTAATCCTTTTTTTTACCACTTACCACAACTTCCAAGATCTTTAGCAGCCCTGATCCACAGCCTGTAAAGCTTTAATCCTCTTTTCCCACCCCTTTTGCACTCAAAATGCTATTAAATTCCACTACTCCCTTTACAGAACACTCATAGGCCAATGATTTTTCAAAACTCTTACTACTGATGAAGCTGTACATAACAACCCTAGAATATCTCAGGATTTTCAACTCAGACTTTGTTCTCGCAAAGCACATATTTTTTTCTGTAAATCCCTTATTATTTTCCACTTTTTCTCTAGACAACTCTACCCTGACCTCTAATTATCAGTAAAAGCACTTTCTATTCACACAACTGATTTCCATTCTGCCTTTCTCATCTATGTTCTTCTTTCTTACAAGTCACTGTTTCGAGGAATTGTTGAAGAAAGCAGTGAGGGAGAAAACCTCAGCACCTCCAAATGATTATTTTTATCCAAACTGTTACACAACAGTTTAAAATTTAATAGTATAATGAAATCTAGACAGAAAGGACCTTAGGAATTTTTCAAAAACACTGGCTTCTCAATATAAGAACCGCAATGTTTTAGAACTAATACAGTCCATAAACCTGTTCACTGTGAAACTTCCCAGTATTTTTGAGTCTAAACAACTTTTTCAAAACAATTTCTGAAAGTTCTACATATAACCATTTTAAAATCCTTACAAACATGCTCTTCAATGAACCATAATATTCCCTTATGTGTGTAAAGAATGCGAGTCTTCTGCTTTTACACAACTATCTCCATACATCCCATAGGAAGACTTAGAATGATTAATTTGACCCAGGCAACTGTATAAATGACAAAAGATATCTAAGTAAAAGCAAGGTAACTGAGCAATACAAACTCTACCTCCCGTTCACACTAAAGATGTGACAACACAAACACAGTAACTATGTAAGAGCACCAGATGATGCCGGGAAAGGTGAAGAAGTGTTCAATCAAAACAGCAAAAGTTTTAGAGGTTCATGATCAATAGAGTGGCAGCCATTTGATGATGCAATTCATCACATTCTAGCTGAAAAGCTTTATGCCAGGAAGTCTATCTGGATGATAAAATGGGGACTCATCCCATAAAACCCATTTACCTAAACCTGGGCACAAATACATACACACACACTTCTTTTTCAGCACTGCACCTAGATGGCATACTGATACTCCCTTTTCAGATATCTCAGGCCTGCAGCAACAAGTGTAGCACTTAACACACAAGATACAGAAGGAGATTTGACGTAAACAAGATTACATACTATTAGGAAGCAATGCTGTGTCCTCCTGATCTGTATGGCCAAACTAAATACAAGACCTCATGTTACAGTTAATCCATAAGCAAGTTGGGGTCCTTTTCTTTCTCCACAGTTCTTAGGCCACCTGACTCCACCACCTTTTTATTATTTTTTTTGCACCAGACCTAGCAATTCTGAAGCCACAGGTCAGAACTGCCTCATCTGTTAGTGTTTGCTCTTTTCAGGAGATAGGTTATTTTTGGAAGGAACAGAAGACTTGTTTCCCAGGTGAACCAAGTCATTATGCAGTCAAAGATCCAACACAAGTAAAATGGTAGGAACATGAAAGCAGGACGGGGAACAGGATACTGCTGCTGCCTATTTTTCATACTGGTCAGATCTGCCCAAAGGCAGGTACCAAGATGTGAAATTATGCAGAGTATTTCATACCATACAAAAGACAGCAATCAAAGAAGTATATGGGCAGCTTTTAAGGCCATCACAAGGAGCACAACACAAACGTATTAGTTCAAGAAATTGTATTTTACAGTAAGCTTTCTAAATCTGGATTAAAAATAAGATCAGAATAACATGATACAGTTAAGTACTCAAACATAAGACAAAATATAATTAGTACAAACTCTCAGTTTTCTTTTAGTGACACTTCCCAACCTTGATACACTTGTACAGCAGGAATTATTTAGCCACAAAAGACTAAAAGTGCAGAACTGATTACAATGATGAACAGGAAAATTCTTGAAGCCACACTTGTTTAGTAGGTAGATTTTTCAACAGATGTGGAAAAATAGGGCAATACAATGCAGATTCCAGAGAGTGATAATAAACCCTTGAACTGCAAAAGGAAAGTAGTGGAATAACAAGTTTCTAAAGTCACAATGCAAAACAATATCTTTGAATAAAAACAATGCAAACAAGGGACATTTTTCTCAGTAAGAGCATAGCAAATGACTACAGGGAAAGACAGAAATAGCGAAGACTACAGGCAACAAAGATCCAGAGTTGCAAGGTAACCAACTCTGAAATAAGAAGGGATCAAAATATTTAAAATATGAAAACAGAGCCTTATAGCAAAATTACATGTGCTAGAAATAGAGTTTACAGATCTTGTGGCATCCTTTTACCTTAGTCTCATTTATGGCCATTAGGAGCTGTATCAACTGAAACCTTCGATGCATTCTTTCAACCAGTAGACTGACTAGACCCGAGAGCCTATCAGAACCACTACACAAACCTTTCTGCTACCTTCTTCTGTACAGCCAGATGCCACATCCACATTTACTATGGACAAATGAAGGCAACATCCACGCAACTTCTCTGAAGACTGTTGCTGCCTAATGAGAACACAGGGGGTTACCAGTGGCTTCAGAAGAAAAGCAAGCACACCAGAATAGAGAATGGTTCACAGGAACCTCGGTCTCATTTTGTTCTTGTGTCACTGACAGAGAAACAGAGAATTTGCAGTCCCAGCCTCTCTTCGATTTCAGAAATTTCTACAGAATGAGACAACTCCTTCTGGCTTTGGTCAGAAGAACAGAGAAGGTACTCCATCACTTCAATCCCTCACAAAATGCAACAATGACAACATGGTTGCAATTGCATCAGCAAAAAGAGAGATAGTTACAGCTTTTTTACAGTGAGTCCAGAGAAGGGCAACCAAGCTGGTGAATGGACTGGAACACAAGTCGGATGAGGAGTGGTTCAGGGAGCTGGGGCTGTGTACTCTGGAGGAGGCTCAGGGATGACCTTATCACTCTCTACAACTACCTGAGAGTGTAGTAAGGTGGGGGTTGATCTCTTCTCCCAGGCAACAAGAGACAGCAGCCTCAAGTTGCACCAGGGGAAGTTTAGATTAGACATTAGGAAAAATTTCTTAATGGAAATGGCAGTAAAGCATTGGAACATAAAGCCCAGGTAAGTACAAACTTACCACCCCTGGAAGTGTTCAAAAGTCATGAGAACATGGTTTCATGGTGAACATGATGGTAATGTTCAGTTTACACTTGGACTTCATCTTAAAAGGTCTTTTCCAACCCTAACAATTCTGTGATTCTAACTCCCATCCGAAGTTCAGGGACTGTGGTTTGCAAAGGCAAGTCTGCAAGAGCACTAGCTCCTGCTGTGGGGCTGGGCACACAGCACAAATGACAGACCATTAAGAAACTACTCACACATTTCACTTCTCCCTGTGCTGAGGTAGCAGCCCCTGTTTCAGTGGATTCTACAGTCCTAATATTAAGTGGGGAAAATCTCTGTTCCACCCTGAGAAGCACAATGAAATCTGCCCCAAAGGCTACCTACTATATCAAATTATGACAAAATGCACCAAGTCCATAAACTTCTGCCTGATCCACAGCATACTTTTAAGGTCACATCAGTTCAGAGATGCTCATAAATGTTAAAGTGAACCAGTTAAACCTGCAGAGCAAAAGAACAACTTTAAACTTCTGAAGTCACACATAAACACCCACAAAGTTACCTAAATTGCTGAGGGAAGATTATTCAACATACCCACATTAATGTTCTTGAGTCTGCTAATGTGTGCAAGCTTAGGCTTCTTTAAATTCAGCAAACACTGATCTAAAAAAAAACTCTGCAAGTGACATAAAACCCACCTCACATAAGTTTTTCCAGTATTTGAGTTATATTCCCTTTAAAACAGTGTGTGTGTGATTTTCAGATGAAATTTGCTTATCTTGACCACTATGCAAATACATCTTGTCATATTTTGGCATAACAGATTAGAAAGCACTAAACTGTCAGCCCTTAAACATGGAAAAGGCTTTCACATACACACATCACATAATTTCCAACCTTCTCTTCGAAAAACAAAACCAAGCCTGAACTTCAGTCATCCTGTGGAACACAGCTCTCCAAGCCTCAAGCTGTTCCTGGAGCTCTCACTGACTGCATTGCAGTTTTCCAGCCACAGTGAGAACGGACCAAGAATGGCCTCACTATTGCAGTGTATACCAAAGACCTAACCAGCACAAGGTTTGCTTTGGCCCAGCCACAGTAATACTTAACAACTTCATGTTCATCTGATTACCTAAAACAAAACCAGAGGTTCCTTTCAGAAACACTGCTTTTCATAAAGAATTTTTTCTTTCTAGAGTTCATTTGCCAGAACGCATTGTTCTGCAGAGCTCAGATAATCAAACTTCATAAAACTACATTTCTTTTTCATGAGGGTACATTGTGTCACTCTAAAAATTTAACTAGAAGATATTTTCTGTTTTCTTGTTGTCTGTATAAACAGCAGCTTGTCTTACAGCAGTAGGTATATCCTAGACATGAAATAAAAACCCATATTGGGGTTTTTTTTTGTAGTCTAAAATGAAAATCACCAGCAGCTATCCTTTACGACCCTTACCACCATCACTGCTTCTTATAAACTACTTTTCAAAAAGAATTCTTAAAATAACTTTCTAGAATAGGAAGTTGTTTGTGTGAAAAAAGGGGAAAAATAAACCAGCAGTCTTATTCTTCTTGGGTTAAGAAACTTAAAACAGTTCAAAAGAGGGTATCCCAAAAGCTCCAAAGTGTGCTAGAAAAATACACTTGGAGGATGAAGGGTTTAGAGACAGTATTATTTTTTAAAATACATCCTGAGACTAGTTCAATACCAGTTTGATATCACTTGCACCCAGTTATACTGGACGATGAAATTATTTAGTGATCACTTGCTCTACCATTTTATTCCTATGTACAGAAGTCTAAAACAAGGAAATGAAAGATTTTTTAATGTATACATATATATAAACATATTGATCTCAGCTTTTGTTCATATATATATATATACATATATACATACATTAACCTCAGCTTTGAGAGGTTATTTCTAAATATTAATACAATGGAGCATTCAGTCAGATCACAGATGGAACAGATGAACCTTTCATTTGGAAGACAGCAAGGAACACTGATGCAGGTTTTTAACACACCATGGTAGACAAGGAACAGCAATCCCTGTAGGTATCTGCAGCCCTATAAACCATGATGCTGCAATATGCTTTAAGAGCAACGTCCCAGTTACTCACTATATGCTAACAGTAGACAAAAGACCTTGGTCACAAAAGAATGGCAACATGAAGACATTGTATTTAAAAACAGTATTTCCATTCCTGTTCTACATAAACATCTTTGGATTTCTGACAAAAAGATATACCACATATAAGTTTATATCCAGGATGACAACCTAAGCTGGTACCCCCTTCACTACTGTTTTTTCTCCATTTGAATAAACTGACCACAGCAACTACACACAAATCTCCAACAACAGGTGCAAGAACAAAAACTACAGGAAATGCAAGATTTGCTCTATGCAAACAATAAGCTGCTTTACATTTAAGATACACTGTGCTAAAGCAGGAATGCTTCATATGAACAGGTATGGCATAGTCTATATGAAAAAAAAATCTATAAAGCAAACACTCTACTAAAAATAAGAAATTAGGATAATAAAAAAACTCTGTAGAATAAGAAAATTCAACAAGGCTTTGGAAAGTATCTAGAAATTAAATAGTTGGGGTTTTTTTAAAATAAATTCCTCAAACTAACTTTCATTACCTCACTGAATTTTAATACTTATTTCAAATTATACTTCCATGTATGTCAGGCAAGTACAGTGGTATCATATAAGCTTTCTCAAATCTCAAGTAATGGGTTCCTGAACACACTGGCATGTATAAATCCGTAGCTTAATGGAAGAAGGTGTGCAATAACAGTGAATGAAGAACAATATAAAGATTTCTCAAAGACAGATGACTCAGGTGTTAAAAAATAAGCAAACAAAAAACCCAAGCACAAAAGCATTATGATTACCTGTAAAATTCTACATGGCAATGCCCATTAACCACCTTTGCTGAAAATACAGAATGCCTCTTAAAATCTATTAAATATCTTAAAGGATGGCTGATAAGGTATTCTGCAATTACAGAAACTTGTTCTAGAAAGGGACATAAAATATCAATCATCAAGTATGCAATGTTCACATTGAGACAGAAAATTTTCTTTCCCAATATCCTGAAGCTTGTCCGCCATGGGAGTACTTAGGAAAAAAAGTTATTACATAATAAAAGACACCTCTTCAGCTCACAAAATGATACAGAGAGCACCCAGGGAAACAAAGACTGATCTGCAGCCAGAAGGGAAAAAAAAATGAGAGAGCGCTCAATTCCAATAACAATTTCAATTTGCCTGCCAAAAATAATGTATAGAAAAGTCAAATTAAGAGTTTTCTATGAACAGTACTTTCTTTCCAACATCCACCAGACACATGGTCAGTATGCATCAGGCTGCATTTAGAGAACAGTAATTGGTGAAGTGGCTGGCAATATGAGCTAAGATCCTATCGTTTTCCCACTTGCTTACTTCTAAATTTATTCTGCGAGAAAACATTGATATCTTTCTTGTTATTAGTGCTAAACTGTCAAATCACAGAAGAAATAACGTCTCCTAATCACTCAAGACATGGAAGATCAATGTGTTAAAGATTTTCAGTGATGGATTGTGTCAGAAATGGAGTTAAAATTTGATCAGATCCTTAGAACTACATATGACAGTCTTGACTTCCAAATACATCAGAGACTTGCAGCAAATAAACCTAGATTTCTAGCCAAGAACATTAAACAATTCATGTAAATATTAATATGGTCCTTTTTTAACTGTGTGTGTACACATATATATATATATATAAAATGACACATTATTGCTACCCAATAACAAGCCCTCTTTTACTTCAGAAAGCAAACAGAACTGGAAAATGTTTCCTTTGCAATAATAACCACCACATTATTTTTAACACTACAAAAAAAATTAGGTTTTATTTTTGAAGACCAAAAGTTCTGTAGTACAAAGTGTCTTGAAAACAACACAATTCACAAAGAACTGATGCATAAAAATGAGTAATTGCACATTCTACTAACAGTAGAAAGAGTTGTACTTTACTCCAAAAGTAACTGAATTATACACAGACATTATTAGTGCAGTATTTTAGAAAGTTGACACAAGCTAAAAAATTCCCAGGCTACGGCACTTGGCAGAAGCGGTGTTCCCCTCACAACAATAAGTACAAATATCACTAACAACACTTTCATCCAGCCAAACCCATTCAGGGTTCAGAGCCCCACAGCCTTCTCTCACGTTCAGTTAGGAAAAGCAACCATTGCCATAAGACCTCCAGAAAATGTTGACATTCCCTTAATTCATATTTGAACACTGGAATCTCTTTTTCAGTCCCACTGTTACTATACATTTTAAAAACTAAGAGGCATTCCCATCAGACTTTTTCTTACTTTCTATCTCACTTATCCTGTAAGAGCTGACTATATCCCTCGCTGGTCTTTCATGTGGGCACAAATAATATCAAGGGTAACTAGGAACCATCAAACTCAATTTCAAGGCTCTGGAGATGGGGGTCAAGGGTCTGGACTAAACAGCTGACTGTGTCACTGGTGTTGACCACGAAGTTTTGGTTTGGGACCCCATTTGCTGAGCAGGAGAGACGGAATCCATCTCATGAAACTGGACACAAGAGATTTGCTGACAGAACAGCCAATCTGGTCAAGGGAGCTTTAAACGAGAAAAAGTGAGGGAAGGGGAGAGGTCTATGGGGAATCTCTTGCAGCCTTATTGAGATATTGACCCATTCAAACAACTCTATAAAGTGCCTGTACACCAATGAGCACAGTATGGGGAACAAACAGGAGAAATTTGAGATCTGTGTGGAGTTGCAAGGCTTTGATCTCATTGCAATTACCCAGATATAGCATGACAGGACAGCTCACACAACTGCAATGTCACAGGGAAGGGTTACACACAGTTTAGGACAGACAGACTAGGAAGGTGCAGTGGTGGAGTTGCCCTCTATATGAGGGAATGTACTGAGCTCTGTCTTGAGGTAGATAGGAGTAAGTTGAGAGCTCATGTTCATGAGATCTTCCAAGCCTGAACAACAAGAAGGGAGATTTAATTCCTGAAACAGTAGTTAAGAAGCAAGCTCTAAGTGATGTCAACACGATAAGGAAACAAATTACTTGGTAGAATTGCCTTGTGTAGGTGTAGGGCTTGACACGCTTCAATGACCTCAGACCTAGGGGGTGGTTAACACAGCCTGGGAAGAAGGATGCACCACTGACAGTGGACACCAAGAATGCAGAATTTACAGGCCACAAAGACATGTGGCAGAACTCCCAATGTAAGGAAGAAACTAATAAACCCAACTCACCAACTGGGCTGAAATCAGCTCCAGCTGGGAAAAGGTAATTCTGGCAGGGGGAGATCATGACAACCAATCCAAGAAACCCACTGACCCAAAAGAAGATAAAGATTCAGCATGTGGACTAATTAGCATGAGAAGAAAATCTTTACCCAAGAGAAGGCACAGTACTAATAAATAAGAGAACTATGTAACTGGTAGCAAACAAACACTAATTCCTGTGTTTGGTAAAATGAATAAGCAATAAAAGGTTTTGATAAATGGTGTGCTTCCAGATGGTGTGCGAGCATCCAGGCTTGAGCACCTCTGAAATAAGCAATTAATGTCCCTCACGAGTGTATAATTATTGGCTTGTTGCACACCAGGTAACAAATCCAATTTTTGTGGATAACAAGATGATCCCACTGGTTGTTCCTTCCAACCTTAATAATTTTGTGATCTTACTGTTTCTCCTCTAAAACGAACTGATTTGAAGCAGAGAGACAGCTCAGGAGAGAAACACCCCTCTGTCTTTTTGCCATACTTCATGTAACTATCAATTCTTGACTGAGAAATTTCAACCATAGTACTAGAAGCCACGAGGAAACATTTTTTTCAATTTACTGTGCTCAATTAAGTGACTCCTGAAGCTTCTGAGATCTAAACTACACATAATTTCTAAGTCCAGTTTTGGTAACAGGTTATCACATCTAAAAACCATTCACAAAGCCCTTCACTGATAAGATACCCAAACAAACTTGTTCAAAGCACAAGGAAGAAAGGAATAAACTCTCTCTCTCTTTCGCAATGCATCTTCTGGATTCAGAAAGCATCCTTTTTCCTTTGGATACTAATTGGCAACCTCAGAAATACAGAGATAAAACAGAACCTTCATGGGTTTTGTTGATAAGTAGAATGCACTACAAAAGCAAAAGCAAACTGAAAATTGAAGTACTTTCTGCCTATTTCTAAGGTCAAATCCTGCCAAGACAGCAATGTCTTATCTAGATTACCATCTCACTGCCATAAAAGAAAGAGACATCCAGATGGGAACAGAGTCGGCCCAAACAAATAAAGCAGTGTCACTACCTTCTAGACTTAATAAATCACTATACACATCCAACTAAAACCAAAAACATAAAAGCAAAACAAAAAAAAACAAAGAAAAAACTAACAGGCACACTTAAAACTGAACTCTGACATTAATAGTATTGCAAGAGGAGGAGAAGGGAAACAGATTCTGAAGGCAATTAATGGAAACCTCTTCCATCACGCCATTTATGGCTAATGTGCAAATAAATTAACTTTTAGATTTTAATTTTTAAATCAGATCAAGGCTAGATTTAGTCTCCTTAGAAAAACAACCTAATAATTCATTATTAGTTTTGATCCCTAATGATCAAAACCTGACAAAAAATTTCAAGCTTCACAGAACAGCTGATCCTACATTGCTTTTAGTATTTTGACAATTCATATGCAGACTTAGTTTAAACTTTCTGAATTTAAATAACCATTAGAGTTACATTCTCCTAATACTAAGAGAATCTAAATGCATCGGAGCTTAGCAAACTCATGTTATTTAAAGGTTTTTTGCATAGAAATATCAAAAGACACATGCAATTTTTCCTATTAAGTCATACTTCACAGAATACAGTAACTCATTCTTTCTTAAGAACTTAAAGGACAAAAATATTTCTTTCTTCAAATGAAGTCTGACTGAAACCTCACCAACAAAAACACGAACAACTGGATAACCTGGAAAAGAATTACTTACAAAATCAAATCACTCTCATCTGTATCTTACCTTTAAATAGGATCCATAATATTTAGTTACATATGGACTGTCACACTGACTCAGCACTGTGATTTCTTGTTGGATATCTTCTATTTCATCTTCTGCTTCTTCTAGGTCAATGATTTTTATAGCAACAACTTTCTGAGTCCGATTGTCAATTCCTTTAAAAACTTCACCAAAAGAGCCCTTACCAATTTTCTCCAATTTTGTAAACAGTTCTTCTGGATCTGCCTTTAGAGTCTGTTAAAAGCAAAAGAACAGTTACTCAGTATTTACAACACTAAAACAAAATGCAGTATTTTAAAAGCCAACAAGCACTTCAAATTCCACACACTCCTGTTTATCTAGCTACCTTTTTTTCTGTCTCCATAACTATCACATTCTTCCTACATCCCTTATATGCGCACACTGCAAGGTTTATGCTTCTCTGTATATAAAGTACAGATTTAATACTGTCCCTGTGTCAGAGTTTTATCCTATCTGGCAACAGAATGTCCTGCTGCTTCAATTTCTTCTTTGTAGCCAATAAAGAGCAACCAGACTGAAAGATCCTTACAAAGATTTGCTTTCTACTAAAAGCAAATCGATCAAACACCATTACCATTAAAAGTACACCTTACATATAACCTTTTCTCTAGAAATTGGTTCCTTCACAGATCCCAGAGTCTTTTGTATTTTTCACATATCTCATCCTCTTAAAGATTCTATTCATTCTCTTCAGCCCACAGAGCAGTATTTCCTTTTGCTTGATGCATCAAACAACCCTCTTCAATTTTCTCCTATGAAGGATCTCCTCCATGAATTGCCATGCTTCCTCCTTATCCTTGACCCCAAGGTTTTCTCAGTAGGGATTTATTTCTGGTTTTCTTCTTCTCTCCGCTATGTAAACTCATTCACTTTAAAAAAACACCCTGTTCCCAGCTTCCTGGGTTTGAACAGTCACATAAAAGTTATGAGTGCTCACCTAAACGTGCAAATATAAGACCTATGTGGACCACTCTGCCGTATTTGGGCCTTTTAGTCAGCTCACTACTGATGCTCTTAGACTTCTCACTTTCTGTGCATAGATGTTAAGTTCCATGGTATACCTTCTTGATCTAGCAGCAAGGAGCTTTCTTAGCTGGCAAAACAGCTAAGAAACAGCAAAACAAAATTACAATTATAGGACATTGGACTAG
The DNA here is from genome assembly GCA_013399695.1 of Formicarius rufipectus. Lineage (NCBI taxonomy): Eukaryota > Metazoa > Chordata > Aves > Passeriformes > Formicariidae > Formicarius > Formicarius rufipectus. The sequence continues at coordinate 433,954 of VXAU01005926.1, forward strand.
ATGACCTTTACCAAACAACTTCAATCCAAACTATTCTATAATTAAACTGGAGAAGTCATAGATAGAGGGAACAGTCATGAAATGAAGAAAAATAGGATAGGATTATTTAAAATATTTTCCTTTAAAAATAAACTGAATACTTAAAAAACTTGATACTGTTTTTAAAGGGTGATGCTAAGTGAAAATACATGATTGATATAGAAAAAGGTTCATACAAGAAGAGCTTAGTAATGTCTAAATAAGCAAAAAACCAGTTTATACTTGCCCAAACTTTGTAGAAACGTAAGGAGGAGAATAACAATCTCCAGGTTACCACTGAGAAGCACTGAGCTAACATTTTCTTTAACAATTAAATTTGGCTTATGAACCATTTCCCACCTATACTTCTGCCTACTTCCACTCTCACATCCCCAGGATTACATAGCTAACCTATGCAGTCATAAGAAGATAGTCTAGAACATATTTTAGTATTTAGTTTGACTGGAGATACCTGAATTTCACAGTCAAATTAGGTGTTTTGTAGATCAGGCAGCTAGGACTGACTGTGCCCAGAGACACACCCATTCAGTTCTCAGAGCACTGTGGTTGTCACACATGATTTTATCATCATGTGAAACAAATGCTGAGTACACTACTACTCCTAATACTTTAAGGTAAGCTATGAGACATCATGTCTTTCAGATAATCACCCCAGAAACAGATCACTAGTGAGGTCACTCAAAAAAACAAAAAAACCAAACAAATAAATAAACCATAAAACAAACCAAACAAACAAACCCAAAAAACCAAAACACTCTAAGTGTACTGCAACAGTTCACCAGCCTCCAAGAAGTTCCCCCTGCCTTACATCTTATTGAACCATACTTCTATCCAAAGTCAGATTCAGGAAACAAAAAGAAGAACATGGGGGTTTTCATTATTTTGTTATTAAAAGGAACAGAAGAAAAGATCTAAACCCCTTACACCAAAAGAAGCTTGTTCCTCCTTTAATTTCAGTGTAATGACAATTATATATTATTACACACTACTAAATATTACATACATAATGTATCTCCCACGTGGAAACCAGACTAGGGCACTTCATGTTTTCCAGCAAGCACAGTCATGCTACAGCTACACAGTAGTCCCCACTAACACCTCCAGGGACATAATTTGTAAGAGACCACACAGCTACAAACTAAATCCTGCTGATCTTGTTCTTCTCATGCCTCACAGAATGCTCTGCTGTTATATTCAAACCAGTCTTCTCTGAGAATTCTTCATGAATAACCTTAACACTTGCATCAGGTATCTTCCCTTGTGGAACATCAGTACCAGCCCATGCTTTACTACATCCTGTGTTGGAATTTGCAATGACAATGTGCTGTAGAGAGCTGGCACGCCTAACCCATGCACACAAATCTAGTTCCATTCACTAGCCACAGGAATCTGAGCATTACATCATTACAAAGGCATCTGGGTAAGTCAGAAGCCAATTCCAGCCTAAAAAAATCCCATGTCTCACCTCCATAGACTGAAATGCCAGCACTACTCAAAGGTGCAGTGTATTTCAGTAGTTCACATGGAGAGAAACAGAAGAGCTACCTGGCAGTAGCTCTTTGAGTTCTGCTGGCTGTATGTATTCCCTTATTTTCCACCCTCCCCTCAACCATCTATTGCAATCAAATATTCAAGCCCATTACTTCATGACACCACGATCTTTAGAGACTTGTAGAAACCTCATAGGTTCATTTTTACAGTGTCAGGCTCTTGGGATTCTGAGACTAGGCTCATGGTTTGATAAAACAACTGTAAAATACTATTAATAATTCCAGAAAAGCAAGGAAGGTAACTGTTCCTGGACAACCCAAGAAGCAGGGAACAACTGATTTTTTTTATGATTAAAATTTTGCAGCCATTTGAAAATGTTAATTGTCCATTAATAGTTGGAATTAAAAGGATTAAAACAATTATTAATAATAGTTTCTTTCCCAAGTTTCTTGAGAAATTACTAAATATTTAAAAAAAACAAAACAAAACAAACAAAAAATTTTCTTCCCATCTCAGGACTTCTGAAAATTCATTTATTTGTTCTAAAATTTAACAGTTGCAGTTCCTGTATTTTGTTCAGAGAAACAGATCGTAGCAGTTAAAAACAAACAAACAAACATACTCTTACTTTGTAAGACCGTCTCAATTTTCTTCTCAGGAAACTAGGTGTTCAACATGAGAGCCCTGAAGTATTGGGAACTTGTGTATTTGCAAAACTACCTATTGGTCACTCTTTAATAACCTGCTCTGTTTCAAAAATGGGGAGATCAGGCCTTCAGATACATAATTAACTGCTTCAATGTGAAGGTACATGAGTGGCCAATTCCGTTTTTTTTGTCCAAGATCACATCTGGAAAGGATTCTACCCACATTTATTTTTATCTGTTTTTGTAAATACTTCCAGCAGAGAAAAAATACACTAATAGCTTTATAAATAGTCCCACTACAGGACTGTGTAGAGAAAATGTCTTCATAGATACTGTCACTACAGCTTTGCCAAGTCTACAAGCTTTCACTAAGCATATAGCTTATTCCTACTAATATTAAAATAAAGGGAACTGATAAAAGAGCCTTCATGTAACTGAGCCACCAAATACTGCCAGAAAACACAGAACAGACCATCAACATCTGCTGCAAAAGAATAATGCTAACCACCTTGATAAGGAGCTAGATCCCTATCGCTAGAACATTTCCTTCCAAGTGGGACACAGAATACATAATGTGGCAAATCAAAAACAAAGTCTGGAACATTTGGATAGAGGGATTCCAGAACTTTCAATTTCCATAGACACTTGAATTAGTTTGCTTTTCATTTCGAATAGTTTTTCACACTTCTAAGCACAAGCTGCAACCATCCTCTCTCAATCTCCAGCTTGTTCAACCATGCAGAACAAAGTCCTTTTCACCACAAGCAAAGCCACCATTCATTCGATAATTTGAGTAATCTCTCTGTACTTGCACCACATTGGATTCATTACTTTTGACCTTAATCAGCCAGAAAAACATACTGCATTTAAAGTTAACTCTTCTCAGTACCTAACAATACTATTTCCCACTTCTGTGGAATAAAAATAGTACAGTACATTCTCAGAACCTATTTGCTTATTTTGGCCTCATGGCTCAAACTCAGCAGCAACCAACTAAACCAAATCACCTCTTCCTAATTCTCTGTATTTCCAACTAATGAGCTCCCAGCAATAGCAAAGGTTCTTTGTCATAATTCATACTTAAGACAAGAGCTATATTGTTCAGTAATTCCAATCCTCAAGGTTCTTCAGTAATGGCCTCTCAAGTGTAACAGGTGCCTTAAAATTTTGTGCCATCAGCAACTTTACTCGGCATGCATTGCCTTTTTCTATGCTAAGGTCACTTTTCAGTCACCAGTGGTCTAGAACAATCCTGCAGAAAGCCATGGTCTCATCCACCCTGACACCACCCCCGAAGTACACTCCTCACAGCCAGGACTATACACATCTGGCACAATACTTATTTTTCTGAATCCCCAATTCTCATCTGAACTAATTGCCCCTTGCAGATCAACAGAAAACATTATGGAAATTCAAACTAGTTAGCTCAAACCTTACCCAGAACTGTTCTGACCTAAGATACAGCTTTAACTGAGTATTTTTCTGCATCTCATTCCAGTTCTTATCTCTAACCTCTTTTTATAAAGGGTTAATCATCCAGTTATTGCAGAAAAGAGTTAAAAATAATTTTCTCCTTAAATTGCAAGAATTTTAAGTCATCTTCATATTCAGTTCATGAGCATAATTATTTGTGCAAGTGATTTGAAATGCAGATCTGTAATTTCTATATGCTGGGTTGTCTTAAATATACAATCAATTTTTAACACTTCATTTTGGAGACTTCTCATTTCACCAAATCAATTTCCAATGAGTCAGTTCAATCCTCATTCCCTATCAAGACTGAATCCAAAATCCATCATCTGAAGAGGTTCAGAAATTTCCGGGGATAGTTTTAACTGAAGAGAGAAGCCTGGAGCATTGGAAAACTTATTGTATGTGAACATCTGATGGAAAGGAGAAAAGAACACAAAGTCAGACTGTTCTCAGTGGTGTCCAGTGGAAGGACAAGATGCAATGGGTAGAATCTGAGTTACAGGAAAATTAATTTAAACTTACAGAGACAAAAGGAAAAGCACAGAAAAAAAAAATCAACAAAAAAAACCACAAAACAACTACCAAAAAAACCCAAACAAAAACAAACAAACACACACACACAAAAAAAAA